>OY282559.1:100138599-100738599 GCA_958295665.1 Tipula vernalis | reverse complement strand
TATTATTTGATTTCAGTATACAAGGCATACCATCTGATAGAGCCTTATCCTATTGATGATGCGAACTAGAGTTCGGCTTGGGAAGCACTTTTAAATCATTTTAACAATGAAACACTTATACAGGAAACTCATGTTAAGGAGTTGTATGAAATTAAAAAACCGCAGGAAAATAATTCCGCTTCGCTTCAAAACGCCTTACACACAATCCGATAACCAGTTCAATGTGTACCTGAATCAGCCCCGCGTTGCCATTTGACAACGACAGTATGGCTTCAAGTCAAGAGACGTCACATAAATACAGTTTACTAAAACATTGAACGCGTGTTTGTTTTACATTGATTAAGGTTTATTCTTTCTTTTCGTGAAGTTTTTATGTCAGTAGCTAGTTGTACGTACGTGAGAGATTAGAGACTTCAAAATAAGCGTATAAAATAAATCGCTCAAAAACTTCAAAAATGGACTAAATGAAACAGTAATTATATTGTTCTAACTAGTTTTGAAAATAATTCACATTATAATTATTCGCCATTCTTTATACATTACAATGATGTATAACCTCACAAATTAGATAATAGTTTTGCGTGGAAACTGCGGGACTGACCTCTAGTTGTAAAATTCATATGTTTGATTTACTTTATTTTCTAAAAAATTGAGTTTGAAAGAGGCGCTCGATTATTTAGAAGTTATGTTGTCTGATGAAGAGGACGAAAATTTGCCAACCGCAATTGTTTTAGAACTACCAGATAATGAAGAAGGTATTAGAGGGGAGGATGATGGTCCAGACGACCATTACGGGTTACCTGATAATGTCTGCTCGGCTCAGTTAAAAAGTGAATGTTAAATTTTATACAAAAAAAATGATGAGTCAGATATTGAAGAAAATTGAGAAAATTTCGAAGATGATGGATCCTCTACTAATTTGCCGATTGCTGCAATGGAAATGTCAAATTACACATCAAGTTTATCTACGACAACATGGACACTATCAAATTTTAAAATGCCCTCAAAATTTGTATGGTGTAATAATATCTCAACTGCTATGATGCCAATATTTCCTTAATTTGAGAAGTTTGTGTATTATGATTTACTCAACCACATTAGTAAACAATGTGATATTTTTGCAACATTTCTGCAAAAACCAACACCAGGTATTTCTGTAGAGGAGCTCAAAGTTTACATTGGAATTTTACTCATAAGTGCGGTTACGCTTCACAGTCTAATATTTCATCGTACTGGTCAGCAGAACCAGATCTTCGAAATGAATTAATTTATAATTCAATGCGAAAAAATCGGTTCAAGCAAGATTCAGTACGCAAATAAATATGTGAAACTGACAAAATATGGAAGCTCCGACTGGTGATTGATCGGCTTAAAGCTAATTTTTTGAAACATTTTCATCCAAGACAAAATTCGCAAAACATAGATGCAAGCAGTTCATAAAGGGTAAGCCGCTGAGGTTTGGTTATAGGGTATATGGTCACTATGTACCCCAACAGGATATCTTACAAATTTCGAGATATACCAGGAACGAAATCCGCGCTCTAATACGTTTTACGAGCAAAATTTTGGAAAATACATAGCACCCTTGCTCAACATGTCAGATGAATTTCTTCCAGATGTTCGAGTGCTACCATTTTCTTTATATTTCGATAATTTATTTACTGGCTTTCCTGTATTGGGATTTTTGAAAAGTAAAGGGTATGATGCCAAAAAAAAAAAAAACGTTGCACTGGAAGTAATTGTAAGACCACAGGCCGGACTATGTGCAAAAAATGCGGTGTAGGTCTTTGCGTAAAAAGCTTTGAATCCTACCATTGCCCTAATTTATAAGTAGCTAATATGATTAAAAAATATAAAGACTGAATTACAATGCAATATGAATAAATGTTTATAAGAATAAAATGGCATTTGTCCATTATTTTTTCAACTCGAGGTCAGCCCAACGTTGCCATATGGCAACAAGCTCCCAAATGAAAAGTGGGCGAGACTGGTCGAAACCAAATGTTGCATTCCTTATTTTAGATCTTTGTTATACTATTTATGCGAAAAAAATTAAAATTTTGAAAAAATTATTTATGGGCTGATTCGGGTTTTTTGCACCATTGGTGGAAAGGAACAAAAAAGCAGAAAATCATAATAATTCATTATCATTCAAATCATTTATTGAGATTTTACAAAATTGTGCAAAAACTATTCGTTCGTTTAAAACATCAGCATCAGTAGGAAATAAACCCAATTTCCAAAAAACATTTATGTCCAGATCTAATCATTTCTTCCGTGAATATTATATAAGGGTAACCACAGAAAGGTCTTGAGATTGTTCGTTGGCTCAGGTTACGAACAAATTGTTTAGGGTCAAATCACAAAGTTGACGAATGCAAAGTTGCTCACTCAAACATAATATAGTATATTGCAGGGTAATGCTTCACATGGCATACCTTACGCACACAATAAGTCCAATATTTGTTCTGCGCAAAACGTAGCACAAGACGATACTAACCAATACTTCGAACATTAAGAGTTTAGTTAAGGTTCAGATAGTACGTTCCACCCTCCACTCCACGAAACTAATTGTGTTTCGCCCCTAGTTCAATTACCCATGGCAATTCTTTGGACTACAAAGGTTGATGGAACAGTTCTATTTTACCGATGGGATCGGTACGTAATTTGGTTTTAAAAAATTCTGTTTTTTCGAAATTTTAGTTTCTCGAAAAATTCTGCTTTGAAAAATTCAGCTTTACAAAATTCTGTATTTTTAAAAAATAATTTTTGTCATTAACTTATCCATCCCTTGTCTACTCAGGTAAAATAATTACTGTTCGGTGCTGGGTCTATTGTTATGGAATATTATGTACAATGTTGTGCTTAGACTTCGCATACCTGCGGAAGCAACAGCCGGGGGCATTGCGGTTTTTGTTGGCCAAATTTAAGAGAGAATCAGAAAATATCTGTAACGGGGCCTTAGCTATTACCCACCAATGGTTATCTAAGACAGGACTGCTGTTAGCCGAACACTAGACGGGCGTAGTATTAATATCGAGCAAGAAAACCGGAGAAACCATTGCCATCTAGGTGGGTATTATTATTATTATTATTATTATTATTGGAGGGCCATGCGGGCGATCAGCCACTTTGCACTACGACCTAAAAGATTTATTGTGCTGGACCCTGCTTAATTATCCGTCCAGTCAATATTCAGGTTCTTAATGAACCTGCCTCCCGGTACGTGATACATACTATCTGGGCTAATTGCTCTGCCTCCTAGATGTTAACTACAGCATATAGTTCCGCTAGAAAGACGGTAGCATTGGAGCCCAAGGACCTCGAGAGGGTTGTCCCACTCCCGTATATTCCTAATCCTGCCCCGTATTTCGTTTGATTTTACTCTTACGAGTTACTGGGAATTACAAATCGCCTGTAGGTCACCCAGCTTTACTACAGGAAGGCTAAATAAAACTGAAGGACGCCTGGTATCTAGAGTCCGCTATTCCACCTTAGAATAGGGTTTTTTGTCAAGGTTTTTTCCTTTAGCGCCGTACTTTAGCCTGTGAAAAATGGCCAAAAACGTGTAAATGGCCTTAGTTACCAGTGGTTGCCACGAGGAGGCTGCACGAACACTTTCGAATTGTGAACAGGTTACCCCTTACACAATTGTACCCATCACGCAGCTGCCTAATGACAAGATCAGCACAGCTCACGCGATGCGCACCCTACTTGAAGGTTACGGAGCTGATAGATTAATTTAATCATATTTGGCCCCCCCCCCCTCCAATAGACGCGAAACCACCATCCAGGTGGGTAATTCTGAGAGCAGGTGTCAGAGAAAGGCGAATACAGTATACCGACGGTCTGTGCTAATAGTAATCTGTGTATTTCGCTCGGTATCGGACAATCAGAGTTGATTGTGAGGTCAGTACAGCCGAATGTATACTATTCTGATTTTTTCGTAAGACTATGAGGAAACAACGATAACGATGAAATATGCAATTTAAGATAATAAATTATTTTAATTAAATATGATATTGTTCTTTTTTTAAAAAAATATTTATGAGGTTAATGATTTTAAATATGGAAAATACGTTAGTGTTGCGTTCGAGATGCCAGAATGCTGGTCTGATGAAATTATTGTGTTTACCAGTAGTACCTACTCAAAATTTAAAGATCACCAAAAAAATTATGAAATTTTATAGTTTTAAAGCTGATTGAATTAAAAAACTATTCCACTTTATGTAATAATTTTCTAAAAATTTATAATAAGTTCTACATGTACATATATTCTAAGCACAAAATGTACAAAAACTTAAAACAAAATACCAACAATTATATTAAATTACCTCACATAACTTTCCCAAATTAAACTCTCAAACAATTTACCCTACTTTACTTGCTACTAAAACTATTATTATTATCCAAAACCATATTACCTAACATTATCCTATTTGCAGCACACACAGTTTCGTACCGTCTTTATTTTATTTTCATAAACTTCAAAATTTTAATTTTACCAATTTTTTTGTATCTTTTTGAATTTAATTTAATTTTGTTCCCTACATTTTATTTTGCTCTCTAAAGTTTAATTTTTGTGGCTTATGTTATAATGAACAAAATAATAAAATTTTAAAATTTGGATATAAAAGATGGTTCATAAATATGTTTATTTTAGATGCTGTGTATATAAGTTTGGCCATAAACATTAACAAAAATACGTAGCTAATAAAAAGCAAAACGAAAAATTCAAGAATTTTTTTTTTAACGAATATTCCGTAAATGCGAAGAAACGGTAGAAAACCCAAAATGGAAGTGAATATCTCTTGAGAGATTTACGAAATTGGCTCGTCTCGTTACATTTTGCATTTTAGAATAAAAAGGAAAACTTCTCACTATCTTTTCTATAAATCTGTAGTAATCTGGTTTTATAATAATGGTTTGCAAATTTAATATACACATATACAATACATAAAGGGTGGTAAAAAGAAATCTGTATAAAATGAACGAAAATAAAAGGGGGGATACATATTTATCTGCTCCATTCAACGACAACAGGTTCAATAATTTTTAAATGTTTTTTTTCGTTTTTATCTGTGCCCCAGTTTTGTTGGTTTTATTTATTTAAAGACTGTTTGTGTGTTATATAAAATTGCAACACCAACAGTTATAACAATATAACGGATTTTTTCTTATATACATAAATATTTGTTGCTGCACAACTTGCTTTAAATACTCGTCCAACAATAAACTATTCATTGTTAGTGAACTGAAAACTAAATAATAATAATAATAATAAAAGTAGATAACGATTGAGATTAATAAAGAAAATAGTATTTCTTGTTCTTTACCTGTCAAGAGTGCTCTTTTCAATTTTATTATACAAAAATGTATAATAAACAGAAAATTTATAATAGTAAAAAAAAACCTGGAAACTGAACACAGAACACAAAAATATCCAAACAGCAACAATACAAAAAAAAATGTAAATAAAAAGTCCTTTTTGTGAAATAAAATTTTCTATTTTATCACTTTTTTGGATGAAATTTATGGCTGTAGTAAAGATTAGAATTTAATTTAACAGAAAACTACCACATGAAATGTAATGAATTTATTTTTATTTCTTTATTAAGTTTTTTTTTTTTTTGTTGTTATTCGGGGAATGTTACTAAATTTTAATTAGGAAAATGGAATATAAATATTTTGTTTCACATAAGTATTATGTACTCGCATGTTGTAGCATATAGTCGTTGTAAAATATAAAATGTTAACTCGAACTAATTAACAAGCATACAATGTGTGTATGTCTGAGAATTTTGCATTTTATATCAGTGTCCAAAATAAGTTGTTATTGTAGTTTAACAGAACAACATAAATTTCAGTGATATATTTTTTTGGGGTACTAACATGCATACATAATTCGAGACAAGATAATAAGGGTCACCATAAAATGTCTAGTTGAAAATTTAATTTATTCGATCAGGAACTGACTAGGGAGAAGGAAAATCTTTACGCATTTTCTTTTTTTAAACATATAATAAATACAGAACCATATGTATTTTGATATGTATGGTAAGTAATTTAAAAGGAAAATAACCGCTTTTCAACTAAATTGATCAATTATTTCTGTACAATTTAATAAAACTGACATTTTATCACATACCTCGTTTTGAATCACCTTCCTTACTAATTATTGTTAAAAATTGTCCATCCTCCCTTCGCCACGTTATTCTAGGTGTCGGATGTCCACTTGCACTGCAATATAATAAGGCATCTTCACCTTCTTTGGATGTGACATCACCAGAAGATTCGTCATCTGATATGTCCGGCGGAACTAAAATTTAAGGAAAACAGAGAAACAACAATTAATAAATTAACGTTCTATAATTATCGTAAAAAAACGTAGTGTATTTGTAATAATTTGTATGACGCAAATGACAAAGTAGAACAACTATCATGATTTATGTAATAAGTTGACATATTATCTCGGAATATTTAAAATGTATTTTACAAAATATATTAAATCGAGCGATTTCGAGTTTAGGCGAGTTTTTATGTTACGAGTAATGGTAAGTTCTGTTATCTCAAAAACGATGTGTATGTAGACGTTTCGTAACAGCAGTGATTTTTAGAATAAAATTATTGTTAGTTTTAAAGTTTACTTCTAATCAATATGCTTAAATAAACGATAAATGAAAAATTAAATTTTGAAACTGAGATCGCTATTAATAAATCATGCATTACAAAATCTCGCATTATAAAACGTCGCGTTACAAAATCTTGCAATTCATAATCTTGCATTATCGAATCTTGTTTATCTAGTAAAACAGTCAGCAATATCGTTTTAAATAAAAATTTTAGTATGCGGAAAAATATATGTATATCGAAACGTCGAAATTTTTGTTGTCGTTAAACGCGATAAGAAAGTTCCTTTTTCTTACGTCGTAATGACAAAAAAATGCATCAGTAAAATCATGTTTGTTTTGCCATTACGACGTATGAGATAAGGGCTTTCGTGCCGCGTCGCAGTCAAAAAACCTACTTTATTTAAAATTGTTTAATGATTAATCATCAAACTATAAGTTTTAAAAAATAATAGTTAAAATATAAAGGGCTGAAACCTCATAAGGTGATCAGAATTTCGGTCTTGATCAATTCAACTCTAAATCAATCACAAAATGAACCTGTTAAGTTAATCTTCAGCTTAACCTACAACTCAATTTACAACTTAACTAACCTCTATCTCAATCGAAACACAATCCTAAACGAAATCAACAAATTAACGGCGAATCTAATCATCAATTAAATCATCAAATCAATCCTTTATTAACTTGCAAATCAACCCTCAACCTAATTCCAAATCAACCTTTAAATTATTCCCCCATCGAACAACCCGTACCCCAATGGAAGCTAATTAAATCCTAATTCTTTGTCAACTCAACTTAGCTTTACCAAATCTCAACCCTCTGCTCAACTATGAGACTGACTGACACTTATTTTCCAACCAAATCAAAAAATTAACTCCAGCTATCATATACCGTCCCTATAATCATACCGTAATACTGTCACGTCTTGATATTATCATACCATCCAACCGTCATACAATTATACCGTCATACCATCATACTATCATACCATCATACCATTATACCATCGTATCAAGTTTTGGCAATTTATTTAAATCAGCAAACATTCAGATTCAGCAAATCCTGTAAGTAAAGAATTGTTTTTCTCTCCATATTTCAATATTGTGCGCATTTTATTTGATTTTCGGCATACATTTCGGTACACATTTGTGATAGATTTCGGCATAACCTTAAATTAAATTCCTTTTATAAAATTATTTCTTTGTGTTTGGTAACTTGAAGTTCTAAAAAATGTCATTTGAATTGAAATCTACAACTGCAGATGCGGCTGTATCAGAATTTAACAAAAAAATTTGGTGTGTTAAAATCAAAATTGATGTTTGTGGAAAATTTATTGAAAAAGGAGGATAGCTTAGTAAATGAAGACGAGTGTCGTAGTCGAATTGTTAGTCTTGAGAAAACGTTCGTAGATTTTAATTCTCTTGTGAGTAGTTTGGTTGAATTAGTTTCTGAAGGAGAGATTTCTGATTATCATGAATCTTTTGCCAAATTTGAAAACCGTTTTCATTATTTATTTGGGAAACTTAGTTTGATTTCCAATTCTAACGTAAATGTGTCATTGTACTAAAAAATAGTATTCAGACTCAAACTCTGAAATTACCTAAAATTAGAATTCCCTATTTTGACGGCAGTGACCTTACACAATGGACAACTTTTCGAGACACGTATACAGCAGTAAATATAACAAGGACTCGATTTATGAGGTACTAAAATTTACATATTTAATGGACAAGCTTCGTGGTGATGCAAAAGCATCAATTGGACACATAACGTTGACTAAAGCAGGGTATGAAAACGCATGGAATACCTTAACGAAAATTTATGACGATCGTCGCACATGATGAGTAAACGAAAAGAGGCAGAACTTCGAAAACTTCTTAACGGCACATTATCTCAGATTTCTTCCTTAAAAGCCAGTGGTTTCGAACTTGACAATTTGTCACAAATAATAATTTTAAAATTAGTAACTCGAAAACTAGACAACATAACTCGTGGTGAATGGGAAGAAACTGTTGAGCCAAATAAACTCCTAATTTGGGAAAAATTCGTTAAATTCCTTGAACGAAAATGTCGCGTATTACGTGAAACTGAAAATGTATCTACTAAAATGCCAATCAATGCTAACTTACATCCAAATTCTAAACCATTTTCAAAGACATGTTTTAATAAAACATACCCTAAACGAGAATCAACATTTTTTGCAAACAAAGCAACAACGTCTGTAAACGCTACGTGTGACATTTGTGGTAAATCACACCATCTCTATTTCAATTGCTCAACATTTCTCAGCTTGACACCCCAACAACGATATGATAAAATGAAATCATTAAATTGTTGCATCAATTGTCTGCATCCAAAACATCGTGTTTCAGATTGTAAATCGTCGGTATGTAAACTATGTCGAAATCGTCACCATACCTTATTACACTTTGATCAAACGATCAAAACTAAACCTGAAGGGGTTGGTAACAAGGCGACCCAATTGCCACTTGATAAAATGGTGACGGAATCGACAGATAATTATTACTTGGACAGTAAGCGTTTTGAAAAAACGACGATTCTCCCAACAGCCATTGTTTCAGTTCAAAATAGTGACGGGAAATTAATTGAATGTAGAGCTTTGCTTGACTCTGGAAGCCAGTCGAATTTTATAAACGAAGATTTTGTTGAAAAATTAAATTTCATTTTCCGAGATAATAATAATCTAACAATTAAGGATATAAACGGTTTAAAGTTAACCATTTCGCAAAGTATCACTACGACCGTTCATTTGAATTACAAACGATTTAATGTTAAATTGAATTTTGCAATAACAAATAAAATCTCTGACAGATTACCATCAAATGCGGTCGACATTTCTCGTTGGCAATTGCCCAAAAACATTAAATTAGCTGATCAGTTCTTTAACATAGCATCGCCAAATGATATACTAATTGGTGTTGAAATGTTCCCAGAAATATTGTTACCAAAACGTATGCAACTTTCACCGAAATTTCCGAATGTACAGGAATCAATGTTCGGATGGGTTGTTTTCAGTAAATGCGAACAGAAAGTTGAGTATAATTTTTTGATGACGGAAAATCAGAGTACAAATGAACAGCTTGACCAAACCGTCAAAAAATTCTAGGAAATAGAAAACATTTCTGCAAAACGGTTTCTTTCCGATGAAGAAAAAAGATGCGAATCTTATTTTGTGCAAACAACCAAACGTGAGGCGAACGGTCGATATTCAGTTTCGATACCCTTTCGTGAATTCCCTGAGAGTCTAGGAGATTCAAAACTAAACGCTTTAAAAAGATTTCTACATTTAAAGTGTAAACTTTGCACTAATAACGAATTAAAACCGCCATACCTGGAACTCATAAACGACTACTTGCGGTTAGGACATATGAAACTGGCAAATGATTCAATAAACCATGACAGAGACAATGTTAAACCTACTTTTTATTTGCCTTACCATGCCATATTAAAACCTACATCATCTTCAACAAAACTTCGGGTTGTCTTTGACGCGTCAGCAAAGACATCGTCCAACAAATCAATTAACGAGCTTATGATTATCGGTCCGACTGTACCGGATAATCTTTTCGACATAACGTTAAGATTCAGAACGTACATAGATTTACTATGTCAAGCGACATATCTAAAACGTACCGACAAATTAAAATAAATGATACACAAACGCGATTGCATGGAATACTGTGGCGAGAAAACCCGAACGAACCAATTGAAACCTATGAACTTACTACCGTAAGATACGGTACAGCATCAGCCTCCTATTTAGCGACCCGAACTCTTAATCAACTTGCTCTCAATGAATTCGCAAACTATCCTACAGCTTCAAGGGTTGCAATGAAAGATTTTTATGTAGATGACCTTATAACAGGTTGCGATGACATCGAGCAAGCAAAATATTTACAAAACGAGATGATGGAGATGCTAAATAGCGGTGGTTTTCATTTGCACAAATGGTGTGGGAATGATCCTCGCCTGTTAGAAAATATTCCTATTCCAGATCGTGAGGAATTAAAATTTAACGAATTCAGTCTCGGTGACTGTGTAAAGGCATTAGGCTTGCTATGGCAGCCAAAAGAGGATTATTTGGTTTTTAAACCCCTAATCTATGGTATAAATAACCCAGTAATAAAACGAACAATAGTCTCTGACATCTTGAAATTGTATGATCCATTAGGATTTCTTTCTCCAGTTATAATAACAGGAAAAATAATAATACAGAAATTATGGGAATCAAAAATAGACTGGGATGAGTTAATTTCAGGTGAACTCCAAGATCTCTGGAACAACTACATAACAACATTAAACAAAATAATAGAAGTACGATTCAATAGGAATGTCATGGATCACATGGCTACAGCGACGCTCCGGAAAAGGCTTATGGCGCATGTTTATATATAAAATCTATTGACTGTGACAATAACATTTCGAATAACCTGCTCTGCTATAGTAAATCACGAGTAGCACCCTTAATAACCCTTTCACTTCCAATATTGGAGCTTTCAGCTGCTTTACTTGTATCTAAATTAACGTCATCTTTCATTGAATCTCTAAATTTGCATCAGTCAGACTCGACCATAACGCTGTGTTGGGTGAAGGCTCCAGCACATAAGTTAAAAACATTTATCGCCAACAGAATCAGCGAAATTCGAGAGTTGATGTCTAATATGACATGGAAACTCATAGACTCTGCAAACAATCCAGCGGATCTAATAACAAAAGGTATCATGCCAAGCGACATTTCAAATTTGCGCATTTAGTGGCACGGCCCTGAAATGCTCCAATCGAATAGTTATAAATCCATCCTAACAGCGACGTAAAATGATTTTGATAATTTGGTTTCTGAGCTTAAGCAATAACATACAGTAATGCTTACAACTGCGACACCAAACGTTATTAGTGATTTGATAGGACGTTTCGATTCTCTAGAAAAATGTATTTGTGTAATGGATTATGTAGTGCGATTTGTGAACGCTATAAAACGTAATTTTCCTTAAAAATCTGATAGTTTGACGGTCAATGAGCTGGAACGCAGTACTTTGGAATTGGTAAAAATTGTTCAACGTGAGTCATTCTTCGATGAAATTAAAGCTCTTACGAATGAAAACGAGATTAATCGAAAAAGTTCACGTAAAACTTTGCACCCTTTTTTAGACAACGTTGGAATTATTCCGCGTCATGGCGGAATGTTTTAAATCGCAAAATAAGGAATCTTTTGGCCATCTGGATTGTTCACCGGATATTTCTCGTGGAAATCAATTAAATCATATAGTACGCAATAAAGGGATAGTGCCAAAACCTCGCAAAATCAAAATATCGAGTAAAATTTTTAATTCAGTTTCACAATCTCGAATTTTAGAATATTGCTAACTTGAAACATTTGTGGTACATCTATCAGTAGAAGTGATACGAATGATACAATTTGATTTTACAACAAATTGAGCCAACTAATATACAATTTGATACAGTTTGAATTCCTAGCAATTCTTTAAAATAGACACAATATACGTGTATAGATTTTAAACTTAATTAATTATAATAGTACAATTTTACCTCAGACTTATATAATTCGCTATAACAATGTGATTAATATAATAATAATGATGGTAAGTGAAAAAATGAAGATAAACTTCTAAAAAGTGAAAAATATGTCTCAGCTGAATCTAAGTGAAAAAAGTGTTGTTAACGCGCTATGGAAAGAAGAGATATCAGTATGTGATATTAGTGGAAGCCTAAGACGTGGCAAATCTGCGGTGCAAATGTTCTGAAAAAAAAAAGCGAAAGACTATCGTAGTGGATGACACGTTTCTGGCTTTTCGGTCCAAGCAAAACCGATTCAGAAGTACCACAAAATTACAAGTGGACCTGGGAGAAGCGATTAGAACAAAAGTTTCGGCCTCTACTGTGCGGAGAATGTTAACAGAGGTTAATTTGAGAGGACATCGATCACGGCAAAAGCACTTTTAATTGTTTGATCAACAATTTCTCCGCTACGGTGTGCAGATAAACATGGAACTCGGTGCAGAGAAATATAGGGCGGTGTTATATTTTCGGACGAAAGCAAATTCAAGATCCAGGAGAACGCCTAAGCGGTGTTTGCATTCAAAAAGTGCTTAACAAGTCTGAAAGATTAATGGTTTGGGGCTGCGTTAGTAATGGTGGCTTGGGAGAACTGGCATTTCTTGATGCAAATGTCAATAAAGAAGTGTACTTGAATATTCTTGAAAGCCATCTAAGTCCACCAGTTATACAGCTGTTAACTGAAACTGAGAGCTTCATTTTCCAGCAGGACAAGGCGCCAGCCCAACAAGCAAAAATGGTAACTCTAATTTTTTTTTTTAAACAAGAACAGTTCTAGATAAAATCTAGGTCAAAAATATTGACCAACTTTGCTAACTTAAATTTTATGTATCTTTATAAGTGATTGAGTACATAAATAACAACAACAGACTTACACAATGAAATTGCTTGTTTAGCCCATGAGTCCTATTAAAAATAGTTGGACTATTTTTATGAAGCAAGTTCGACAAAATATTCCAAATTAAAGACGCAAATTCAGCTTTCTTGGAACAGTATTAATGATTATGTCATTAGAAAATTGATTGGATCAAAGAATAAGAGGTATGCAGCAGTCTTTAGGGCAAATGGTGGTCATACAAAATATTAAATTTCTAGAACTATGTATAAATTTACTATGTGTAAATTTTAATTTTGTCACCAAAACTAATTAGTCCGCACTTTGATAATTTTGTTTCTCGATTTATTTTTTCTGCTCCCATTTCATCCCGAACCATTTTGCTGTTGCTACTTCACGTAAATGTTCCATTTTTAATAAATCCCTCAACTTAACCAGAGCTCGCTGAGTGAAGCAACAATTTTTTCAAAAAAAAATTTTTAATTTGTGACAAAGTTTTACTGGTACTTTATCGGATAGAGAGTTGCGCTGAATATAATATTTAGATATGATAAATTTATCATCAAAAATGAATATTGATTCACGAATGAGACTGTCTGTTGTCCGATAAAAGTGTATTTTGTCCAAATGAATTTATTTTTGCATTGGTTTAATGGTTTGTAAAACATTTGTTGTTAAACATCCAGCGGTCAAGAAAAAGGGTGATAATACTGCGCAATAATGCTCCTACATACAAGTAGAATATGTTTCATAATTAAGAAGAAAAAACTACTCGTTTGGATAAGCCCGCGCGCGATTTGAATGAAAAAGTCTTCCTACTTTTTGACCACAGTTATAATTTTGTAAAACTATTTGTGATGCCGAATAAAGTTTTACAAAATTATATTAATTATTCAGGATCCCAAATAATTGAAAAGTAAAGTTTGTCGAGATATTACACCGATTCCGAAATGAAATATCGATATTTTTGGCCGCTGTATGGAAGTTTCGTATTCTTACACCTAAATGGCAAAAAATACGTCAGTCCTTGATGAGGAATCGTTTGATCTTATGGGAATACCATATAACTGATTTTTGTTGGAAACTGTTTAGTGAAATTAGTAAATGTTGTGATAGGTCAGATTTTTAAATTTCAATCAGATTTCTAATAAGTTTTATAGTGGAGTTATTATTGTGTCTAAGGGGATAACGTCAATAATTACAATAGGGAGTTCTGTTAAAAACGAGACCAAGCAGTACCTTTAAATAACTGTGGAAAATCTTTTCTTTCTGAATGGAGTTTTTAAGTGTTAAGGAATAAACCTTCAAAGGGTATTTTGGATATTTTGAATTATTCGGTTAACTTTAGTCTGAGGAGTAGTGTGGTTTTTAAGTCGCTGAATGTGGCGCAAAAACCGGTGATACATTGCTTTTGAATAATTACAGACCCATTTTCCTCTTTCTTCTGAGCAGGTCTTGGTCTTAAATGATTTTTCTATCATCGTCGGTGTGTAGTAATTCGAGAATCATGTCTTTTGGGAGATGTTACTTTGCGGTATTAGTGGAGATCCTATTATGTATCATGTGTATCTTTGTATTAAGAATCCATATTCTCTGCAAAGTTTTGATATTATATTGATGCGACAATGATCAGAACTTCTATCCGGAAATTAAGCACATAATTATTTGAACTTATCTCAACTCACCCAAATCAATTGCTAACTGAACCAAAACTCAATCTCCAAGACAACACTGTACGAAAAATTTACTTACGCACGCAAATTCAACTCGAAAAAAGTTATTTACATTACATTCAACTCAACCCGAAAATAAAATAAGAACTGTATCCATTACTCAACCCCAACTCAAGTAAACTCAGATTCAGATAACCCCAGTTCGAGCCAAAACTCAACCTTTAAACAAAAACAACGACCAACTCATACCCGAATATATCAACTCAATCTAACATCCAACAGAACCCTGAACTCGGCCCAAATTAATTCACAACAGAACACCTCACCCAACCCCAACTCACTTTCAAGTCAACCTCTACTCAAACCCAAGGCCCGATCCCTAACTCAATCCACCATCCGACTGAATTCAGAAATGAGTGAAACTCAAGTTTAAACTCAACCACCAACTCAATCCCAAACTCAACGCGCAACTCAATGTCAAAACAAAAATTCAACCCTGGACTCAACCATACAATAAATCACAAACAGAACCCCTCGCTCAACTCAACCTTCAAATCAACCCCAAACCAAATATCCAACTCAATTTTCAATCCCAACTTAAATATCAACTCAACCACCAATTAAATAACCAACTGAAACACTGAATAAACGTAACCCTCAACAAAATTCTAAATTCAAGCCCATTTCGACCCCTTCGAATGAACTCAGCTATAGCTAACCTCCAACTTAACCCTTAACTCTAACCCCCGACTTAACCTAAACTTAACACCTCAAATCAACAAAACCCCAACTAAATCCTGCCCATCCCCAATTCAACCTTTAACTTGACCCCCACTCAACACTGAATTCAACCACTCAGATCAAGCTAAATCTAACTCAAGCATCAATGCGACCCCCAAATATATCCCCAATTTAACTGCTCACTCAACACTAATCCAACCCTAACTCAACTGTTAGTCAATCCTCAAATCGACCCTCAAATCAAACTTCAATCGCGTCCAACTCGACGTTGAATAAAATTAATCGTCGAAATGTGAATTATTGTCATTCAAGCTATAACAATAACACAGAGAGATACAATATATGGTAGAATTCACACTTCCAATTCCCAGCCTTGTCCTTAGAAACAGAATTATACAAAAAATCTAAGACCGCCAGGAAAAGGTTTTGGAAAAAATAACCGTTGGTCAGTTTCTATCGGTTTCTATTTCAGGTTTTTTGAAACACGTTTGAAATAATTTTTACTGGAAAATATAAAATTAATAAAAACAGATTGGTACATTAGATACACTAGTTTACTGCACAAAATATTTCTACTTGCTAATTAAAAATGTCTACGCACACCACATACGCTGCACATGTACAGCATATTATGCATAATGCTTTAACGATATTTTATTGAGTATAATCAGCAGCCAAATTATGTAAAACCAAAACAAAATTTAATCATCATCAAAATAAGTCAAAATAATAAATTTTTTTGCAATAAAACTAAAATAACATTGTACCAAAGTATCATCAGCGTATACGAAATGATCAACATAAAATTTATAACTTTAATTAAATGCTATATGGTATATTTGATCCATGTAGTGTTATAATTTTTTGTTGCTTTTATGTGTCTGTGATTATAAATTCTTGTCGCAGTTTTATTACAAAAATACACAAAAATTCTTAAATTTGTATGATTTCTTTATCTAATTCCCAAAATCATAAAAAAGGAAATCAACCAAAAACAAACAAAAAATGGTATGTATATGCACATATATCTTACACATAACCGACATAACTGAATATGTACAAGGATATTTTCATTAAGCTGAATATAAATTAATTTCATTCCCAAAAGGCAGAAACGAAGTTCGTAAAAAAAAACTACTCTACTACATTGTACTCTTTACACAATTGGATACTAAATTCAATATTGCCTCGAAAATTAACTACAATTGCATGGTTGTATCTTAAATCGTAACATTCGTATAAAAATTATTTGGCCAAACGAACCATGTTAAAATTGAAAATGTATATTGTCTGTACAATGGCGGAGATGACAAAGACAATATCTCTCTCTTTTCTATATCGAATCTATAATTAAAACCAGATTTTCACAAGAGTTTTCATTTCCGCATAGAAAAGTTTTTTAATTTGTTTTTTAGATATATGGCACAAATACAAAATAAGATAATAGCTTAAAAGGGGGTTGGATCCCATGGCAATTTTGAAGTACATACATACTAATAAAAGTTGTTTTAATTACGAATGTACTATATATTATATAACTCTTCACTCCAAACCTCAAGAATTTTAATTATTTAGCAGTAAAAACCCATTGAAAACATTGATTTACATTAATTACAAACCGCAGACCAACAAGTGGATGAACTTTACGTTTCCAAAAATGTTAATGTTATATAGTACACGAAATATTAATAATGGCTCTAGAAAAAAATTCAAAATAAATTATTTCGAGGAATTAAAATTACCATAGACGTAAATCAGTTCAAAACCCCCGTTTCTTCATCAAATTTTTTTGAAAAACATTTTAACTTTCGGTTAGATGTTTTCTTACTTGTTAAATTAACATTGATTCTAAGAATAGAGATGTAAATCATTATTATCAGAAAAATTTCAATTGTATCTTTGATAAATATTGATAAAACCACTATTTGGCTTTTATCTTAATGTGTTTACAAGTTTTTATTAATTTTTTTAATATCAAAATAACTAACGCAATCGAGAAAACGCTATGAGGGTTCTGGAATACTTTTCCATAGTAAAAGTGTTATGGATTTTTTTCAGAGTGAATCGTTTCAGCTCCCCGCAAAATGGAAACTAAAAAAACAATAAGTTAAGTTAATTTAAAGCTTCACGTTTTATGAAATTGGCTGACTACCACAATCCACCAAAATTTGGGTCAGAGGGAGGAATTTGAGGCCACTGGATTCCCTGATGTGGTATAAAACCATTGTCTTTTTCTTCTTTGCCCAATTACACTTAAGTTCTTTCAGCTGTAGTTAATCTCCTGTTGGTGCCTATAAACTTAGTACCATTATTGCGGCCTAAGAATTGTTTGAACGTGTTTAGGGATGAAACCAATTTGACATGAACAGTCTTTATGGTAAGGCATATATTTGGTCGTCTAGGTGTGAAGCTGCCAAGGGAATCAAGTTGATACTAGTTATCAGCTCCGTACCTTACAGTACCTCCCCGCGATGACCACCGGGCAACTATCTCATCATTGTCTTTGACTGGATGGGTTAGGCTAAAACACGGCGCTAAACAAATGAGCTGGGTTAAGGTGTCAATCGTACCGTGCTGAGAACTACTCTGTCTCTGACGGTGTATCCGGATACTTGACGCCCTCCGGATTATTTGGCCTTATCTGTGCATCGCGGACCTCTGCACGGATGGATATTTATTCTCCGCTACTAGTGGAGGACGTACACAAAAACATAGAGGCCGGAACTCTTAAAAAGCCGGAAACTACGGCTGAAGGAATATTAGCTTCAAAGCGTCGTACTGAAAGCCAAGAGATGAAGCATGACATAAGCATAAATATTACAACAACTGCTGGAGGGGCGATGACCGAAAGGTCTGCTTCGTTGATGCATTGTCGCTAAAACTAATCCAAACTTCTTTGTGCTGTTTAATCACAGTAACTCAGATGTAGCGGCGGCTGGCATTGAGATTGGTAGTTTAAAACTCTGGTTTATTTTGGCCTATCTATCTACCATGTGAAGGATGACATACCACCTGCAAATCTTTGAGACGGTTGAATGAGTCATCCTGGGTAGTAATGTGAACTCACACCACAGAATATGGGGAAATCTGGGTACAAACGAGAGAGATAAGTTACTCCTTCAATTTATTCTTATTACTAACCTTCAAATTTATAATTTTGGGTGTAAGCCCACTTTTATAAATAGAAACCGACAAGAGGTACTGGATATCACATTTGTGTCAGATTTTACGAAAGATACCTTGGTGAATTAGAATGTTTCTGATTACCATTTCTTTTCTAATCACTGCTATCTTTAGTAGAAACTGGTTACAGAAGGCACAAATAGGGCTATGTTTAGAAACAGGAGGAAAACCGACTGGGATACTCTGAGAACAGTTCTAGGTAATTCATTGCAAGTACCGGTTCCAAAACCCCATGTATTTATCTATGCTTTTCATGTGGCTATGTTGGTAGCATCTACTGTAAGTAGAGCTTTGGTTAAACAAAGGCCACCTTGGTGGTCAAAACAGCTGCACAGTAACAGCTCGTCAGCTCTCACAAAGCCAGAAAAACAAGAACTGCTGCAGATTGGGACTGCTATAAAGAACTCCTCAGAACATAAAAGTATGAAATAAGAAGTGCCAAACTAAGTAGTTGGAGGCTCTACTGTAGTAAAATTCAGGAGTCCTCAAGTTGTAACATCCTGAGTCATCTCCAGCGACCGGATGCTTCTTGGACCACAACTAGTGCTGAATCGTTGGTGTTACTACTGATAACCGACTTTCCGAAGTGCCCCGAACTGGCGCCTGAAATGCCGAATGCTTTTATGGGTTTATGCGGTGAAAGTCTAATAATAAGTAGGAGGAGCTTAGTCACTCGGTGGCTGGATGGATCAGATGCTGAGATCACAAGTTGTCACCTGTTCTTTGTTACTTGGTCATAAACGGCCTGTTATTGGACATGAAGGGACAAGGTTTTAGGGTGGTTGCTTATGCGGATGACGTTGCTATTGGGGGCTTTGTTAAGTAGTCTTGTACCTTAAGAGAGCGTATGCAAAACGCGTTTGGTCTTCTTTCTAAATGGGCCAACAGTTGTAGACTAAATGTTAATCCACGTAAAACTAAGTTGGTCCTATTAAATGGTATTAGCTTGACTTTTACTGATAAAGCGAAATAGCTGGGTGCAGTTCTGGGCAACAAACTTAGTTGGAAGCCTAATATTTTATAAAGAGTAAAGAAAGATACTATAGCACTATATTACTTTAAAAACGCTATAGGAAAACGGTGGGAACCCCACATAATACAGTGGCTCTGTATCTCAGTGATAAGGCCCATACTTTTATATAGGGTTGTTGTTCTGTAGCCAGTCTTAAACAGTAAGGTAAACCAGAAGTTGCCGTTGCGTTTACCTGTTAAAGAAAAATTTTTGTATATATTTAAGAGTTGTTTTTACTTTATTTTTTTAGTTGCAAAAATTACCTGTAGATGATCTTTACAAGATCGAAACTAGTTGTAATTTTTAATGAATAAAAATAAATAAATTCAAAAATAAAATGTTGCCTTTTTTATTTTTAAGTAAGTGAAAACTGTTGGTGTTTTGTAATTGTACAAAATAGTATTAATTGTAATAATTAAAGTGTAAAAGTAATAATAATTAAAGTTTAATTTTTTGGAAAATGTAATCCACCGGGATATATTTTTCAGGCAATGTATTATATTTATAGATAATGAAATCAAAATTCTTGATTAAGTGCATGACTTTAACTTTTGTGTAGTTGTGCATAGAATTTAAGTACTAAAATCTAATAATTGGATAGTAATAAATTGATTTTAACTTAATTTTATATACGTCGTAGTTAATTTCATATCTGATTTTATTTTTACGCTTACTTAAATTTGTTCTTGTATTTTATTTTATGTACAATCGACACAAATATATTCTTGAAGCTTGAAACATAGCAAAACCAACCAAAATGTTTATTCAGGCCATCTCGTTCGCTCTTTACACAGATCCTATCAAGGAAATGTACTATATATTATTGGTTTTTGTAATATAATATTTAAACAACAACAAAAACAGAGAGACATTTTGTTGATTTTGATACACAGAACAGGAATGTTTGTATGTTCGTTATAAGGGTATTATTTGTATATAATGTAATGAAAACATAATAAGTCTCCTGCTACGCACATGGAAGATTGTAGAAAAATATTTACCTTCAAGTTCTGTTGATGGTTTAGTATATAAGATTTTGTTATTTAATTTTGGTGTTGTTTTCTATATTTGTGTTTTTGTATTCATGAGACAACTGTAGTGTTCTTGATTAAACACGAACTATACAAACACAACAAAAACTTTAGTGTATTGGACTCAAATAGGGTTCTTATACCTCGTATAATCGAGTGAGTTTGAGTAGAATCGGAAACCGCCATATATAATCCATATAAAATAGTATATTTAGGTATGATTCATTTTTTTTACAGGGTATTATAAACTGCAATAAATTATATAAATAAACTACTAATTTAGAAATATTAATTTTGAGTTGAGTTGAGATTTGGTTTGCAAGACATAATGACGTATTTATTTATGCATGCCAAATTTCGAATTATGTAAAAGCAAATCGAGAGGCTAAATGTATTGTACTTAATTACTAACTTAATGAATTTATTGAAGTTTAGGTTGCAGTTGTCACATACAAACGTCAATATTACTTATATGGTACACCGAATTTTTAAGAAAATAATGTTTCAATTTCCTTTCATTGATTTATTATTTTACTTACTTTGCATGCTTGATTTTGCAGGGTAATATGTTCATAAACGGAGTTGAAGTTTTATGGGAGTTTATCAGTAATAAATATTGAAGATTTTGATTTTGTTCATCTTAATTTTGCCAACAGGATTATTAAAATTGCAACATTAATAATAATAATAATTTTTGAAGTCCTGATTTAGATTTAAGGAATCCTGAGTTCTGGCATTGCATTCCAGAGGAACGAGCATCTAATCTCGTAGTTAAAATGTGCTGTCTTGTGCTAACCTGTTTATCATTTATCATTTATTGTACTAATAATTTACTAGCTATTAATCGCTTAGGAGTCTGCAAACAGGTTGAATCTGTCCCAACTAATAAATATGTCTTATCCATTGGTTTTGGTATGTGTAAATGGGTGTACGGTGTGTGCCCAGGAATACTGAAGATCCCGTTATAATAATTATTCATTTAAGTAATAAAATTTGGTATTATGATGATTTATTTATTAATTAAATTTAGTTTTCAGAGTTGCCTGGGAAATTATATATTAATTTTATTTGTTGATTCTTGATATATTTATAGTACCTAATTGAATTATTTAGGAGTCTAGGGTGTTGTGGTGCTGTAACATTATAATTTTTTAATCAGTTTATATAAATTTTATAAAATATTAGAATTTATAGTTATTTATTTTGTTTTCTGGATCGGTAGGAAATTGATGATTACACTCTAAGAAATTTCTGTTGAATTTCACTATGATTATCAGAGGTTATCTGTTGCCAGCAATTTTTGTAGTAAATTTTCATCGTAGCGTGATTTAAAATGAATCACACTGAAAATGTGTGAATTATTCGACGTGGTTCACATGTCAAAGATGTATAACCGCACATTAAAAGTGTGAATGTTAAATGCTGCAAAAATCAATGTACGTTTCTTCTAAAACTGGTGTAAAATACAACCCTATAGTGAGTTACCACCAAAGGTGCGTGAATTAAATTAAAATAAATTTGAAATGCTGTCTTTTCGAGCAATAATTAAAATAATTAAAATGCGAGAATCAACTAAAGCAGCGTAAATTTAAAATTAAATGCAAATTAAATGTAATAGGGACTATAAGTAAAACAGATATTAAATTTTATTTTATTTCACAAATTATTTATTTTCAAAATATAAATTTATTATAAATATCATATACGTGTAAAAAAAGACAAACGGCTCATATTAAAATGAGGGATGGGTTCCTTGTATTTCAAAAACCGTGTAAGATGAAATATTCAAGTAATATTTCTTTAGTAATTCGTGCAAAAAAAGTACGTACATATGTAAATAATCGAAAAAAAACTCAATTTTTTCAGTTCTGTACGTGCGTACATTTATTTAAAATTAGACAAATTAAAATAACTAAAACTAGTAACGCAAAAATATTGCTAAATCAGGAATTCAATTCAAATCCAAAAATCAAAATTATTTAGACTTAAACTAAAATATCTATAGTATACCTAATCGTCGCTAATGAATAATAAGCGTGCATTTGTACGGCGTGTTGGACCCAAATTGCTTTCATCGCTAGAAATATCCAAAAAGTCCGATAAATTTGAATCAATTGTTGATTTTGGAAATGTTGAACTATTTTCTGGCACTTCATGTGTTGTTGATTGGTCCTTTATTAGGAAACCTGTTATCAGTGGTTGTGGTTTTGGTTTCACCACTTGCTTTAGCAATTCTTGATACCCAGCTGTACAGCTTTGTATGTCGCGCTGGAACTTTAAAGCTCGTTCTAGATCCGGATCGTTCATTAAAAAATGGTGATCTAGATTTCTAGCTAGATTTACACGCTCACGAAGTACTGTAGCTGTCAATTGTTGAACTGGTACTTCAAATTCATGTTCAATTGTTCTATTCTCATTATTACCAACTGATAAAATTTAAATTAAATCCTCGTCGTCTAGTGGGAACTCAATCAACAACTCTTCGATGTCTCCAGTTTGCATATCTTCAAAGCCCTCGCCACCAATTGCTTGTGCCAATGTTAAAATATCTGAACCACATTTTTTTCTAGTACCGAATTTCCAGTTTTGACACATGTGGGCCAAATGGCTTTCCAGCAAGCATTTAATGTTGATTCTCGCAACTGAGTTATGACTAAAGAAGCGTTTTTAACACAATCCATAATCGTATATTTTTTCCATGCATCAACGATCGAAAGGTTTTGTCTTTAACTTCATCCAAAATATGTTGAAATGGCAGTTTTATATAATAAACCTTGAAAGCTGCAATAATACCTTGATCTAATGGTTGGATCAGGCTAGTTGTATTCGGTGGCAAAAAATTTGAGTTTGACATTTGGATGTTCCACAGCAGGGTGACCAGGCGCATTGTCGACAAGTAAAAGGACTTTGAATTCAAGCCCTTTTTGCTCCAAATACTTTCGTACTTCGGGAACGAAGCACTCATCAAACCATTTGGTAAATAAATCGGCGGGCATCCAAGCCTTTTTATTTACCATCCAATGGACTGACAACTGTTGCTTATTTTTACCTTTTATCGCGCGTGGTCATAATGCACGGTTAATTACTAGTGGCTTTAAAACTCGATCGCCAGAAGCGTTGCTGCACAATAAAAATGTCACTCGATCTTTAGTCGCTTTAAAACCATTTGCGGTTTTTTGCGATTTAGCAATAAATGTTTTGGTCGGCATCTTTTTTCAGAGAAGGCCGGTTTCATCGGCGTTAAATATTTGGTCAGGAACGTAGGCACCATCTTGTATTATTTTTGTTAGTGTTTCTGGATAACTATTGGCAGTAACCTCGTCTGCCGATGATGATTCTCCTTTTATTTTCACATTGTGAAAGGCACGCCTTTTTAAAAATCCTGTAAGCCAACCGTCACTAGCAGAAAAATTATGTTTCTTAACCTCAGTTTCGTGACTACTTGTTGAAGGGATTGCATTCTGTAACCGTTCATAAATTCTGATTGCCTTTTGCTTTCTATCTACATGAATTCTTTTTTGTGATGCATCCTCTATCCAGATCACTAAAAGTTTTTCTATGTTTTCTAAAATAGAATTCCTGCTGTACGAAGATGTTTTGGCGCTAATTTTTGATCCACCCATGACCGAATTTCGAATATTATGTTCATGTTTTTTTATTGTTCGAATTGAGGCCTCATTAAAACTAATTTTTTTTCCGACAGATGTTGAACCTTTGCCTCTCGCAAGACAGTCCAAGATTTTGATTTTGACTTCCAATGAAATAGAATTTCTTTTCCGACTTTTGGTTTTATTTTCTTTAGGCATTTTGCGTTTAATAGGCTATTAAAAAATAAACAAATTAATATAAAAAATATTAAAATTAAAAAAAAATCGTTAAATTGTGAATTTAACTTACTCTACACTGAAAACAGAGTTCGATACTTTGTAATTTTGTATAAATAACCTCAAAAATAGCACGCTTTGTTTTTTTTCCATTCGAACCGCGGATTTATAGATCTTACTCGTACATACAGGTGTGTAAATAATTTTTGAATTTGTACACGCTCTGTAATTACAATTTATTTGGATATTGACAACAAAATCAGTCTATCGTTACTAAACACAAAACCGAAAACTATAGGAAACGCAAACTAATAAAAACTGCCACTGACAATGATTGTGAATTATGATGATACGTAACTTCAAATTTAAAATGATCGGTATCCTTTCACATTTTCATTTTTTCTCATTCGTAACTTGCGTTTTTTTTTGTATATGTACAGTAGGAACCTTGCATATTAAGCTAAAAACGTACCGTTTTTTACACTAAGAAGGGATCAATTACTTTGATATCTACTGTAAAACCACCCGAAATAACCGTTAAATTTAAATCAATCAGTACAAATGAAATATCCATAAAGAAAGAAGAGTATGTACATATGTACATACCTATTTTATTGCTAAAGGAGGAAACGGGAGCACTATAAAAAATTTTACGAAAGTATGTATACACATACGAAATTCAATACATAACTATACATACCAAATTTAGAACTGTTTTATTTATTTAAAAACTTTTTTTTGGAAATCGTGTAAAAGCAAATAAAGGTGGATTTATATTATCAGTTCCTTTCAGTTCCTACTCGTATCGTGTCATACATCATCAATTTATACTATCCGTACTTTTCAATTCAGGCATTTTCTTCGTATCTTTTGGTTACGTATAGAGTAAAGATAACACACAAAAATACAAAAATGTTTTAGTAGCAATTTACAATTTTTGTTTGTTTCGTTATTCTTTCGTATTTTTTCGCCTACAAATATTAGACAAAACATTCTTTTCAACAATATGTGTATGTGTCGGTACGAGTAGGAACGGATAGGAAAGGATAATATAAATACTCCTATAGAAAATATATGTAACAATGTTTTTTTTGTCTGACACGATACGAGTAGGAACTGAAAGGAACTGATAATATAAATCGACCTTAAAGGTCGATTTATATTATCAGTTCCTTTCAGTTCCTACTCGTATCGTGTCAGACATCATTAATTTATACTATCCGTACCTTTCAATTCAGACTTTTTCTTCGTATCTTTTGGTTACTTGATAACACACAAAAATACAAAAAAATTTTAGTAGCAATTTACAATTTTTGTTTGTTTCGCTATTCTTTCGTATTTTTTCGCCTTCAGATATCATACAAAACATTCTTTTCAACAATACGTGTCTGTGTCGGTACGAGTAGGAACGGAAAGGAACTGATAATATAAATACTCATATAGAAAGTACATGTAACAATGTTTTTTTTGTCTGACACGATACGAGTAGGAACTGAAAGGAACTGATAATATAAATCGACCTTAATCCGTGCAAAAAAAGGAAATCGTTTAGTGTTTTTGTCCGTGTTATTTCAGAATCGTGTAAAAAAAGACAATCGTGTAAAATGAGAGTTGAGTGTAAAATTAAATTAAAAGTAATTATTAAAAGTAAAATGATTAAATTTTTTGCATTGAATTTGTATTTATTGAACGTTTCACAAATCGAGCTTAAACTGTATTTTAAATTTAGTTAAGAAAAATATAAATAAATTATAAAAAATGTTTAAGTTAAATGGAATCCATTTAATTCATTCCAACATTAGTACTAGCATACAATTTCGATGTCTTTTCCAATCAGTTAACATTTAAAACAATTAATTGACAATTGATCACACTAGATGTTTCGTTTAATTTTTACCATTGGTAAATACAAGAGTACAAGTTATTAATTTTAAATAAACTTTATTTTATTTAATGTTAATTTTTTACTTTACTATTTTATGCATTTTCACTTTCTGAACTTTGAACACATTATTGTTACGCGTTCTACCATGTTTTGTGTATTCAAAGATAAAAACATTGTACATAGCGTTAGTTAGCACCTCGAGGAAGTACCTAGGCATGATTAAGGAGGTCATGCAACACGCGCTCGTAATCATTACAAAGTGGGCCAGTAAATGTGGGCTGGGTATAAATCCATTCAAAACAGAGCTGGTACTATTCACCAAGGAATATAAAATTCCGATAGTCGCCCCACCTACCTTAAATAGAGGCAAGATCACTTAACATAATCTTGGACAGTAGGCTAAAATGGATGCCCAATATTTTAGAGAGGGTAAAGAAGTCTACCATGGCTCTGTACTTATGTAGGAACGCCGTCTGAAGGAGATGGGGTCTAAAACCAGAGCTGGTACACTGGCTTGTCACCGCTGTAGTCAGACCGATTCTGATGTACGGGCTGAGTGTGTGGTGGCCAGCACTAGGCAAGAAAGTTATAAGAATAAGAAAGAGAAGGTACATAGAATGGCCTGCTTGCTAATAAGTGTAGCACTGAGGACAACCCCTACACGTGCTCTGGAGGCTATGTTCTACCTTCTTCCTGTCGACATCTTTGGTAAGCAGAGAGCGGCAACTACGGCTGCACGACTCTCTGCCGTGTGTGAGTGGAAATGTCTTCAGACGGGCCACTCGACGATTGGCAGGTCGCTAAAGGCAGATGTGGAGAATAGTGACTTCACAATACCGGTTCTATTCTCTGAAAAGAGTTTCCGGACTCTTCTTCCCTCAAGGGAATCCTGGGGGAACAGGTCAATAACAGAAACTGGTTGTATACAATTTACACTGACGGCTCCAAGCTAGACTGCATAGTCGGAGCAGGAGTCTTTTGTGACAAATTAAATGTGAATATATCCGTTCGTCTTCCTGATCACTGCAATGTGTACCAGGCGGAGGTGGTAGCGATTGAGGAAGCGCTGACCTGGTTGAGGCATAATGTCATATCCGCAAGGGATATAACAATATATGTGGATTGTCAGGTGGCAATCAGGTCGCTGGAATCAGTTTCTCTGACATCCGTGGTGGCATTGAAGTGAGAAAACGAGATGAGTGAGCAGTTCAATATCCGGATAGTCTGGGTCCTTGGTCACTCGGACGTACTGAGGAACTGCAGGGCAGACAAACTGGCAAGGCAAGGTACAACTCTCAAATTGAAACCGGAAAGGGTAAATCTGGGGAGGCCCATAGCGGCGATTTTTTGGGCGCTTGGTAATGAGGCGATAACCTCGGCACAGAAGAGGTGCACTAACACCATAACATGTAATGAAGCGCGGCAAGTCTGGCCGAAACTGGACTTGAAGCGCTCCAAGACGCAACTATCCCTACGCAGACCTAACTTAGGTATAGTCGTGGGGGTACTCACAGGAAACTGCCTCATTGGGGAGCATGCGAGGAGGCTTGGGTCAATGACAAATGACTTCTGTAGAAGCTGCATGGATGAGGAGTAGGAAGAGACTCTGAGCCACTTCCTCTGCTCATGCCCTGCCCAGCGCTAGCTTACAGGAGGCATAAATATCTGGGCAAGTATAGTTTAGACGCCCTTATGGATCTCAAGAACTGCAATGTACGAGATATCTTACGCTACATAAGAAGCTCAAATTGGTTCTAGTGAAGGTGAAAGGGGAGTAGGATCCCTCGGTATCACAACGGACCGTCATCGGTCTAAGTGTGCGTTTTGGCAGCCGCTCTAACCTAACCTAACCTAACCTAGTTAGCACAAAAATAGTGTGGAAAAACATTTTTGAGAGAAATCGCACAACAAAATTGTAAATCACTTTTACAGTGTAAAATACGAGTGAATTGTGAATAATTCACACAATTTGTTAACACAAATATGTGTGAACTGCGACGATTAAGTAATTTACGTCATTTTTGAACAAATCAAACTTCGTAAGTTTATTAATATATTTCGTTGTGTATTTTACAATAATTTTTTCTTGTTGCATTACTGTTTATAATGCTGTTTTGGATTTAGGGAGTCCAGAGTGTCCGGCCCTAGATTCCAGAGAAATGATCATCTAATGATGTAGTTAGATTGTGCTGTCTTATGTGCTAACCTATTTATTATATATTGTACTAATAATTTACTAACTATCGATCGCATCGGTGTCTGTAACCGGGTCGAGTCTGTCCCAACTAATAATCCTATCACATCCTTCGGTTTTGTTATGTGTAAACGGGAGTACGGTGTTCCCGGGAGTCCGGGAGATCCTGCTATAATGCTTGGCCGTACATTCAAAATCAATCAACCAATAAAGAAAATAATGTCTACGGTCCAATAAAAGTCAAAACTCTTGCTAAGGTGGCTCCAAACTGGGTAGTTTACTATCGATGTTTTGTTTAGTTCTGGTAACGTAATTCGCCAAGAAATAGGAAATTTGTAATATTTACCCATTATAATTTAATTATAGTGGGAATAATAAAAATTAAATTAAAATAAACAGAGAATAAAATCAATTGGTTGAAAAACTCAAACATAAAAATCAATTTAATATTTTGACTGATACCAGTTATCAAATTATAAGGATACTAAACCAAAAAAAAAAACATATATCCAAATACAACGTCATGTCAAAACCACACCATATACACCACAGTCAAAAAATTAATCAATAAAAAGTCGTCCGCATCTGATCCATCCTATACACTATACTGATGGTACCAGTATCTCTATTCATCCAATTTGAATGATGTAACCGAAGCAATAGTGATTGATAACACAATTTAATATTCAAGATTGTTGATTTAGTTTCCCATAAGGAACAAAAAATAAAAATATTGACGTATTGAAAGGAATATCAAAATAATAAGTTACATTTTCTTATCGAAGTATTTTATTGTTTTTCAAGGGGTGGATCTCTCTGGATGTTGTTATATATTATAGACCCAGATGAAAATAATAAATAAACAAATACAATTGGGAAAATATTGTTATTTCTGATATTGGTTTTGACATCTATATAATACTATACAAAAATGTACAACAACAAGATAAATTTTCCTACTTATCAATTTGCACAGGAACAAAAAAAAAAAAAATTTGCTGAGCGAAAATATTTTCTTATCATCAAATTTTTTGAAGTGAACGAAAATATTTATACGTATGTATACGACGTGTATGCGAGATGAAATTGAATAACTTCTTGTCTTTATAATATTATTACATTTTTGTTGTGTTGTGTGAAAATTATTATTATTTTGAAATTTTTTTTTGCTTTTCTTCCTTCATTATATACGGTGTCACATGTGTGATGGCTTGATGTCAATTCAAAGAAATGTTCGCAAATGACTAAAAACAATTTTTTTTTTGTATTGTATATCGCTTTTGAATAAATTCAGTAAATACATAATACGAAAAAAATGTTCGTCTTCTTTATTATTTAAGATATCTACAGATCTATATATGTACCAATACTATTATGTTCTAGTAGTGCGAGAACTAAATTAAATTACGTGAATGCTTTCATTATTGACGTAATAAAATGAATTCAGATGGAAAATGATTTTTCTAACTGCTGTGTGTGTATTTGCGTTATTTGAGTGGTTTTGATATTTAAGCATTTCACTTATGTTCTGCTTGTTATATTATTAGTTGAGGATAATGATATTAAAAATGTAAAATTGGAATGTCACAAACATAATTAGAATTTCGAGTGTTTTTTTGTGTTATCTGTACTTAAGATGGAATTTAATAAATACGATTTCATACAATGAATTCTTATTTTGAATTAATACTGGGAATTTAAGAACATTTTTGGACCATACCAAATCTGCTTTCATTGTTTGTAGAAGATGGCTAAGTAAATAATAAAGTAATTATAAAAATTTCTAAGGGCCTGTCTGGATAATGTTAGGTTAGGAGATGGAAAAAAATGATGCTTGTAAAGCCATAAGTATAAGCTCACTTCTTAATGTATTTACGACCTCTTACTCTTATTAGCCCGTCATCATCAACAAATGGGCATAGTTTTTGTAGTTTATTCGGTCTCGCCCTTTTGATATATTATGTATAAATCAATTCACGTATCCTAGGATTCTCGTTATCTTCGTGTAGCTTGAAAATTTATTTATCAAATAATTGTAAATGTTGTTGCAATTTACTGAATCCTCCGTTGTCAAACCAATTTAAAGCAATTGTGTGGTTTTGCTTCTAACTTCTTCAGTAGTAGTTTGTTAATTTTATTTGTGATGGCCAATCTGATTCCTGCAAGTGTAGCCACTTCGGTCATTACCTCGACGGTGAGAAGCCTCTGCTGGCAAAATCTGCAGGATTTTCAGCTGATTTGACAGGGTTCCATCTGTCACGAGGTACTAACGATAAAATCTCCGACGTCCTGTTACCGACAAATGTTTTCCATTTACTTGGATGACTGCTTCACCATGCTAAAACTATTATCGAATCTGTGCAAGTAAATAATTTATAATTAGTGTAACCCATCGATTTTAACACTTTTGATATCAATTTTGCGAGTAATTGCGCTACGCACTATTCCAATCTGGGAAGAGATACTTGCTTTATTGGCGCTACTTTTGTTTTGCACGTTATTAAGTTTACCTGGGTAACATCAAGATAAGTTGATTTGCAATAAATGACTGCTGAATATCCTTGTTCACTGGCGTCCGCAAAACCATGAAATTCTATTAATCCAGCATGAGGTACATACCGTGGAATTCTTAAATTCTCAAACACGATGATGTCATTTGGAAATTTATTCCAAATATTAGCTATTTCTAAATTAATTGGTTTGTCGCATGAAAGTTTTTGCAGCCATAGTTTTTGCAGTAAAATTTTTGATATTATGATTGAAAGAAAAAATGCGAGATATTTCAGTTAGCATTTTCCGTTTTGTAACTTCTTGACCTGGTTCTATGTTCACTTTAAAATTAAAACTGCCTGCAACTGGATTCCACTGTAAGTGACTGTAGTTAGTTATAATGTCGAATATTGTCATTTTGATGTTCACGCCACAAAAGTCGCTGATACTTTCTATCTTCCCTGGCTACACAAATCTGCCGGTATATCTTTTCGATGTCAGGGGTTATTCCATACCTGTGTGACGGGAAACGCAGCAATATCTCCCATAGTGTTAGATGTAACGTAGGTCCTACCTAATGGTATATTATTTAAAGATAATAAAGACTACACGTCTTGGACTACACGAACCTTGGTAGTCGAACTGCTCTTCTCTATTACGGCGTGATGTGGCAAATAAAAACAATGCAATTTCTGGTTTTACCATTTCCATATGTCTAAAATTTCCGTACTCCTTTAGAAATTTGTTATACTCCGTATTTAAGTTTTGGTTGGACAAAAAGCATCTCTCCACAGTCATTAACCGCTTAGTTGCACAATTCACCACTGCGTCCTGTCTCTTCATAGGTAATTTTACTATAAATCGTTCATCACTATCACTTCCCAGACTCTTCCCGGAAAATTCGTCCAAGGATTTTAATTTATTATAAGAAATTTTCCTAGTAGTTAAAAATGAAAAAGCCTGATAATTTGTTAAGACAATACAGTAGAGGCTTTTATTGCCTTTCCTTTGTTAGAAATGAACAAAAAAAAAAAAAAAATTAAAAAAATTCTTCTGCTAAAAATTATGGAGGCCCTGCAAATTTGTTATGCCAGTTTATTAGTGCTCCATTGGCAACCTCATATGTTGACTTTCCAGAGTTACAAATGAATAAAAAAAAATTCTTCTGCTCAAAATTACGATGATCCTACAAATTACCATGCATCGGCTTAGTAGAGCGTCCCATTGGCTACCTCTTGGCCAATTCTAAACGAAGTTCGCTTGTTGTGGGAAATCAACACATTGATTGACGTAGCAGGAATTCTAACAAGCAAACCACGTTCAGAATGTTCCAAGAGATAGCAATGGGAAATGGGACCCCCTACTAAACTGACATAACAGATTAGCAGGTCCTCCATATTCGATTTTTTTTTAAAATAATTTTGAACTACGGGAAGGCGACCCATTTATTAGTTCTAACAAGCGAAGTGCGATCAGAATTGGCCCAGAGGCAATTGAACCCTCTACTATATTGTTAAAAAACATATGCAGGCTACCCATAATCTTATTTTTATTTTTTAAATTTTTACCTACGAGAAAAATTTCTTATAATAAATTAAAATCCTGGGATGGATTTTTTTTCTCTCGAGTAAAAAGTCTGGGATGAATTTAAAAGTTCGTACACTTTAAATAATGTTGAAAAAAACGTCCGGGATGAATTTTTACGCCCGTCTTGTCATAGGTAATTTAAAATTTTTCTGGGATGAAAGTCTGGGATAATTTCAAGGGGGTTATTGTCCCGGTACTTCACTTTGTATTTCTTCGGGATTTTTTTTTTTTGTTTTTTTTTTTCAGAATACGACAATATCTCTAGGATTCATGGTTGGCATCTAATCATAAATTTTCAGAAATGAGACATTGATATTGTCGATGCAAGCTAATCTCTGAAATTTTTTAGTATAGTGCAGGAACACTTCTAATTGCATAAATTGTGTTAAAAAATGTGTTAAACACTTCACACCAGCTCAAGTGACTTAGGTCTTTAAGATAAATAAGGTAGTATACCGGATTTATTGAAAAACACGTGCATTAATCGCGGCACCGATCTAGCTTTCAGTTTTTTCATATGGAAATGTCAATGCAAGGTATTCCCTATACGTTCTTTTGAAATGTTTACGATGTCAACAATCTCACATCTTTTCAATCTTTTCTGGAATTGTTACCCCTTTTGGGTTCATTATCAAAAATACTTGTGCGAACACGTTTAAATTCATCGACCCTAAAATGAACAGTTTCATAAGATAACATTAGTAAATGATAATTTCTTCTACGAAGGAAGAGATTATCGAGAATTTTGCCAGTTCATTTTCGAACTGAGTGAGAATAACGAAAAATTTAATTTATTATCAGTCAATCTCATCGGGTAATTTTCATTACTTTCCATGTATAGAAAAAACCATGTACACTGCCGAGCAACTAAATCGACCAAAACCTCCGCCCGTACAAAAAGGCATTTTTTTTTTAAATGGCTCAACCGATTTTTGTAAAACAACTTTTTTTTACCGCTTAGTATCTTATCTTTACAAGGACATCTTTATCATTAAAATCCTAAACACTAAAATCCTATACAGTACAAATCATTTACAAACAATTGGGGTGAAGCAATCTCCTGTATAATACTAATTTTGGTGAATACTTGTTTGGAGCATCACTTAATGCAAAAATTCCGGAAGAAAACTTTTTGACAAACGCCGAACCGGCGTTCTCGACTTCTCAAATTGTATCTCTTGACATTTCTTTGATAAGCAATTCTTTAATGATCTAACACAGTCCCTTGTGCATTAGTTAATAAATCAGATTTGAACGATACTTGCAAACTGTTAGGACTTAGTTTTTCCAATTCTCTTATCAATTCATAGTTTAGACAATGGGATATGTAATGTTATCCGAAAACAATAAAATAAATCGTGTATCACATTACGTAAAGCGAATGCAATTTCGCTCAAATGAGCATCCCAATTTTGATGGTTTTCTCCGACATAAGCGCGAATAGCTCTCAAGATGGATCTGTTAGCGCGTTTAGAAGCGTTTGGTTGCAGCGAGTATTTCGCTGTAAACATATGGTTAATTTAATATTTTTCCAGAAGGTCCTCTAATAGAATCGATTCGAATTGTCTACGGTCATCGGAAACAAGACATTCAGGAACGCCAAAAACATGAAAAATTTCCCGCTCTAAGTAATCTACTAAGATAGAAGCGGATGGTACAAACCGCGAATAGTGATCCAGTACAATCAATATGTGTGTATTTCCCTTTCTTGACCGAGCGTAAGATCCTAAAAAATCTACATAGATCCTTTGCCATGGTCGATATTCTACGACTTGCTGACCCATTGGAGAACGTAAAATGGAGTTGGGGCTTTTACAGGTTTTAGATGTAGCACATGATGATATGTGATTTTTGACGTCTCGGTATATACTCGACCAATACCAATGTCTTTTTAATCGCTCTACGGTTTTAGAAATTCCCATGTGTGCAGTTGAAGGAACGATATGAGCTTGTTTGATTAAAGGTACTGTTAGCGAATCAGGTACTACTAACTTCCATTCAGTATGTTCAGTATCCGGATACATTTTTCCAGGTGAAGTATTAATAAAGAATTTTCCATTTTATACTTTCAAATTAAGAGCTTGTGGATTTTTGTTGATGGACTCAATTAATTTTCCCATTCGAAAGAAGTTCAATGTTGTTAAGATCACCAAACAATCATACTAACTCTGCAAATCAGCAGAAAGACGAAAACGCTGAACTCTGTCGAAAACTCAGTGAAGTAGAGGTACTTTTAACCCAACTAAGAAGCGAAATTGAAAAGCTGAAAAAAGAAAATGAAGAATTGAAGAAGCCCAAACCAATGGAGATTTCTGAAAACCCGCTAACTTGTTATAATGAAACAAGTACTCACACCAATTATAACAATGAGTTCCATACTGATGAAGAGGATCTCATGAGAGAAACAGATTGGGTACTGAAAAGGTAGAAAAGACCTACCAAAAAACGAAAAGCAGAATTCTCGCCTGGAGTTGGAGATCATTCGCAAGCTAATGTATTAGTAACTGGTGATACTAATACCAAACGAGCTCACCAGCAACAGCAACAAAATCGGCAACAAAAGGTTTTACCGAAAGAAAAGGCGCCTCCGCCAATTAATGTAATCGCCATAACAGAATTTGCTAGCATACAATCTTTAATGAAATCAATGACAGCTAAGGAATATATGTAGAGTAGTGTCACTAAACAATAATGTGTGGAAAATCAATACACCGGATTCCGATACATATAGAGCTCTAGCAACCAAGCTCAATGCGGAAGGTAAAGAATGGTTCACATACGAAGATAAAAACGAACGCGCAATTAAGGTTATGGCCAGAGGCCTTTATCCAACGTGTACGAAGGAGGACATAATTGAGGACCTAAAGGCAAGAGATCTGCAAATAGAAGATGCAGTAAACATCCTAAAACGAGAGAGAGGTGAGAACAATCATGTCAAAAAAAGGGGGCTTCCACTCTTCATGCTTACGTTTAACAAAAAGGAGAAAGTTGAAAACATCTTCAACATCAAAGCAATTCTCAATATGAGGGTTAAAATAGAACCGCTTAAGAAAAACACGAGGCTAATACCTCAATGCAAAAAATGCCAAGGTTTCAATCACACGCAAAAATATTGCAGACGGGAGCCAAGATGCGTAAAATGTGCTGGAAAACACTGTACAGTGTACAGAAAGTAGAAACACCCCTGCAAAATGTATAAACTGTAAAGGGCATCATCCTGCAAACTATAGAGGCTGTGAAGTAGCCAAAGAACTTCAAAGACTAAGAAACAAAACGCATCAGTTTCCTCAAAACCCTAGGGTTACCAGAGAAGAGAAACAAACTAAAACCCAAGCGGAGCCAAAACCACCAGGTATTGGTACAGAGCGGAAAAGTTATTCACAAATTGTACAGCAATCATCTAATGCTACGAATGATAATCCCCTTGAAAGGATTTGTCGAAGCATAGAAGCCATAAATATAAGGCTAGCAAAGCAAGAACGTGGCCTAGAAGCTTTATATAAGCGTCTAGATATGCATCAAACCTTGAACGAGGCAACAGCCCTCATATACTAAAATGAGCAGATCATTAAGAATTGTCACCTGGAACGCGAACGGACTAGCGCAACATGTTCCAGAGCTAGAAACTTTTCTAAATTTAGAAAAAATTGATATCTACCTTATATCGGAGAGCCATTTGACAAAAACATCATTTATTAAAATACCTGACTATGAATGTTACCATGCTGTTCACCAAGGAGGAAAACCCAGAGGAGGATCAACAGTAATAGTGAAAAAGAGTCTCAAACACTATGAAGAACCTAGTATAGAAGAGGAAAATATGCAAGTTAAAACCATAAAAGTTGAAACTAACAATAATAATGAATACAGTATTTTCTCTATCTACTGCCCTCCACGCTATAATCTAAACAAAGAAGATTATAATAGACTCTTTAGATCACTAGGATCCAATTTTATTATTGGTGGTGACTTTAATGCAAAAAACACCTATTGGGGATCAAGACTTACAACCCATAAAGGTAAAGAGCTATTCGAAGCCGGACGAATAAATAACTGCGAGTTCCACTCTGGAGGTAAACCAACATACTGGCCTGCTGATATAAATAAAATACCAGATCTCATTGATTTTTATGTAACGAAAGGAATCTTCGAGGATTACATGTGCATCGAAAACAGCGAAGGGATATATTCCGATCATACACCTGGTATCATGACACTCAGCACAATGATAATTAACAAGGATAACCTGCCTAAATTAACAAATAATAGAACTAACTGGAACCTATTCCAAGAACTAATTGAAATGCAAATAAATCTACGAATGCCGATTAAAACACCGGTACAGTTGGAAGACGAACTAGAAGTATTTAACAGTACTATTCAACAAGCAGCATGGGAAAGTTCTCCTGCTAGTCACACCGAATCCCGTAGGAATCAAAATTATCCTATTGAGATCAGGGAGTTAGTTAGAGAGAAACGGAAGGCAAGAAAAACCTGGCAAAGGACACACGCCCCGGAAAACAAAAAAATCCTCAATTTTCTATGCAATAAACTAAAACAACTTATAAAAGAAATTAAGAATGAAACTATTAACAAGTACTTAAATGGTCTCACCGAACACAAAGATACTAATTACTCTCTTTGGAAAGCAACAAAGGGATTAAAAAGAACTAAAATGCATGTGCCACCTATTAAAAATGGGGAAGGAACCTGGGCCAAAAGCGACAAGCAAAAAGCTATTTTATTTGCAGCTCACTTGGAAGACACCTTTCAACCGTTACCTTGGCAAACAGCAGATGAAAGCATAATAACAATTAGCAAAATTGATGAATATAATATTCGATGTGTAACATTACAGGAATTAAAAAATGAGATCAAGTGTAATTTGAACGCAAAAAAAGCTCCAGGATATGATTTAATTACTGGGCAAGTCGTAAAAGCCATTTCCGAGAAGGGACTACGAAAATTGGTTCAAATTATCAATGCTGTCTTCAGACTAAAATATGTCCCACGGCAATGGAAGGTTGCTGAAGTAATTATGATCCCCAAACCAGGCAAACCAGCGAACGATAAAAAGTCGTACAGACCGATTTCACTACTTCCTGTAATTTCAAAATTATTTTAAAAATTACTGCTCAAGAGACTCAAGCCAATAATAGAGGAGAGAAATTTGATTCCACCACACCAATTTGGATTTAGAGAAAATCACTCTACGATAGAACAAGTTCACAGAATAACGGATATAATCGAAGACTCACTTGAGAATAAGAAGATATGCTCCAGCATCTTCTTAGATGTAGCACAAGCTTTCAACAAAGTTTGGCATCAAGGACTTGAATTTAAATTGCATCGAGATCTACCTAAGCAATTCTATCAAATTCTTAAATCTTATATCGCAGACCGACATTTCCGTGTAAAATATAACCAAGAGTACTCTGAACTAAAGAGAATATCAGCAGGCATACCACAGGGTAGCGTACTGGGTCCTATATTGTACATCCTGTACACCAAAGATATGCCAAATACAGAAGGTGCCACCATAGCAACATTTGCAGACGATACAGCTATTCTGGCTACTGGAAAGTGTATATCAGAAGCAACGACCAAACTTCAAAAAGCAACCGACACAGTGAGTAGTTGGACCAAGAAATGGCGCATTAGCCTAAATGAAGCAAAATTAGTTCACGTAAACTTCACAAACCAGAAAGTTAACTGGATTCCAGTGAAACTTAATTCAAGGCCGGTTCCAAATGCAAATACAGCCAAATACCTCGGCATGACTCTCGATTGCAAGCTTAGATGGAAAGAGCATGTTAAAAAGAAAAAAGAAGAATTGAACATTAAATATAGGAAAATGTATTGGCTAATAGGTAGAAACTCTGAGCTTACAATACATAACAAATTGCTATTATACCAGCAAATACTTAAACCAGTATGGACCTACGGTATTCAACTTTGGGGTTGTACCAAGAAGACAAATGTACAAATGATTCAATGTTTTCAAAACAAAGTGCTGCGTGGCATTGTAAACGCACCATGGTACATTAGAAATGATAACCTCCATAGGGACTTAAACATAGAATATGTAAGTGAAGAAATACAAAATCATGCGAAGAAACACATTCAGCGGATATCTCGGCACCAAAATGCAGACATACGAAGTTTGTTGGATACCACCAATGCAGTAAGAAGACTTCAAAGGCAGAAACCTTTGGAATTGGGTAGTCGTATTTAATTCGGATAGAGAAAAATAATTACTATGTAAATTCAAACGGGAGTAACCATTGGGCTACTGCCCGTCAAATGTGAATCTTCATTTAAGAAAGATAAATTACTAAATGATTTGTAAATCAGTTGTAATATTAAATAAAGGAAAAAAAAAAAAAAAAAAAAATAATAATAATTTTAGTTAACTTGTACTTTGAAAATCATAGGAAGATAAATTAATATGTAATGGCTGTATTGCTGAATCGGGACTATTTTTTTCATTCACCAAATTGATGGTATTAATTTCATTCGAATGAACACAAGATAATGCCTCGGGTACTGAATTATTACTCCCTTGGCAGTATTTAATATAAAATTAAAGGCTTGGTGCTTCACACTCCAACGTGCAAATCTCCCAGAAAGGTCTTTCTGTGACATGAGCCACTTCAAACTTGAATGTTCGGTGATGATGGTAGAGGGAAACCCTTCGACATAAGCGCAAAACTTTTTGATACTAAGCACAGCTGCTAGGCATTCCAGTTCAGTAAAAGAATAATTACGCTGTGCCGCACTCAATTATTGTGACATATATGCGATGGGGTTCTCTGAACTATAAATTTTAGAAATAAGACACTTCCCACTTCGGTTGTACTAGCGTCACATTGTATATAAAAATGCATAGAAAAAGTGGAAATTCTGAAATCGCACGAACTATATTAGGGTTAACCTTCAAACAACCATCAACCATCACTAACAATATAACCTAAATAGGCAAGTGCATTTAAACAAAACTTGCTTCTCTCGATATTTACCGTGAAACCAGACATATTTAAACGATATGCAACCTCACTTAACAAAGACAAATGTTCTTCGAAAGAATATGAAGTAACCAAAAGATCGTCTATTGCTGGTTTTGTGAATTATATAAAGTAATAACATTTGGATTGCAATCATTGAAACTAATGGAACCAATAGCAGGTGGGCTACCCATTACAGGTTTCAGTCCAAACACATTCTAAAAATCAATACCCAAATATAGGGGCAATTGTAAAATAGGAACTATGAAGATTTTTATCTTTCATTCCGTATTGAGATATTTAATAGGGACATAAACGTAACCAATCATCCTTTGTTAAGAACCGCTAGCAGTAACGACATGTGAGAAAAGAGAATGAACTCGAGCTTTTGTTGTGTTAGTAAATTTGCCAGCATCTGCACCAAGGCTCACAGTTGCTCCACTATCGAGCAATCCGCAAAACGTGATGCCGCAAATTTCGACCTCTGCATATGGTCTAACATCTGACGTTGTGGTAATAATTGATTCCGATATTTTAGCGCGCAATTGACGTCGGTTTTTAAAATATTTTTAAGAACGAACAATTCTTTGCGATATTGAAATAGGATTTGGTGCAGGGTACAATCTATTCGTAAGAGGAGATTTATAATTGATTGAATTAGATTATTGAGAATTGGAAACTGTATTATAAGCGAAAGTCTGCACCTCTTGATAAAGAACAAAGAACGAGAAAATAAAATCTATTGATAATAATATTCTACCAATGAAACAAATTAGGATACAAAATTAATTTTATTTTAAAGGAGGATGATGCGAATAGCAGAATGTCATACCTTAGCAAATCTTCGACTACCTAAGGAAAATAATGGGGATAGGATAAAAATAATGAATGATTTCAGACAATCTCATCAATATGACTCAACAATACTCCAGTATTAGATTCACACGTATGTGTCTGAATTTTAAAGTTCTCCAAATCAAACCCTATACCTAACATTGAATTCAATATCTAAAAATAGAAATCAATGCGAGAGCTTGAAATGTTTGGTTTATAACAGGAAGCATATCGATAAGGCTAACAATTAAAAATCTACATTTCAATGAAATGGTAATAACTGCGGTAGCGATGATATTTAAAAAAAAAATTGCCGATTACACATAACACGTGAAACTGACTCAACCGATTCCCTAGATGCAGCTTCTTATGTACATGCACGCGAAAACTTGAATATATTTTAACAAAAAAAAACTTAAGGGGATAAAATTGAAGAAAATAACAAAAAAAAATGAATTAACTGAAATAGAGGATCACTGTATCAACAGTGAAGCAATGTGTATAATTAGGGAAAGGATTGGGAGGGAAAGCCGTTTGTTTGGGCTCCACTGTAATATTGCCAATATTTTTGATATAGGGTGTCATCAGAAAAAAATACAGATTCAGAGCCTTTAGTACGGTCACGCTAAGCCGACTAGAACTCAGGGGAAATAGGGTTTTCCAAAGCATGAAAATATCTGTCTGGACCGTAAAAGGAATAAGGAAGGAAAGAAGGGAAGGTAGTCTACTAACTCACCTTGTCATGACATCTACATACCTCACATCATCCCTAATTTGAAGCAACTGACTTCTCATCACCGTAAATTAATAACAACAAATCGAACGAACGAATGAGTAATGGTGGACATTTCGACGAACGAACGAAAATTGTTCATTCAATACAAGTAAGCAAAAATTGTATTATTATAATTTATTTATTTTGTTATTTTACTTTTTAATTTTAAATAAAAAAAATAAATTCTCAGCACAAAAAGAAAATGACCACCAAAACTAATTATATAATATTTACCATCCGACTCAAAAGATAATTTTAAAACAAAATTTGTTTGGTTTGTCCAAATTTATTCCATTATATAGTCAATCGCTTCACCTAAGGAATTTAAACGGGATCAACCCGTTAATTCCCCTAAATCAATTAAATAATTTTTTTTCAAAACATACCAAATGTATTGGTCATTAATAAAAAATGCATATGCAGCAGGAGCTAAGACAAATTCGAGATGCAGCTGTTAGTCCATGGACAGCAAGAAGTCGCTTGAAGGAAGCCAACCTCACTTCAAGACGCCCCGCTAGAGGCCCAAAATTGACAGCACGCCACCGCAAAGAGCGATGGAGGTCCGTTTTATTCACTGGCGAGTGCAGAATATGTTTCTATGGTGCTGTTTTGCTCAAACAGTCACGTACGGCGGCGGTTCGTGCATGGTGTGGGCTGGCATATCGCTTGAGGGAAAAATAGATCTTGTTCTCATACCTTTTGGAGGCCATAGAGGAGGTCTGACCGCTGAACGATATATCGAGGACATTCTCTTGGATCATGTAGTGCCCTACACAGGATATATAGAGGAAGATTTAATATTGATGCATATTGATCGGTAGTTTATAAATGAGGTTGGACTGGAAACGGTGAGGTGGTCAACCCTCAGTCCAGACATAAATCCGATTGAGCATTTATGGGGCGAACTAAAACGAAGGGTCCGAGCCAGAAATCTGATTTCATCAAACATCAGTGACCTCAAGATTGCGTTGGATGAGGAGTGGGGTGCAATTCCCCAAGTCCTTGTCAAAACCTTAATAAGGTCAATCCGTTGTAGACGTAAGGGGGCAATACTAAGTGCTAACCAATAAAATGGTTTTTGTTTTGCTTGAATTTTTTGTTGTAATTTAAATTTGAATATCCCCAATATCTTTTTTCGTAATCATCAATTTTGGTTGCGTTTTCACTCAAAATTCATTATAAAAAAAAAATACTGAACCAATTTTGATGAAAATAGTGGTCATTTTAAAGTAAAAATAATAGACTTTTAAAAATAATGTCTTGTGAAAAGGGGTTAAGCCGTTTAAAAAAATCGCCTTTCTGTGAGCGTTGAAGGTTTGAGTCGATTTAGTTGGTCGGGAGTGCAGTTAAGCATTAGCCAATGATACGCAAACACACATATTAAATACTTAATAAATTACAATTCAATTTGAACTTACAAAATTCTCTATAATTTCTCCCTTCGTAAAAAATATTAATTAGGTCAAGTACCGATAAAACCTAACATTTCAAAAATGCGTTAAATAAAATTAAATTGAAATTTGTTTAACCCTCGTCAGGCGCGGTATAGGCACAATTGTACTAATAAATCTTCTTTAAAAGCCGGAGATGGTTAAAGTTTCATGAGATCTCTAAATTTTTTTGTTGGATCATGCAGACCTAATTTTAGACAAATATCCCCACCCTGTTTAGAGATAGGAGGTCGAGTAGTTTTCTGCATCACAACAGGCGGCAAAGGTACAATTGTATCTTCTTACCTTTGGTATAAATATACTGAAACAAAAAAATTGATTACGATTTTTTTAAATGTTTTAATAGTTACATTATATAAAAATAAAATAAGGATTGTTTTTATTGTTTTGATTAGTTTTCTTTACAAGTTTCGCACGTTGTCTTTACTATTGCGTGTTCATCGCAAACGGGGTTCAAACAAACTCCACATGATTTCCTAGTTTTGCGTTGTTTCCGCTTTAGCTCTCGGCAGACATAGCAACTACCTACGATAGGGGAGGCCTCACGACTACCATGAGATGCTGGAGGGCCAGCTACTGCTTCCGATGGTACAACAATCCGTCGCCCAAGCACCAAAATAGTTTCTCATCAAAATTGGCTTTGTACTACGAGCTTCGATTGAAGCCTTACGTAGCTGACTGGCAAAATCTTTCAGGAACTTTCTTCGTTGATCCTTTGTTCGGAATTGTGGGTTGTGTTCTCTATATATAATATATGATACTAAACCAGTGATATCAATCATGTTGTAGAAAAATGCAAGAGGCCAGCGTAATGTTCTCCGTTTCACTGAGTACTCTCCCAACATTTTATCCATTACGTCGACTCCGCCTTTGGTTTTATTATAGTACTTTATTATCTCTGGCAGTCCTACTTGTGTCTCCTCGACTACTCCTGTCCCATGCATAGAAGCACGACAGATTTTTTATTTTTTTTTGGCACATATGAACAGAGTCTTACATCACGATTATATGCAAAATTGGACGAATATATAGCCCTTTCTTTGCAAGGTTGCATATTGTTTGGTAGAAACTTTTTATTTTTTTTAACTGTGCCAATTAGTGACATATCCCAGAAGATTAACACTTTTGCCAGTTATATACTTGTGAAGAAGTTGTCGGTAGTCACATTTATTCCAGAGCCTTTATTCGAGCTAATTAGGTCCAATACTATCCGTTCACCAACGTTAACTTGTCGAGTACCATCCAAAGGTTTTGCAGTGTAAATCTGACCTTGTAATGGGTAGGCATTTGATGCATCACGAGCCCAAAAAATCGTTATGCAATATTTAGCTGATTTTGAAGGTATGTATTGCGTAAATCTAGTATTACCTCTTAACGGAAACAGTTGTTCGTCGACAGTGATGCATTCATGCGGCTTATAGGCTCTCTTCAATTGGTGCAGCCCTATCTGTTTGGATGCGTTCTGCACGTGTATTCTCATTATCAAATCGTATAAACCTTAACATAATTTTAAAACGGTCACGAGACATGGTTGCACGCATAAAAGGCAGAGCATCTTTACTCCATATATCGTCCAGATTCTGTTTGTTGTTTCGGCGCACACCAGCAGCCATTAGTATGCCCAAAAAAGCATCGAGTTCAATTTCAGTAAATGGCTCGAATGTTTTTGTTGGTGGCCGTTTCGAAGAATCAGGAAATCTCTGTACCAGCCTATTGTTGTAAGTTTCACAAACTCTCTTCGCCTTTCGATTTGTTTCTCGAATTATCATGTCATACATATTATTCGTCATGATTGATTTGAATAGCTACTTTGCTGTGTATAAATGGCTGATTGGAGCTGGCCCACCTCTTTGCCTTAAAACATTGTGAGCTCTGGTTTGTGCACATGGCCAGGATTACTATGCCATTGAGATCTATCTATAGCAATCAAAAGGTCGTTCATGCTGTGGGGCACAGGCTCGTCGTCAATATTGTCATCTGAGTCGTAATCTTCTTCCTGCTCTATGACCATATCTTGTTCAATATCTGACTATTCATCAGGCGAATCATCAGCATTTGGTACGTAATTTTCATCATCAGTTGCAACGTATGGTTGTTCCTCATATTCAGAATCTGATTCCTCCAGAATTCGTCTTAATTCATCGGACGTATACCTATAATCAAATTGGTAAATCAAACAAATAAATAATTTGTTGTGTGTAATAAGACTATAGTATACGGATACTAGGACCACTTTCACTATCACTCATTATGATTAGTAGAAACAATTTAATTTACTAATCCAACTACTGTAACTTACTTATGTTGAAAAAGTTTTTATCGTTGAATGTGAAAATATCTAAGAAATATACTTTTTATTTTATATATCCTTAAAAAATTAATAGTACTCTTGCCCGGTATCCATCGAATTTTGTGAATATTTACTACAAAATGTTCAACATGAGTCGAAAGTAGTGACAACAGAAAAACAATTAATTGGTTGGTTTCATTTGTTTTTCGATTTTTGGTAAACCACCGTTATTTCTTTGAATATTCGACACATTTGCGTGAATAATATAAGAATGTGTGTATACAAAATATGTTTTCACAAATACCATCAAATGTATTATAAATTATTTTGCCTTTATTATGACTGTATGTGACCGCCGGTAAACCATAATTCGGTATCGTCGGTATCGTAATATGTCCAGTATTTGAGACGTCCTATTTCCTACGAACGTCTCCCATCGAATAGGAACATCAGATAACCAGTCTAAAACGATGGTTGAATCGGTCCAGCAAATGATCGACGATATTTTCAACTCTAGTATTTCTGCGACTGATTTCACGAGTTGTGTTAGAAGATGGGCTGCACAAAGTTCCAACCTTGCTACTGATAATTTCTTTACCGGAGCCACCTTGGATTTCGCGGCCAACAAACTGCAGTGGTATCCTTCTGGACTATTTTTGTGCCGCATGTACACAACCGCAGCGTACGCCCTTTCACTGGCGTCACAGAATCCGTGCAGTTCCACGATCTGACTAGGTGTATGCAACCATCTGGGTATACGGACTTCTTCTAATAGTGGCAGCTGATCTCTAATTGCCAACCATTTTTGCTTGATTTCATGCGGCAGTTCATCATCCCAATCTATTGCCGTCAACCAGAACGTCTAAAATAAGATTTTTATTTTGATTATCACCGGCGAGAGCCACTTCAACGGATCAAAAATTTGGCTACTCTCGTACAGTAGTTTTCTCTTCGTAAAAACTGGTTCGGCCATATTGACATGGTAGGAAAACATGTCAAGCTTCGGATTCCACTGTAGTCCCAGTACCTTTACCGTTACATCTTCCTGGTTAAAATCTTTTATGAGCTCCGCTCTCTCTTCTGATGGTGTGGTGCGTAAGAACCCGTTCGAATTCGAAATCCATTTTCGAAGTTTCATTCCCGCCCCGACCATAAGTTGGACTAGATTGGCCTTTAATTCGACTGCTTCTTCGACTTTAGCTGCACCAGTCATTAAATCATCCACATAAGTACTTTTAAGAAACACTGCTGACGCTGCGGGGAGTTGTCGACTATGCTTATTTGCCAACTCGTTTAATACCCGGGTCGCTAGATACGGCGCCGCTGCGGTCCCATACGTCAATGCTGTTAATGTAAAGAATTTCATCGGTTCCGCATCACTCGATCTCCAAACTATTGCCTGTAATTTTCGGTCTTTCTTGCTGACTAAAATCTGCCGGTACATCTTCTCAATGTCGGCACTGATAGCTATCTTATTCCAGCGAAACCTCAGTAGGATTGCGAATAGTGTTGGTTGGACAGTAGGGCCGATCATGAGCAGCTCGTTTAAGGACACGCCGGTTGAGGTTTCCGCGGAAGCGTCAAAAACGACACGAAATTTCGACGATCTCAGGATGCCATGATGCGGTAGAAAGTTCAAATCTTGCTGTTCGGTGTCCTCGACTGGCACCATGTGACCCAAATCCAAGTTCTCCCGCATTAACTGGACGTAGCGTTGTTTAAATATCGCATCCTTCTGGAATTTCCTCTCCATTGACTTTTGCCGGCTGACTGCCAAGTTTAGCGACTTTCCAAGTTTGAACGTGCTCTGCTCCCACGGTAACTGTACCACGAATCTTTCTTCTGTTGTTCTGCGAGTGGTTTCGACGAATAATTTCTTACACGCTGTATGCTCGCTTGACATCCTCATAGTGTTTGGGACCTCTTCAATTTTCCAAAACAGCTTTATCATCTCGTCAACTCTGACTTGATCTGTCTCTATGTATGCTGTATTACTTGATGTTGTGTTCGTTTTGACTGTATCTAGCTGGCCGCCAAGTACCCATCCAAATATTGTCTCCATGGCAATGATGTTGTTTTGTTGTCGGATTCTTCCCTCCAACATTACATTGAACACATGTTGCACGCCTAAAATTATATCAACATCTTGGGAAGCATTAAAATTAGGATCAGTTAGGAATATGTCATACTCGCTCAAGTTCAGATTGAACGACTAAGCTGGTAATTTCGAACACAGTTTCGCCATAACCAACGCTTCGACCTTCATTTGTTGGCGTTTATTTTGCCGAGATCTTAAAACCAGAGTGACCATTTGTAACGGACCATTCTATGTGACTGCACGTTTTTTTTTTTTATGATGGATAAACTCAACGGCTTGGGGGGGTCTTTGTCACATAGGTTTTTGGTGATACAAAACTATACGTGCAAAAAGAAGAAAAAACAATCACTAGAGAAAGCAAAATAGGGCGCCCTGTTTCGCCCTGTTTCGGCGCCATTTGTAACGGACCATTCTATGTGACTGCACGTTTTTTTTTTTTATGATGGATAAACTCAACGGCTTGGGGGGGTCTTTGTCACATAGGTTTTTGGTGATACAAAACTATACGTGCAAAAAGAAGAAAAAACAATCACTAGAGAAAGAAAATAGGGTCAACCTCCAAAAACATCATCACCAATAAAAAAAGTTTCAATTCATCATTATTACAAATACAACTTTAATAATGAAAAATATTCGTTTAACATAATAAACAAAAAAAAATCTTTGTAATAGATCATAAATCCATAAAATTATTAAAATTATTATTTACGAATTTTCCATTAGAAAACAAAAAAAAAGTTATGATTTAGGTCCGCAAAAATTAAAAAATCAAAAAAAACTCACCAGACAACCGTTTCGAAAGAGTACTCCTTGCTCCGTTTGTCCGCTGCTGAAAATACCTACAAAACAACACCTTATTCGCACTATAATTTTTTTTTCTTATGGAAACTTCACTATTTAACAATTTTTCCTTTTTTTTTTTTTTTGTTAAAATTTCCAACCACTTAACTAAACTTTCTTAAACAAATACGTACTATATACCGACATAGTATACTTAAATATGTACATTTACACTTAGGTAAACCATACAATATACTTAATTTACACCCGGTCAAAATAACCGAAAAAACAAAAATCTGAACTTAATTCAATTTAGATAACTTTACATAATTACAATTATAAGCACTAATCTTAATTAGGATTAAACTTTGATTTAATCTAGCAAAAAAAAAAACTGGCACTTTTTCACTAAAATTTGGCTTGAAATATGGGGACACTTGTGTATAGCTCTAAATTTGTTGATCGCCGCTAGACACTCGAGCTCCGTAACGGAGTAATTTCGCTGTGCTTTATTTAGCTTTTGTGACATAAAAGCTATAGGTCGCTCATTTTCTTCGTTGTCGTGTTGGTAAAGTACAGCACCTACACCCTCCGTGCTAGCGTCACATCGAATCCAAAACGGTTTAGCATAATCCGGGTTTACCAAAACAGGAGCAGACGTTAACAATCGTTTTAATTTTTGGAACGCTTCATCTGCTTTTTCAGTCCAAACAAATTTACCTTTTTTCAAACAATCAGTGATTGGTGCGGTTACGGTTGAAAAATTCATAATAAACCTTCGGTACCACCCTGCCATACCGAGAAGACGTCTGGTCTGCTTTACGTTGTCTGGAGCTGGTAGATTTGTCACTGCTTCAATTTTCTGCGGATCAGCCCTAAGTCCCATGTCGCCCACCAGATATCCCAAGTAGCGTATCTCCCTCATTACGAATTTACTTTTGTCGATGTTAATGGTCAGTCCCGCCGTCCGTAAGAGGTCTGCAACCAACTCTAGCAGCTCAAAGTGATCCTTCAATGTGGCGGTGATGATCAGCAAGTCGTCCAAATAAACGAATACTCTGTCGTGGAGCTCGTGTGGTATTACCTGATGCATCAACCGACACATTGACTGGGCTGCATTGCACAGCCCAAACGGCATCACTTTAAACTGGTAGAGCGGTCGCCCTGGTACAGTAAAAGCTGTTTTGTCTCGTGATGATTCCGTCAGTGGTATTTGCTAAAAGGCGTCTTTTAAGTCCAAACCAGTAATGTATTTCGTTTCTGTTAGTCTACCAAGAAGTCCGTCTATTAGAGGAAGGGGATACGCCTCCTTTTCAGTGACAGTATTCAGTTTCCGTGCGTCTAAACAAAGTCTCGTCTTTCCGTTCGGTTTACGTACAATGGTTACTGGCGAGCTCCATGCACTTTTACTGATTTCGATGACTCCTAGGCTGAGCATACGGTCGATTTCTTCATACAAGACTTTTTGCACGGCTGGTGAAATTGGATAATACCGTTGCTTAATCGGTTTCACGTCTTTTTGAATTACGATCTCGTGCTCGTGTAAATTTGTTTTCCCCAGCCCCTCTTTGGTGAATGATGGAAATAGCTCAATAATGCGATTTAATTCGGCTTGATCACTTTCGTTCAATTTGTGTGCGTTATCGTCTTGTGAGTTTAAGCCATCAATTTCGTTTATCGCCATTTTCGGAAAAATATTAAACTTCTCCCAGAAATCAATACCCAAATATATGAATGATTGTAGACTCGGTACTATACAAAATTTGATGTTTTTTGTTTTTCCGCCAAATGTAACCGCTAGCCAAACGTATCCCTCGATCTTGTTACTAGTTCCGTCTGCTGTTTTAATGTAGGAATTTAACCGATTATGTTTAATACCGATGTCTGACAGAAACTCTAGGGAATCTTTTCCTAAAACACTTACACTTGCACCGCTATCTAATAATGCGTGTATCGTTCTGGAGGCAATTATAATTTGAGCGTAAGGCCGTGGATCGTCTTTATAACAGTTATTATTTATAGAGGAGATGCAGCGTTTAATGAAATGACGTTTTTGTTTAAAATAATTTATTGTTCGAACATGTTTTTTATTCAGAAATTTGTGCTTAATATTTACATTTTGTTTAGGTTTATTTTGGTCTATAGAATTTATTGGAGGTGTAATTATGAATGGATCTAATCCAATTTTCGCGGATTCATCGGTTCCCGTTGACTTAACTGAGGACTCACGTTTCTTCCCGAGTGGTTTACCCTCGACACATTTACACTCGGGCGAATGTTTTCCGATGGAAATCTCAAACAGTTCGCGCAGTTTGGCTTACGAACGTCTGCTGCTCCGCATCCAAAACAAAATACGTGACTAAAATCTTTTTTACAGTCCTGGTATCTGTGTCCCATGTCCTTGCAGTTCCAGCAAACTAACAGTCCTGATTGTTCATTTGGCCCTCTCGGCCGATTATTTCTCTGCTGGATGACTTCTATGCATTGAGTATGAGGTAGTGTGTAGCTTGGCGAATGGTCGTCCACTTCGTCGGTGTACCGCAATCTGTTTGGTTGGCTCTCGTATCTTGGTGAAATATTTGTATGCTGCAGTTCATTACATAACTCATTAATCTGACGCCGACGATAAGGAGTGTCAATAAATCGTCTTGGATCGTAACCTGTTTGGTCCCACATTCGTTCGTAACGTTGGCACAACACTCTCAGTTCCTCTACCGTCCTTATTAAATGTTGAGCGGGTAATGTTACATTTTTTAATGCTGGCACCATGTTTTGACAAAGTCGGAAAATAATCTCTCTCTCTGTTAAACGATGTTGAAGCCTAGCGTTAAGTTTTTGGATATTTAATGCAAAATCTGAGAATGATTCTTTTTGACTCTGGTGTCTGCGAAGGATTTGTTCTCGGATTTCTTCCTCACAGTCAAAACTACTAAAGTAGGACATCATTGCAGCTTTCATCCTTGGCCATGTCGGGTCTGGGTTGTCTAATTTATATATCCAGTACCAATCCTCGGCTTTTTTGGATAAAAACAGATGGAGTATTTTCGCTAATGCATTTTCCGGAAAACCATCGTCTTTCGCCATTTGCTCTATGCGATAGGTAAAGTCGTGAACATTACTGCTCTCTGTTCCATCGAAAGATAGATTCCACCTTTGCTTTATTTTATAGCTGTCAATTCGCAATTGTGGCACTACTGGTCGTAAATCGTTGGGTTGTCTATATACCCGTTCTTCTAGGTTATTCCTGTTTACTGCAATATGATCTCTTAACGGTTGCTCTTGGTCGTAATTTCTAATAGTAAAATCTACTAAGTTACCCTGTTCTTTGTTTACACGATTTCTGTCAATTCTATTGAAGAAATCTGCTACAGAATTCTTCAACTCTTTTCCATCGTTGATTAGTACACGAGATTCTGCATCGAGACTATTACCTTGGCTTCAAGAATGATCCGTCTGACTTTTATTTTCAGGAATAATTCTTGGACTAGAAGTCATGTTTGTTGCAATCGGGGGTGTTTTGGCTTGTGCTCCTTGCGCCAAGTTTGTGTTTTGGTCTTGCCATAATTTCCACAGCCAATTAAATGTTCTGCGCATATTGCTATATACATTGGCTAGATTGGGAATATCGCCGAAAGTATTTATTAATCTTTTGGTACGATTCTTGTAGTGGATAATTTTGGCCAAAGCTAACACCACAAATTCAATGGACGGAGTTACACCTTGCTCCTTAGTGGCCTGTGAAAGCTCTTCATATTTAGCGATACATAACCGAATTTCTAGCTCTGGATTAACCTTAACATGTGAATGGTGAGGCATTAATTTTGCATCCAGACTTTCGGCTTTTAAGGAGTTCAATAAAATATCACTAGAATCGGTAGCTTGCAGTGACAATCCCCGAACAGTAAATTCAACTTCTTTTTCTAGTTGGGTTAATTTACTTAAATAGACAATTGGATCCATTGCGAATAATATATTGAAATAAAATTAAAGTGAAATAAAAAAAAATACCACGGTGAAATGGGAAAAATTTGTAAATAAAAAACTAGAAATTTCCAAATAAGTAAATCTAAAATATGTACTTATTCAGTTATGCTATTCGTACTAATAATACCTAATATCTATAACAATTATGATTTAGAGATAACGATTCACAAATCAAATTCAATAGTTCCTAAATTAGACCAAATCCCAAATAGGTAGTTGTTCAACGAAAAATAATAAAGAAAAATTCAAATCTATTCGAATTTGACTACAACTATTCCAACAAAAATAATTTATAAACAAATATTATCACCAAAAAAAAATAATCCAAATAAGTATAGTGCAACGATAATTATTATAAATTTATCAAACTTGAATTAAACAATTAAATTTGAAATTAATTATAAAAAAAATTAATAAGAAAATTATTTATATAAGTATAAACTTGGTGATGATGAGTTTGTACGGATGACCACCAAATGCTTCTGAAGTTGTCGTGTGATTCATAGTAACAAAATTAATAATAATAAGATAAGGGTTAGCATTGGCTAGGTTGTCCTAATGAGCATACCCATGAGACATCGTACGGGTGTACTGCAGATTCAACCTTCGCAATATCTCAAGGCGACATCAATCATTGTTCACCCAACCACATGCTCAAGCAAGGAAAATAAATTGAAATTAAAAATGTAAGATATTCAAGTTTTCCTGTGTAGAAGTCATTAGTGAGTGATTGAAAGGAATTCATGAAATCATCATGTGTCACTTTCAATTACCCACAATGCTTATCAATACACAAACTTTAAAAGTTAAAAATGGGATAACTGAAAAAAAGTAAAAAACGCTAACCACCCGCTATCGCAAAAAGTAAAAAAAACTATTAAAGGAGGAAACAATAAGAATAATAATGAGAAAAATAACACTAAGTAAGCGGTTCTTGGGGTTAGGTTTGTTAAACAGAGAAGCTGTTTGGATGACTTCTTAGGACCACCTTTAAAAATTATTACAACTCACAAAACTGTTACTGTAAAAAAAACTCAACCATGCGGTTTACTTAACCGTCGGATCTTTAAACATTCGTTATAGATGACCCTCAGGTCCCTGTTTCGGCGCCATTTGTAACGGACCATTCTATGTGACTGCACGTTTTTTTTTTTTATGATGGATAAACTCAACGGCTTGGGGGGGTCTTTGTCACATAGGTTTTTGGTGATACAAAACTATACGTGCAAAAAGAAGAAAAAACAATCACTAGAGAAAGCAAAATAGGGCGCCCTGTTTCGCCCTGTTTCGGCGCCATTTGTAACGGACCATTCTATGTGACTGCACGTTTTTTTTTTTTATGATGGATAAACTCAACGGCTTGGGGGGGTCTTTGTCACATAGGTTTTTGGTGATACAAAACTATACGTGCAAAAAGAAGAAAAAACAATCACTAGAGAAAGAAAATAGGGTCAACCTCCAAAAACATCATCACCAATAAAAAAAGTTTCAATTCATCATTATTACAAATACAACTTTAATAATGAAAAATATTCGTTTAACATAATAAACAAAAAAAAATCTTTGTAATAGATCATAAATCCATAAAATTATTAAAATTATTATTTACGAATTTTCCATTAGAAAACAAAAAAAAGGTTATGATTTAGGTCCGCAAAAATTAAAAAATCAAAAAAAACTCACCAGACAACCGTTTCGAAAGAGTACTCCTTGCTCCGTTTGTCCGCTGCTGAAAATACCTACAAAACAACACCTTATTCGCACTATAATTTTTTTTTCTTATGGAAACTTCACTATTTAACAATTTTTCCTTTTTTTTTTTTTTTGTTAAAATTTCCAACCACTTAACTAAACTTTCTTAAACAAATACGTACTATATACCGACATAGTATACTTAAATATGTACATTTACACTTAGGTAAACCATACAATATACTTAATTTACACCCGGTCAAAATAACCGAAAAAACAAAAATCTGAACTTAATTCAATTTAGATAACTTTACATAATTACAATTATAAGCACTAATCTTAATTAGGATTAAACTTTGATTTAATCTAGCAAAAAAAAAAACTGGCACTTTTTCACTAAAATTTGGCTTGAAATATGGGGACACTTGTGTATAGCTCTCGGTTTGGTTAACACCCTGTAAATCCGATCTTGTATGTAGCTGATAATCACACACCACACCATGTATGTTGAGGTATTTATTTTTAACCCAGCTCAGGTATTTGTGTGATTGAGAGCCTGATCCCGTCGTCCCCTCACGGGTTCACTTTGAAATATGACCCAGGTATCTACATTTATATAAATAACATATAGACCCTTAGTTAATATGTTTATAAATATTTCCACAAAACATAGCTATCAATACGAAAAATAAGCTTACCAAATATTTTTGTAACCAATATAGATCCAATTTTTCTATCAGGTAAAACAAATTAATGCTTCCAGATGGTTCTTCTATTTAACTATCCGTTAAAATTTGAAGAATTATGCTCGGAAATCTCTTCGATGTTATCGGTTTGATAATTAAAAATATAATAAACATTTTTGGTATAGATATTGTACATAAAATAATGGTACATACTATTCCCCTATATTGGTAAATAATCGATCCAGTTCTATCCCTACTTAAATTACGCATATAAAATATATAAGCCGCGGACTTGATGTTGTATCGTACGATTTTAATTACTACAGGTAAGTGACTCATCGATCTATCCGTATTCCGTATGTATATAATATTAAATATTTTGTACATAAAGCAACTCCGTTTAGTGTATCTATTTACTAATAAATTAATAAATCATAAACGATTTTTTTTTTTTTTAAATCACAAAATTTAAGGTCATTGACCGATCTTGGATACAGCATATAAAACGATAAACATTTAAAAATATTTGTGGTGTTGTTGTTGCTATTTTGTTTGTTTATATCGTTGTACATTGTACATCGTTACGCAAATCGTCTAAAACAATTTCCTCGATTAATACAGCCGTAACACATTCCCTTTGAAACTTGAGTGCCCGAGCCACTAATACCTGCGACCACCGTACGATCATGCTGCCTGGGTATCTTTAATCTCTTACAAAATTTCTCTGTCACCAAAGTCGACATTGAGCCGGAATCCAATAGTAGACGGCATTCGTGTTTAAACCCATTTTCATCAATAGCCATCACAACCGCTGTTGGTAGTACACAGTTGCGTAACGTGTTAGCGTGGGCAACTGTTGCTGTTGGATTCCCTACAACTGCTGAATCAGCTGACTTTGGATCATCTTGGTAAAGTAACGTATGATGCTTTTTCCCACAACTTTGACATCTCAATCTGGACATGCATCGGAATACTGGGTGATTGATACGTAAGCAATTGAAGCACCGATTGTCTGACTTGATGCATTGCCGGCGCTCGATTACCGCGAATCCTTTGAACTTGTCACAATCCGACAACGGATGATCAACTTTACATATTGGACAGATATTCGCCTCCGTGGTTGCTTGTACCTTTGTTTCCTTGGGACTTGATTTCGCTTCTGTAGCCACATGGACCTTTGTCACCTTAGGAAATGATGGACGTTTAGTGGTAACTGGTCTCAGCGACTCTAACGCATCTGAACGGTTCAGTAAGATAGTGCCCGAGAATCTGCGTCTAATTTTTCCTCCTGAATATAAACTAACCACACATCTCTGGACTCAGTTTCTTTTCCCAGTGCCTTTAACCCTCTTATTACTTCATCAGACGTGTCCAATAGTTTCCTGACGTTAGTAGCGTTAGCGTGATGAATAGCTGGCTGATCCATAAACCCTCGGATGAATGACTTGTTTGTATGCTTTTTCCTGTCGTATCTAGCACACAGCTTGCGGAATGCTTCAAAATAATTCGAGTCGGTGATGGAAATATGTTTCAAAAGGTTGAATGCGTCGTTCTTCAAAAACCCCTTCAAGTACTGAAATTTTTGTGCCGGCAACAAATTATTGTTCTCGTGTATTGTTTTCACGTATAAGTCATAAAATGAATGCCATTCCGTATAGTCACCTGAAAATGGTTCGATGTTTATTTTCGGCAATCGGACCTCAATTGGATGCGTCATCGTTGCATTCATACTGTTATTGCCTGGGTTGAGGGTTTCGTCTGGGTTTTGCACGTTATACTCTCTTATGAACCGAGTGAGCCATGATTCTACCACGTAATACGGCTCCGACACATCGATAATGCCACTTTCCTGATCAAGAGCTACATCAAAAATTAGGTTTTCTACATCATCGAACTGCTTTAACAAAACCTTTGCACGTGCCAGCTTGGATTGGAATCCGTCGATATCCTTTTTGTCGACTTCACCGACTACATAATTCTGTAGTTTGGTCATCTGTCCTTTTATAGACGCCCGTGTACTTTTCAGGGATCTTAATCTGGCCTCCGGCTCCATTTCGATAGTTTCACTCTTTAGTATCTTCAACTAATTCACTATTCACTTCGCGTTAGTTGGTGTAAATCTATCACACCCGAAATTGTTGTGTTAAATTACCGAAAGACTCAAATACTATGCCACTGTTTCCTCGACTAAATCGAAGTTACTGCTATTATTCAAGCAAATCCGGTTTGAAGGACCATGTATTTTACTGGGACGATTTCCGCGACTATAATGTCCCAGACCAGCAACGTATATTTTTCCAGCGACGATTTTCCCACGTAGTATTATCTGACCGGCGACGACTTTAGGTTTTGGGATGATTTCCTCGACCTGTAATATATTTCCCTCCGTAATGTGATGTAACACCAAAAAGAATCTGCAGCAACAATATGTTTTCACTTTATTAAAATGCAATATGAAACAATATATTTCGCAATTTATAAAATTTAATGTTTATTTTATTCGACAATAGAACACAAGTTGTTTGCGCAAGATTCTAAACCACAATGCCTTTTACAATACTTTTTTTTTCTACTACACATACCAAAAAAAATCCTATTCACAATTTTTAACCACCACGAAATCATGGTTGCCAACGTATCGTCTACAATTAATGGACTAAGCCTAAATGTAATTGGTATAATATATTACAATGTTCTTTCACGTATTGGTATAATCTATTACATGTTTATGTTTGTCTTGCCGTACAATTTTGACAGACGTAAATAAATAACAAATGGAACTAATCAGCTGGATGCAATATTTTACGGTAAGTTTTAACACAATTACATATTTAATTCATTACTTCTAATTATTCTTATAATATTTTAGGTAAATCTACGAAATCTACGTTATCGTGTTCGACATTACTGTATGACAAAGATTAGGTAAGTGCATTACAGATTTCGTGTTGATATCGATTCTTTGTGCATTTTTTTTCTTCATTCCAGGTTGTTGCGGTTGGGATCCAACAGGTACAATTGTACCTCTGCCGCCTTTTAGCGTTGTAAAATTATGCCGCCGGATGAGGGTTAAGAGTTTATTAGGTATGTTTGCTTATAATTCGCTAATACTTAAATATATGGTTGTTTTCTATATATAGAAAGTAATGAAAAGTGAAATTAGCATTTCAGTCGCTACATCCTTATTGACTGGTAAAAAATTAAATTTTTCAATATTCTCACTCAGATCAAACTGAACTTGCAAAATTCTCGATAATTTCTCCCTTCGTAAAAAATATTAAATATTGGTCAAGTACCAATAAAACCTAACATTTCATAATTTCTTCTGTGTGATGCCCATAAATAAATTCTGCACTCTGTTCCTGATCTTTAGAAAAACAAAATTCATTATCTAAGTGAAATTTAATTTTAACTACGTATAACACAATTAAAACCTAATTAAGAAATGTTTCTACCAAACCAATACCCAAAAAACCACCATTACAAATAGTCCATGCCAAGCGGTAAATTCAAATTATTTTTATGACGCGTTTCAATTAAGTTTTAATTACCTAATTATTTAAAAATAAGCAAATTCGTTGAAATACTCTTACATTCAAAAAATTTTTTTTTTTTTTTTTTTGAAATTATTTTATAATTTCTTTGGAAATTGTGTGTAAGTAGGAAAAAATTGTATTTTAATAAATTAAAAGTTGAAATGAATATACAATTTTCAAGTCGAATAGAAACGTATGTGTACATACTCAACCTCATAGAATATGTTTGTATAAACGGAAAAAAGGCTGCTTTTGTCTGTATGCTGTGTTAAATGAAATTTAATTTGTATTTTGTCTTCTGCCAGCAAAAACAAAAACAAGAAATTAAAACCGAATTCTACATTTCTTTTTGGAAAATGAAAGAATCAAAAGCAAATTTTGTTTAATTGGACATAAATGAAAATAAGCTTCCGATTTTATTTTTAAGTTATGATATGACAAAAGATTTTGTAACTAGGTACAATTTGTTTTTTTTTTAAATCAATAAACAAACAAAAAAAAAAAATATTCGGAACCCTCCCACAAAATAGCAGAAATGAAAATTGGGTGGATATTTGTATAGAGATATTTTGTAAAAAAAAAAAATATATTCTGGGCTAGAACATCAAATAGTTTTTTGTTCAATAAATATTTATTGAACTAGAACAGATTCGGCTTTATTATTTTTGCTGTTATTTTAGTTTTACGGTTTTTAAACTATTTTTAATTAATTAGTAAGTAAAATATAGTAAAGTAAATTTATTGTTTGTTCTTGTACCATAAACAAAATATTTATGTTTGATATATAAATTTAAATAAAATTCTTTTTGATTTAGGCCAGAATAGTTTTGAATTTTTTATCGTCTTCATAAATTGGTGGTTTTATTAAGTTATATTATGCAAATAGTAATAATAATAAAAATTAAATAAATAACAATATTTCTGTCCACATCAAATCCACATAATATATTCTGTAGTGGCTTGTAGAGGCTCATTCATGCATGCTCCGCCACAATGCATCACCTACAGGCCTTGACGTCTGAGGTCAACTAACAACCAGTGCAACGTCTTCACGCCGCTCAACGTGGTACCATTTGGGAACACACGCATGTAACCAAAAAATCACTGTCTCTTCCAAATGAAGAGACAACACAAACACAAAATAAAATTTGTTTTCTTCAGTCTGCTCTAGATCTGTACAGCGACCTCATGTCGCATTTGTGTTGGTCGCCAACCACGTTTTGTTAATAAAAAAAAAATAAAAAAAATGGTGGTAATAAATTAATTAATATTAAAAATAATTTAATAAAAATTAAATAAATAAATAATATCAAATTAAATTAAAATTGTTTTTGTGGGAAACTATAATTGGTGACTACCGACGTCCGTTTTTACGGATAATGAACACGCCACAAGGATCGACGCAACCATTTCGATATTTATTTTTTCTGTGTTTAAATTTTGGGGCACCTGGTACGAATTCGTGCCAGGTAAGTGGTGCGTATCATTATTCAAAATAAATATTAAAATATTTTTGTTTGTGACATATATTTTTTTCTCTATTTATTTTATATATTGTATGTGCATATGGCCGCCATCAATATCGACTTCAACAAAACCGCATGGACACATTTATTTACAAGGAGCCGTGTGTACACACTTGTGTCAACTCACCGGACATCTTAAAATGGGGGAAATTTTATAATAGGCCCCAGTCATCGGTACAGCACTAAATAGGGAGAGATTAGAGGTGCACATCAGGTACATGGTAGAAGCCCCCTGCTCCCAACCTATCTGGCGTGTTCCTCGGCTCTTTTCTTCACCGTAATGTCCATAACACAGGCATCGACCGATCACATTCTCCTCCCTTCACTCTGTCTCGGCCGATCGACTCCGTTAATGCTTCTTACGAGATAAGACATTTTAACGGAGCGATCGCCACTTCTGTTCAGCTGATCTGAACACAGACAGGCCGAAACCAACCATGTTTAGTTTGCGAGGGGAAATCACTTGCGGGAGAGTACTGGGGACCTATTATGAAATTTTTCGAATTCGATTTTTTTCGATATCGAAAAAAGTCGCCCTATTATGAAACTAAAAACAAAAAATGGAATCGAATTTTTCCGAATGCACCGACAAAATTCGACTGCTATTTAGTTAACGAATTTTTTATACTGACAAATTACCGTTATTTCTACCATCCATATGTTCATTTTGTGAATATTTATCTATTCGTTTTCGTAGTTGTTGTTCATTTATTAAAAATCAGTCGTGTTAGAACTCTCGATTTGTAAGAACGTTTTCTGAAGGATTTTTTATTTTATAAAATATAATTGATTTTGATAAGGAGTGGTGGTTTTGTAAGTGCTGTTTTTATTATTTAAATTATGTGTATTAACTTGATTTATTGGTTGTGCTAAAGATTTAGCATTAAATTAGTGTTTTTAGAATAAATATTTGAAATAAAATTTGTGCAAACTTAAATAAAGCGGGTGCCAATATTTAGAACCACAAAAACTAAAATTCTAATTATTGGCATGGGATGCCAATAGTTGAATGTGAGGTTATACATTAATTGGCATCTGTCAATAATTGTACGTACTTTGGGTGCCAATAATAAAATACAGCTGTTAATTTTCAGTAATTTTTTAAATGCCACGAAAAAAAAAATACATCCAATGAGGGCCAACTACAAAAAGTTCTCGATGAAGCAAAAACGGCAAAATTTCCAAAAAATCGGCATCGAAAATCCAATTTCGTTTAGGCTCAAAATTTACAAAAGTCCGCCCAGGGCCGTCGACGGTTTTAAATGAACCAGAAGAGCCAGATATCGTAGATTGGATCAAGGGCTCACCGCGAAAGTCACTCTTTAACATTTAGAGCGTCGGATTCAGTCTCATCTGCTAGTGCTAATGTATCAATCACTGATATATTTGGATTGTTCGATTCGATTGAAAATTACCTATTGGGACATGATCAATCTTCAATTTTGAGTGATCCAAGTAGAGTTTTTAATGAAGACGAAACGAATTTTATGCTGTGTCCTAAAACAAAAAACGTTTTAGCAGCAAAAGGTTCAAAAACATTTATGAAGTTGACAGAGGTATAGGTAAATCCAATTTTACGGTAATGTTTTCATTATCTGCATCGGGTGTGATGACTCCACCCATGATTATCTATCCTTACAAAAGAATGCGCCATGAAATTAGAAGCACGGTTCCAGATAGCTTGGGGTTTGGAATTAGGTAAAATGGATGGTTGACGAAGCAAACTTCTCATGAGCAAAATTCAAACGTATTTTACCCACTCAACTAGAATACTACAGCCGGCGGATGTAGCTGCTTTCAAACCTGTTAAAGTAGCTTGGAATAGTGCAGTTCTAGAATGGAGGCTTCAAAACCACAACAATCAACTAACCAGGGAGTTATTTGGTCCATTGTTGAGGGAAGTTGTGCAAAGCTCGGTTTCTTCTGCTACATTACAAAACGGATTTAAAGCCTGTGGTTTATTTCCATGGAACAAATACGCCATAAACACATTTAAATGCTTAGGTCGACCATCAGAAATACAACTCAAAAACAATGATAATTCAAACCCAAACGACGCTTTTCAGAGATGTTGTAGTATTTTAGGGCCTCAGCAAGTTGATTTATTGGAAAAAATTAGCAATACCACTTAAATTAATGACAAATCGGAGGAATTCAAACATCTACATAAACTGTACAACTTCTTTAAATTTAACAAATTCGAAAGAAAGGTCCAGTAAAATGTAAATAACAAAAGTTCGTAGACAGATTTTGAAATTTGGTCTGCTGACCCTACGTGCATGGACATTGAAACTATTAATCAATTTATTTACTGTGAACAAGTAAATAAGAATATTAGTGACCATCATCATTCTAGAATACAATTAGATACAATAGAAACTGTTCCAGAAGAGCTTGCTCTTAAAGGTGCTTCTAGTTATACCTCCCAATTAATACAGATTCCAGCTACTTTATCTCACATGTCAATAAATGGAATTTTTGATTGGCCTTTAGAAAAAATAGTAATCGACGATTACTCCACAGGCACATCAGAAATCGCTCAAGATGCTAAACTTCCTATACCTTGTAAAACACTTCACCAACCAACTTTAAACCAGTCTCATACGCCCATAGAGGATATATTGAACTGGCCTGAGACACCGCTAAGAAAAGGATCCAAAACTCAGAAAGGCGTTTTGTTGTGGATTAAACAAGAAGAGAAGCGAAAGGAAGAACACAGACAAATTGAGTTGGTTAGTGCACACAATAACATCTGGTGCTCTAGCTCCTCTAGAAAGTTGTTCGCCAAAACCGTTAGAGGCAAATATTCGAGTAGAATCCAGTTCAGTACACCAAACTGTAACATCCGGTGCTCTAATTATCATAGCAATCTATTCACCACAAAGCGCAGTTGTACAAGATCACAAAGAATCCAGTCTGACTAGTGGTAGTCATGTAAGAAAATTGTTTCCAGTCGAGCAATTTTATGAGCAAATTGGGACAAATAGTGTTTGTCTTGGGGGAATGTGCTATGCATGTACAAAATACATGTCGGCCAATGTGAACTCCGAAACCTGTGGAATAAGATGTAACAAGTGTATAAGAGAATATCATATTAAATTCATAAAACCGTCGAAATGTACTTACCTTCCCATCTTTACTTGCCAAAAGTGCTTAGAAAATCTCAAGAAATAGAAACAGAGTTGATTTTTGAATTGATTAGCTTCGTTTTTATTGTTAAATGAATTTTTATTAACCTTATTAGAAAGCTAATGGTGATAATTTATTTATAAATTAATTTTTATTGTTCCTTATTCTTTGTGATAAAAGATTAATAAAATGTAGCTAGCTAGTTAAAAAATGAATTGTGTTTTGAGAAAATTTTATCAGTTTTCAAATTTTTATAGTGCTAATAATTATACTTCCCCATGGGCCCATTGTTGTATTCTTGTGCCAATAATAGTATAATTTTAGGGAGCCAATGATTCCGTCAATGTGCCTATAGTTATATAATTAGGGTGACAATTATAGTGGTAGCGTGCCAATTACTGTAGTTTTAAGAAGCATTTTTTTAATTTGATGTTTTCAGTAACTAGCTACGTTTCTTTTAACGTTTCTTTTTTATTTTAATTATTTATGTTTAAATTGATTAAGAAATATAGAACACAATTAACAAACTTGTTTAATTCAAATATGTTTATCAGGACGACGAACGCCAACCAATTTAATATGCTAGTCTCTTGCAAGGAGAGAAATGAGGGGATAGCAAAAAATTTTTTAAATTCCACACAATTTAAAGAAACCAGTAACAAATTATGGAAAGATTTGACAAAAGAGCTAAACGACGAACGCCCTCCAACAAAAACAGTAATTGGTTGGAAAAAAGTATTAATTACTATTTTTAATTCACTTTATTATTCACAAACTATAACGCAAAACCTTTCTATTATGGTTAATATGGGACTTATCGAATTTTTTCGATATCGAAAAAATTCGAAAACTAACTTTCATAATAGCACAAATTCGCATCGAATCGAATTTTTACGATATCGAAAAATTTCATAATAGGCCCCCTGTAGCGGTTCATTCATGCATGCTCCGCCACAATGCATCACCTACACGCGTTTGCGTCTGAGTTCAACCAACAACCAGTGCAACGTTTTTACGCCGCTCAACGTTGTACCATTTGGGAACACAAATATGTAACCATTAAACTACTGTCTCTTCCATAGGAAGAGACAACACAAAAACAAAATAAAATTTATTTTCTTCAGTCTGCTCTCGATCTGTACAGTGACCACATGTCGCTTTTTGTGTTGGCCGCCAACCACGTTTTGTGAAGCAAATAAAAAAATGGTGGTGAATAAATTAATTAATATTAAAAATAATTTATTAAAAATTAAATAAATAAATAATATCTAATTAAATTAAACATCATAAATTATGTAAATAAAAATTATGTTTTGTGAGAAACTATAATTGGTGACTACCGACGTCCATTTTTACGGATAATGAACACGCCACAAGGATCGGCGTAACCATTTCGATATTTATTTTTTCTGTTTTAAAATTTTGGGACACCTGGTACGAACCCGTGCCAGGTAAATGGTGCGTATCATTATTCAAAATAAATAATAAAATATTTTTGTTTGGGACATATATTTTTTTTTTCTATTTATTTTATATAAGTGCATATGGCCGCCACCCATATTGGCTTCAACAAAACCGCATGGACACATTTATTTACAAGGAGCCGTGTATACACACGCTTCTTGCAGTGTTGCGCTACACAATTAAATAACAATTAAACAGCCTCATCATCAATAACGGGAGTTTAACTGCACACAGACACATCATGCATAAGGGCGAATTGAAAATGAAGCTACCTAGGGCTAGATGGCAGCACAAACACAAAAAAATTTTATTTTTTAGAAATTACGATCTGTCAAACGTCAGCTGTTAAAATTTCACCCAAATTCATCGATTAGTTTATTTGTTGTAGTCGTTTGAAGTAAGTAACTTTTGTGTTTCTTGAAAAATGGAAAAAAACGAATTTCGTGCAGTGATTAAACACTATTATTTGAAAAGGGAAACGGCGAAATAGACAAAAGAAAAGCTCGATAAACATTACGGTGAGTCTGCTCCGTCAGATTACATGGTAAAATATTGGATTGCTGAATTTAAACGCGGCCGAAGAAGCACTGCAACAATACTATCAACAGGAAGGCCAAAAGAGGTGGTTACTGAAGAAAATATCAAGAAAATCCTCGATATCGTTGTGAATGATTGCCGAGTCAAGTTGCGTGAGATTGTTGAAACGGTAAACATATCATATGAACGTGTGTTCAACATTTTGCATGAACATTTGCATATGAAAAACCTATCGGCAAGATGGGTGCCGCGTTTGCTCAGTGTCGAACAAAAACGAGTTCGACAGACCACTTCACAGCGGTGTTTGGACATGATAAAGCGTAATCCTGTTGATTTTTGGCGTCGATTAATTACTGTTGATGAAACGTGGGTCCACCACTACACACCTGAAACCAAAGCTGGTGGAAGTGCTCCGAAGAAGGCAAAGGCAGTGAAATTGGCTGGCAAGGTTATGGCCACTATATTTTGGGATGCACACGGAATATTGCTCATCGATTATCTTGAAAAAGGATCCACAATCACAGGAAAGTATTATCGTGCATTATTGGATCAATTGGTTAATGCAATTAAGGAAAACCGACCACATTTAAAGAAGAAAAAAGTGCTCTTTCTTCAAGACAACGCACCGGTTCACACAGCATTAGATACGATGCTAAAATTACGTGAAATATACTTCGAATTGGTTGATCATCCACCTTATAGTCCAGATTTAGCTCCTAGTGACTTTTTCCTGTTTCCAAACTTGAAAAAATGGCTCGCAGGACAAAGTGTAGCGGTCAATAAATGTGGCCACTACAACCAAGGTGTTAACAGAATTATTTATTGATTATGTAAATTGTCGACCTCTCCTGAAACTTTTTTTTGTGTGGTGTGATCGATTTAAAAAAAAAAATAATAAAAAGAGGAACGTGGTTCATTTTGGGACAGTTTTTTTTGGATCGTTGAGGAACAAAGACCTGGGGTTTTTTATAATAATATTTTGATAAAAAGAAAAATTGTGAATAAAAAAAATAGATTTTTTTTTAAAACAAATTATTGGTGGTAATAACCATTAAGTTTAATTATATGAAATTGTAAGGATAGTTTATAAGTGATATTGAAAAATTAATAGTCAAGAGACTATGTGTTTATGATTTAAAAAAACAAAAAAAAAAAACTGTGTATTACGAAACCACGCTTAATGAAAAATATTGGCTTCATAAAAGTATAACTGTGTAGGTGGTTTGAGTGAAAAAAAAATACGGATAATAATAGTGAAAATCAAAAGAAAAAAAAAACTATAGTAGTGAATAATAATAAACATTGTGTGTGATCCCGTACGAATTTAAATACGTGATATTTTATTAAAATTCAATATGTACCGACATTATTTACATATAGTATATCCGTATTATCCATATTATAACGATAATACCTCAATGTTTATCCGTATTATAACGATAGAAATACGTCATTGATCAGTTCGTTGTGTTATGATATGAAAACATTGTGTAAAAACAGGTGACCACATGTACTGGTTAACTGCGCAACATATTTGCGTGAACTATTAAAACAAAAGAAAAAAAAATCACAATAAAAATTCAAATATACATAAAAAAAATAAAAATAATTACTAAATAATTAATAAACAATATAACGTGAAATAAATATCATATTGGTGATTAGTGGATATATTAAAATAGGCATAAAATGTGCATCATATATAAATTTGGATAACCAATGCACAGGTAGCGGTAACCGGAATTTTTTTGAGTCACCTTGGCGTTGGTACTCTTTAGTTAAGTTATTTTCTTATTTTATTTGTATTTTTATTATTATTATTATTAGTTATTGTCGAATTATATTAAATTAACTTTTATAATTTTATAATTAATATCGTTATTTTATAATAATTAATTATTTTTGGGGATTCGCATAATTTTTCGGGTAATCTTTATTTCTTATTCTTTGCTAAAAATAATTAATTATTAGTTTTTTTTTGGTATGACGTCATTAGTATTAAGTTCTAATGGTAATTTATTTTTATTTCACAATTTTCTTTTTGATAATTCATTTCATTAAACATATAATTTTTTGTCTCTATGAATTCTTTCGATTAAATGTGTTTTTTTTTTTCTTAATGGTTCCACCTCTTCCTCTTTAAGTCGTTCGCTGGTGTGCTTTAATTTCAGGATGAGAAACTAAGTTTTTTGTATGAGGATGTGATGTAGGTGAGTTGGTCTCAGGTGAGTTTATTGTAGCTTGGTTCCTTTTTCTTCTCTCATCTACCTGGATTCCATCCAGTATGGTTTTCTTCGTGTTCGGTCTTTCATGACTTGCTCATGTCTCAACAAACCTGTTTTCGTCACCCCACGCCATTCCCTGAGTACTAGCTGGCTAAATTAGACCGAGTTGAGACCTCTGATCAAGTAAAATAAATTTCTGTTAACGAAGGTCGTCAGGTCTTGTTACAAAAGATTCATCTTAAACGAAGAAGTGATTATCGAAACTAACGCGTATTTTGAGGGATTCCCGAAATCGTATTATTCAGATGGTATAAAAAAGTTGGAATATCATCTTACTAAGTGTGTCGAATTAAATGGAGACTATGTTGAGAAATAAATGGTTTTTGGCAAAAAAAAATTTTGTTTTCCTACTTAGGTAGCTTCATTTTCAATCCGCCCTCGTACAAGGGAGCGCGCCTACACATACACATGCGGTCGAACAGAACTACCACCATCACTATATGAAAAGCGGTATTATCAATATTATTACCGCCGTCACCATCATCAACACCATAACCACCATTGACGAGCAGCTACACCAACCCCGTTATTCGTTTTAATATAATGCTCCAACAGTTCCAACAACAGCAATAGACAACGGGACCAGGAGGACTGGCACCAAACATCATTACCGTCATTACAGTCAGCATGGGCAGTGGAAATAATTGCCATCATCACTACCATAGCTGCCATCACACTAGCGGGCAATAAATTCATCATCTTCACTAGCATAACCACCATGACGACAGCGCCAACAACATCGCAGCCATCACCTCAATTTTTTTTTCCACATCTTTCCGTTTTTTTTCTCATTCCGGGTTCTTTTTTTCCGTTTAGTTTTTTTCCAATAAAGATTTTTTTTGTTTTGTGGTTTACTTAAATGGCTCGAACAATGATCGTACAGCAAAACGACTACCCAGGCATTCCCAACCGCACTCCCCACCGCCTTTTATACGGCCACAGTCGAAACTCACTTCGACTGTTGCCGTATAAACTTTCCAGATTAGTGGGACACAGTCGAGACTCACATCGACTGTCCCACCTTCAAGTGGCCACAGTCAAGGCCAAGACTGGCCTCAAAGTGGCCCCAGCCAACTCTTCTTAGTGGCCTCAAAGCCCATCGACTCCAGAGGGGCTATTATGAAATTTTCGACGCGAACGAGAACTTGCTATTATGAAATTATTCGACGCGCTTTTTTGCGATCATATCGAAAATTTTCCGATTATGAAACTTTGTTTTCGATAAAGTCGAACAATATGCGACTGCTCTTGAGATGACGAATGCAGACTCGTGTTCAATAATAAATCGTGAGATAAAAAAAAATCAGTTATTCAGTTCATAACGTATATTTTAAATTTAATTTTTTTTTCCCCGTCTGGGGTGGGAAAGGGGGCTTAAGTAATTGGTTTACAAATAGTCGAAATGTCATCCTCACCTGCACGTGGTGCACCCTGCTAGATAACTAAAGAGGCTCTGGCGACCGAGACACGGCGGTATAAGCGACTATCAAGAATTTAGTAAATGATCTTCTCAAACCAGACCCATTACCAACTGGTACTAGTCAGAGTGGTAGATGCTTTATGACCAGTAAAATAAACAATGAGTACAACGGATTCAGGAAATTGTACTCCAGGTGGTAACCCAGCTAATCAGCTGGCAAATCCACCCTCTAACGAGGCTGGCTCAAAGGATTCTGCGGTGAGCCAATCATTGTTTAACAGCATTTTTGGGCAACCCAACCCATTTAAACAACAATCCAGGGTGGGTAGATCACCACCACCAATAGCGAACACCTTAGTAAGGGATAATGCAAAACTGTGCAATAAGATTTACTGAATAGAAAAGTTAACGTTAAATCTAAAGAAAGGCCTGAAAAACTTACAGCGAGAAATCAAGGAGTTAATAGAACCTCTAAATGCAGTAATGTCTGAGAAAGAAACCACTAAGATAAGCGATACCAATGATCATATAGAGGTTATGTATGAAACAGACGAGGAAGAACTCAATAGAGAAACAGGATAGTTCTGAACCGTAACAAAAAAAAAAGAAACGTAAGATGAATAAATCACCACAGATTTCACCCGAATCGAAACAATCAGTTGAGCAGCTTCCAACCGGAAGTAGGCACGTGCAACAGGAGGATAAAGCTCAGGTTCCTTCGGATCAGAAACAATCAAGTAATGAACTCCCAACCGGAAGTAAGAATGTAAAACTGGAGAAAAAAGTGCCACGGCCACCTCCAGTAATAATATCTAATTGCAATAATTATCAGAGTATTAGAAACATCATGGACAACAATCATATAAAGTTTCAAGCTAGAGCGTTAAATAGTGGTGATATAAAAATAAATATCACAGACGATGATAGCTATAGAAAGTTAACAGGAGCTCTTAATGAGGAAAAGACAGCGTGGTATTCCTACGAAGATAAGCAGACAAGGCAAACCAAAGTCATTGCTAGGAAGCTACACGCTTCGTGCAAACCAGAAGAGATAAAAGAGTATCTTTTGGAGAAAAAATACAAAATTAAAGAAGTTACACAGCTGCTAAAAAGAGGTGACAAAACACCTCTTCCATTATATATGTTGTCTTTTGAAAGAACCGAAGACATTAAAAATATTTATGCAATTAGCGAAATACTCCATAAGAAAGTGCAAATAGAAGCAGTTAAAAAATCTAAGCTGATCCCCCAGTGCAAAAAGTGCCAAGTCTACGGACACACGCAAAACTTTTGTAATAAGGAGCCCAGATGCGTAAAATGTATAGGAAAACACCGTACGGCTGAATGTACGAAACCAAAAGACACCCCACCAAAATGTGTCAGCTGTGGAGAGGCACACCCAGTCAACTACAGAGGTTGCATTGTTATAAAAGAGCTGCAAAAAATTCGCAACAAAACAAGGGAAATTTCAATAATTACCAGGCCAGAAATTAACTCAGCCTCAACAAGAATTCCTACAAATTTAAGGCCACACCAAACATTAAACCAGCCATCAAGAACTAATCCAAATGTAAAATTTTCTGATGTACTATCTACTGGAAGTTCGAGAAGACAACATAGTTCTCTTTTATTTAATGATTCAAATAATAACCAAACTAATAAAATACTACAAGATATTCTTGATAGACTTAGTTCACGAGAAGAAAAGCAAAAAAAAGCCCTTATATCAATCCTATAAAGGCTCACCCTACTCGAAAAACATGGCAAATAATTTAAAAATTCTTGCATGGAACTGCAATGGTATATTGCAACGACAAAATGAAATACAACTATTTCTTGATTTAGAAAAAATAGATATATGTTTATTATCTGAAACACCACCTTACTTCTGAAAGTCATATAAAAATCCGCAGCTACGAAGTTCACTTAGCAGTTCATCCTAATAATAATGCACGAGGGGGCAGTGCCGTGATTATAAAAAAAGATATTAAATACCATCTGCAACAAAAACTTGAAAGTGATGAAATACATGCAATTAGCGTTAGCATTAATACGCGCAACCACAATTTAGTAGTATCCGCAATATATTGCCCACCTAGATATAACATAAAAGAGAATGCTTGTACTCGGTTCTTCAAGCAGCTCGGTGAACAATTCGTAATCGGGGGTGACTTCAACGCTAAACATACTGACTGGGGATCAAGACTAACCACAACTAAAGGGAAAGAGTTGCCTCAAGTAATAATTAAATACAACTGCAACTGGCATTCTACTGGAAAACCAACTTATTGGCCCAGTGATCAAAATAAAACACCAGACCTAATTGACTCCTTTATAACAAAAAAAACCTGGTTAATTATATACAAGTGCAAAAAGGATTGGACTCCACATCTGACCACTCCTCTATTTTAATGATAATAAGTGATACAATAATTAATAATGATAAACAGCCACTGTTAACAAATAAATATACTGATTGGAAAAAGTTCAGGAATGAACTAAACAATAGCATCATTTTAAACACACAACTTTCATTAGGAGAAACATTAGAACAGGAGGTGGAGAAGCTCGTCAAGGACATACAGGTAGCAGCGTGGAAAAGTACTAACACAACAAACAAAAAAATAGCTGGCAAATGCTATCCAATTGAAATTAAATCACTAGTTATAGAGAAGAGAAGTACCCGTAGAGAATGGCAACGTACACGAGACCCCTCGCGGATCATCTCGAGCGTACCTTTCAGCCAAATTTAACAACACTTAACCAACAGGATATATTGTTAAAAAACCATGTAGTACTTAAAAAATCACCAGGATATGACCTGCTAACTGGAGAGATTCTAAAACAACTACCTAATAAAGCTATTAAATAAATATCGGACATACTTACTTCAGACTCCGTTATGTCCCTCTATCTTGAAAATTTGCGGAAGTGATAATGATACCTAAGCCAGGTAAGCCACCAAGTGAACTGGCCTCGTACAGGCCAATATCACTTCTTCCAACTATGCCAAAACTATTTGAGAGCTTGTTAATAAAACGAATTAAACCAGAAGTTGTAAAATCAGGAGCTGTTCCGTCCCATCAGTTTGGATTTAGAGAGGAACACTCCATATTCGACCAAGTCCATAGAATAACAGATATAATAGAAAAATCCTTAGAGGAAAAAAAGGTTTGATCAGCCATATTTCTTGACATAACGCAGGCATTTGTTAAATTCTGGCTAGATCGTTTAATACTTAAATTGGAGAAAACTCTGCCATTTGAGTATTGCGAACTGCTAAAGTCATACCTGAAAAGGAGATATTTTAGAGTTACACAGGAAGGAGTTTACTCCAGCATTAAAGAAGCAAAAGCAGGAGTCCCGCAGGGGAGTGTCTTAGGGCCTTTCTTTTTCGTACTGTTTACTAGCGACCTACCACAGACGAGCAATACAACTATCGCCACGTTTGCAGGTGACACTGCAATTCTAGCTGTTGGTGACACAATCGGTGAAGTCCCATTCAAACTACAAATAGCCTTAAATAATATACAAGATTGGCTAGCTAAGTGGAGAATTAAAGTTAATGAATCGAAGTCTACTCACATTAACTTCACTAATAGATCAATAGAACCACTACCTGTGACTCTCAATAATACTATATCTCTGTACCACATGCCAATCAAGCAAAATACCTTGGTATGAACCTTGATGCAAAGTTAAAGTGGAAAGTCCACGTGAAAAAGAAAGCAGAAGAGCTTCAGTTAAAATATAGAAAAATGTACTGGTTACTTGGAAGAAACTCTCAGTTATACATTCATAATAAACTTATGCTTTATAAAAAAGTACTCAAGCCGGTCTGGAGATATGGTATTCAACTGTGGGGATGCACCAAAATCAGCAATCAACAGATAGTTCAACGATTTCAAAATAAATTCCTCAGAGGAATTGTAAATGCCCCTTGGTACACTCGTAATAGTGACCTTCGTAGAGATCTCGCAAGTGAAATAAAGAAATGTGCTCAGAAACACCAGGAGAGGCTCCTTCATCACCCTAACATCGAAGCTGCAAGACTACTTCATCAAGAGGGTATAATAAGAAGACTCAAAAGACTAAAACTTTTTGAGTTACCTGAATAGTCCGCACAATGCAACATCAACCAAAACAACACTTTATGTAAAGAACACATATGAGTGCTTTATTATTATATTGTCAGAGTCAAACGCTGCTAGTCAAAAATGACTAGTTACTTTGTAAACAATTTTATTGTTATCATAAATAAAATTATTAAAAAAAAAAAAATTTCCGCCTAATTAATAAATTAATTTATTTCTTTTTAATATTTTTTCGATATTGTCGAGTAATTCATAATAGCTATTTTTGACCTTGTCGAGTTGGCCGACAACGTATTATTGAAGAATTATTTTTCTGCTCTGGCATGTCACAGCTTTGCCTATATATGAAAACCCGGTCGACGCACCACTCTGCCTTCACTTGTGTCAACTCACCGGACATCTTAAAATAGCTCTGTCCTCGGCACAGCACTCTGTGGGGAGAGATTAGAGGTGCACATCAGGTACATGGGCGAAGCCCTCTGCTCCCAACCTTTCTGGCGTGTTCCTCGACTATTTCCTTCACCGCTGCTTGCCATAATACAAGCATCGATCGATCACATTCTCCTCCCTTCACTGTGTCTCGGCCAATCGACTCCGTTAATGTTTCTTACGAAATAAGACATTTCAACGGAGCGATCGCAGCCTCTGTTCAGCTGGTCTGAACACAGACAGACCGAGACGAACCATGTTTGATTTGCGAGGGGAAATCACTTGCGGGGGAGTCCTGTAGCGGCTGATTCTGGCACGCTCCGCCACAATGCATCACCTGCATGCGTTGGCGTCTGAAATCAACCAACAACCAGTGCAACATCTTCACGCTGCTCAACGTTATACCATTTGGGAACACACGCATGTAACCATAAAACTACTGTCTCTTCCATATGAAGAGACAGCACCAAAACAAAATAAAATTTATTTTCTTCAGTCTGCTCTCGATCTGAACAGCGACAACAAACATGTCGCATTTTGTGTTGGCCGCCAAGCACGTTTTGTGAATCAAAAAAAAAAAAATAAAATGTTGGTGAATAAATTAATTAATAACAAAAATTATTTATCTAGGCACTTGTATTTACATTGGATATTTTATTATTTTTAACACAAGTCCGCAAATATTGGGAATGTTAGTCTTATGTTTTGGAGGTCAAGTGTGAAGTTGCTCGGTGGGACTCAAGTTGGCACTTCTTGTGGCCAGCTCCGTAACTTGCAACTTCCACAAGTGCTCGTGCTACCTCCACGTGGTGACAGCTGGTAACTAGATTGCTGATTCTTTCGTCAACCTTAAACAAATTGCTGGGCTGGGTTAAGATGTTGATCTTACCGTGCTGATAATCGACCAGACTGGGGGTCCAGCTTTTAAACTAGCTCAGTCGCTAACGGTGGATCCGGATACTTGGCGCCCTCCGAATTAAGTAGCCTCATCTGTGTACTGCGGATCTCTGCAAAGATGAACACTTCTTTCTCCGCTACTCATGGAATCAATTACGGATCATTTAGGGAACATATCCGGAAAATGTGGACAGCGAGACTCGAGTCTGTAGGACTGCCTCTAGTTTTACAAATGAACGACTGGACATAAGCTCAAGCTAAGCTGGTCCCTCTACTCGAGTCACAAAATCAGAATACACAAATACAAAGCTGAATCAAAGCACGAATGATGCTGGTTCCTCAAAACCAACCTACAATACCAGGAGGAAGGCCTGCAGGGCCCTGTATAAGATCAATAACATTTCGCCAGCAGACAGGACAGATAAAGTTAAAGCCACGCTTGCATGGGAAAAAAAGTCACCGAGAAAAAGTCGGAAGGCCCTTCAGCTGGATCACAACTTAAAAGAAACAGATCTCAGGAGGAAAGTCCTAAGATCGCAAACAGAACGAAGCTCCATGCCACCTCTATGAGGCCTTTTAACGAGGTCCTCAACAACCAGCTGGTTCTGGCAGTTATTGACCAATACCAAGAGGATGGCAGTATCACGCCCGATTTGCTTTATAAGATGGTAGTGGGGGGACTGTGCGAGGTATGGGCCTGAGCCAGCCTTGTTGTGATTGATAGGAAGGAGATTCCCTGCAGACCAAGAGCTAGGTTGTACATCCCTTCGGAGCCTAGTGATCCAGTTGTTGCAGGTTGGCAACCAGGATTTACCAACGCACAATTGGAAAGTTTCCAAGCTGGAGGAGACAGAGACTGACTATTGGTCAGCTGTTATCATCTTAAACAGGGAGTCACCGACGGCACTGAAAAAAACCAACGGTTTAATCAACTATGGTTTCATTGCAGCCACACTCAAGGTGTACAAGAAGGACACAGACAAGCTTGATAGCTCATCTGAATGCGTGTAGGTAGCCAGCCAAACGGAAACTCTATCCACTGACATGGAGATGTCAACATCCATGGAGTTTTCAAAAAGGCTCTCAGAGGACTTCTCATCAGGGGATGACTCTGATGTTACTGTGGTATAGAAGAGGCTGTAGAGATGACATTGACATTTCTGCAAGTCAACCTTCACGACTCTAAGTCAGCATCAGCTACTCTAATTTTCATTTTCATTAGCATCAGCTACTCTAATTTTTTTGGGTCACTGAAGACCGGGTGCTTGGGGTCAAGACTCCCTTTTATAGATTAATGCATGCAAAAAAAAAAAGGTAAGGTTCGGTTGGGCATTCTCATTAAAAATAACATAAGTTGTTTTCTGGTATCAAATTCAGTGATGTAGCAGCGGTCAGCATTGAGGTCGTTAAACGAATAGTATGGCAAGTATCAGCTTACCTAAGTTATGATGAAGTGGATATTCAACAAATCATTTTAGGTGAGCTAATCTTGGAGGCTCAGAAGCGCACTAACCTTCATATATGTAACATAGGCAATAAGCTGACCTTTATAACTAGTAATAGACAGGAGGTATTGGATATTACTCCTATATCAAGCTTTTTGACGATTAGTCTATTAAACTGGAGAACGTCGGAGGACCACTCCTTTTCTGATCATTGTTATCTTCAATTTGAAATGGACTTGATTTCTCCAAAAAGTCCAATATAGAGAAACATTAGGAAAACCAACTGGGATACTTTTAGAAAACCTCCAAAAACTGCGCAAGAGCCCGATGGCTTAGTGGACGAGTTGAAGCGATACTGGGCTCTAGTCCCCTTAGCAGGCCTAGGGATAAACCTCGGCCATCCTGGTGGTTCAAGGAGATTCAACAAACACGTCGAAAATGCGAAAGACTCTTCAAAACAGCATCGAAAACAAAAGCTGCTGTAGATTGGGACTCTGGGACATAGGCCAAATTATTAGCAGAAAAAAGATTATGTGGGCGATAAACAGTTTTAAACCATATAAGTCGCCTGGACTCGATGGTATTATCTCTTGCGAATATTCAACAAACTACGGATATAACCATTTCCTGGTTAGAGGTCATTTTCAAAGGCAGCCTAAAACTATGTCATATTCCTAGTAAATGAACAAAAGTAAAAGTTGTTTTCATACCTAAGGCGGGAAAATGCTCACACTGCAATCCCAAAGGCCTTAGGCCGATTACCTTGTCCTCATTCCTTTTTATAACACTGGAAAGAAAAATAGAATATATTTCATTGACAGATCTTTCGAATATAGAGGCTACGCAATGATAACCTTCTTGTATATTAAGGGGGCCTTTAACAATGTGCTTCCAGGGGCTGTAACTCGGGCACTTTCACACTCAAGGACTGGATAGATCAAATGCTAAGAGGCAGGATCATAAATGCTAGTTTTGGGGGTTGCCTCCGTCAGAAGATTTGCAAGCAGAGGTACGCCACAGGATGGCGTACTGTCCCCCCTACTTTGAAACTTGGTCATAAATGATCTTTTGCTGAGACTCAAGGACGGTGGCTTCAAGGTGGTTGCCTATGCGGATGATGTTGCTATTGGTGTCCGTGGTAAATATTCCGGTACCCTTAGTGAGCTTATGCAAAATGCCCTGGGCTTTCTTTCATTATGAGCCAATGGCTGTGGGTTGAATATGAACCCACACAAAACCGAATTGGTTTGCTCCTCTAGGAAATATAAGCTTCCTCATATCGATCCTCCCACTTTAGATAGGTTCAGCTTGACTTTTACTGTTGAAGCGAAGTTTCAGGGTCTCGTTTGGGTAGCAAATTAAATTGGAAACCTAATATTCTGGACAGGGTAAAGAAAGCTACGGTAGCGCTATACTCTTGCAAAAATGCCATTGGGAAAGGATGGGGGCTGGAGCCCCGCATCGTAAATTGGCTTTATACCGCAGTAGTCAGACCCATACTCTTGTATGGCGTAATAGTCTGGTGACCTGCTCTGGACAAAACTGTCAACCAAAAGCCTTTGCAAAAATGAAATTCCTCTTGAGGTATGCAAACTGCAGCTTTAGGAAGAAGCTAGCAAGCTGACGAATGACCGATGGCCAAGAATCACTCCTTGCATAATAACTCTGCAGGTCTGGCCAAAATTGGATTTGGCGAATTCCAAACAGCTGATCTCACTTCAGCAAAGTCAAATAAGTGAGTGTGATTGTTGGAGTGAATACGGGGCACTGTCTCATAGGGAGGCATGCGAGTAGAATGGGTGTCTTCTCACATGACTACTGTCGTAGTTGCGAGGACGAAGAAAAGGAAGAGACAGTACTTCATCTTCTTTGCACCTGCCCTCGTCTGGCACGAAACAGACTAAAGTTTCAAGGGGCACCGATCTTTAAGGCCTGACGAACCTCTGTAGGATGGATCTCAGGAGTATCCAGTGCTTTGTTAACAGCTCAAAATGGTTCCAATGAGTTGGAGGAAACAATTATTCGTGGTATGGCTACGGACCATTTTTGTGTCTATGCCTGCTCCTAGTGGACCGCCACCCAAACCTAACCTAACCTAGTCTTATGTGTGACACTGATGTTAATATTATTCTTTTGACTTTTATGCCATTTATATGTCTACGTTTAACTAACATGAAAGTTAAGTGTATATATTTAGCTTTCCTGTTAGTGATACAGCAGACCTAAAGCTTCGATAAAAAGAGCTTTAGGATTTTATGCCATTATAAAAGGCATAAAAGCCAAAATAATATTATTAACATCAGTGTCAGATATAACAGTAACATTCCCAATATTTTCGGACTTTTGGTTTACCGGGGCAGTAAGTTAAAATACTCTGTAGTACTTACAAACAAAAAGAAACTAAATAATTTCAAAACGACTAAAGTAGCTAATTAGGAAAACTATCAAAATATATAAATATGTTAAACTTAAACCCAAACTAAATACATACATACATATGTATTTACATATAGTACATACGTTGGTATTATGTATACAAAAATAAATTTTATAAATACGTCATAAATTTTGGGAAAATAAAAAAAAATTTAATTTATTTAGTTTTTATTATAATCTTTTTATAATTTGGAAAGGATAACGAATTAAAATTTATGCTCTGGTACTTTTACGAGTATGTACATATATCGTATACTTATGTATATGGTTTACATACTTTTGAATCCTAATCGATACAAAAGTTTATTTGTATTTTTAAATTATTTATTTCTTCTAGAGAGAATTGTTGTATGTATATCGATCGAAAGTGAAATTTATGATCATAATAAATTACTAAAGTGGATTAGAATTTTATGAGTTATTGTATTGCTCTGTATATAAAAATTATTTTTGGTGTTGTTAAATTTTCTAATCCGTTTTAGGTATTTTAGAATTTTTTTTAAGGGCTTTCTTTCTCGACAATTTAGTTTCCTTTTTAAATAATACATCATAGATATATTGTTAATCGGTTTAACATAATAAGCTACCTGAATTAAGTAAATTCCTTTAAAAGTAATTGGTATTGACCGTTTCAAAAAATAAAAAATGTGTAAAATTTCAGTTAATCAAAGCTTTAGTTGCCATTATTTTTTAAATCACCTTTTTTTAATTGTCTTACGAGGCTTTAGGAAATACCATTCAATAGGTAAAAACTAAAACAACTGAATTAGTTTGTAGGTGATCCATCTTCCTTCCACTTTTTTCAGTACTGCACAGCTACATATTCGGAATTTCCTAAAAAATGATAATTGGCATAAACTAAAGTTCGTATTTACAAAACTCCAATTAAGTTTAACTAGTCTTCGCGAATGCCAGCATATACTACATGCTGCATTAAATCGGACATCCACATTCAAAACACAATTGTTATAAAACAAGATCGTCTGCATAGTTCTGAGCGATGAAACTTGTTGACTATTGCAAGTTCATAAGTATAGATTGTTAAAAACCCAAAGCAAAGCAAGGTTGAGACCATATCTCCTTTGGGACAACGCTTGGTATCTTTGGCCAAGATTGAAGATTCATCCAACTCTCTCTCAACAATATGTGATTTGTCTTTGTTCAATCCATTTTAAAATATTTGGATCAATACAAAAATCAGTATCGGCAGTAGTAATCGAGGCTTATAAGAAACTATGTATTATTAAAGCGCATAATGAAGTATTTCCCAAGAAAAACCATGATGAAAAACATCGAGTCTTTAAATAAGATTTTTAGCCAAAGCCCAGTTCTTTTATCTTCGTTCAACCACACCAGTAAAGTTAGTTATCTTGTAGCGGCTCGCTCATATCGAAATACACTTATCAAATACACTCATCAAATTCACTTATAAAATAGATACATTCGTTCACCGCTACAATACAAAATATATCACCGCTGACTCATTCATGTTATACTCTCATAACATAACCGCAACCGCTTGACTATCTGCAAGTGGTCGCTGCCCTAAAACAATTCATGCGAAGCAAACAAAAGCAAAACAATTCATTTTATTATTCATCCTCTTCAAATTCCGTGTTTTTAGACATTCTGTTTTACGCTTGCATATACAGTGGACATCTTTTAATTTTTCGGTCGTGTAAATTGTGGAAATATATTTTTTCATAAAGTATCGATAATTAACCTTTTTCAGTAAGATAAATGGTGAAAAATAATAATAAATTAATTGTATCTTTAACCAAACACAGTGAATAAATCATATTGAATTAGTGTTAGAAATATCAAATTGTGCATTTTTAATTACAAACGAAAAGTGCCAACTCTCTTACAGTGGTGGCCATTCGACGCCCTTTTTAGGGAAATTGAACAAACTACCTGTCGATTATTTTTTTATATGTTCTACAACCAAATACATTTTTGTTTTGTTAACCTTCTCTCTGTGTATTGGGGTGGGTCAAATTGACCCCAGTCGATTTTAAAATTTAAAAAAATACGTTTCTTATTATTTAAATGGCCCATACCCTATAAGAAAGCCTCAACTAATATCTCATACATGCAATATAAGGAAAATCAGGCCCAAATTACTTGTAAATTTTGTAATTACCATAGTCTGAAATAAACCAAGCACATTTCTGTGTACTGGGGTCAAAATGACCCCAAATTACTTCCATGCACTATTTTCTATATAAATCAAAAAATTATTTACTTTTTGTATCTATGAATGTATTGTATATGTCTGTGATGTGTTGTGCAATTTTTCTGCTAATTAGTAAGTGAGACTGAGAAAAAAACTGTTTTGTTATTCACTTTTTGTATGTGTTGTTTTGTACATAAAAACGCTAAATAATCTGTGTTTTCGAAAATTTTGTCAAAAATGTCTTGAAGAACCTTAATTTATGACCAAAAACTGTCGAAAATTTCAACGACTGTCAAAAACTGTCGGAAAGTGTCAAAAACTGTGTGTGTGATATTGGAAAAAAAAAGAGGAAATAAAATATTCGTATTGTTTCGTGAGTACATTATTGAAATATACCGTTTAATTTAGAAACTTTTCTAACTGGTTGAAACAGTTCTGAACGTTAATGAAGCTAAAATTGTATATTTTTAAGTTTTTTTCGCTGTCAAAAAATCCTGTCAAAAAATGTTCGAAAACAAAGGTTTTAAAAAACTGTCAAGAACTTGTGCCAAAACGTAACATAAACTATGCCATAAATACTAGTTTTCGACACTACTCGTCTGTGGCATATATGTATGTATGTACTTTCCTCTATTCCTGATATTTATCCTGTAATATTTTACCGTTACCGATATTTTAAATGATCGTTGAACGATTTTTCTGGTTTAGTTTTTGTTTGTAATTCAAGGTGCTTAGTAGTAAAAACAGCTTATCCTTGTTGTAGATATTGTTATTATGGTGCGGAAAAGACAGAGTAGCCAAGAGCCCCTTGGACTTCTCGATAGAGTTTCTACTCCTAAGGTATCAGATTATCAAATGAAGCGGAAATAGCAAACGACACTATTGATGTGGAGTTTCCGAGAGCGATAAGCGTGAACAAGCTGCGTCGATAAACATTTGTAACTACGGTGAGGATGCCGATAAACATTTGTAACTACGATGAGCATGTTGAACCGATAAATTTTAATAATGATTAACATTTTCAACTTGTCTCTGACGATCGAGGAAATGAATAAGAAAATGTTGAAAATGTGACTGTTAAGGATAAAGAAACAAACGCTGGTATGTGCTACTATGTCCAAAATAAAAAAACTATCGAAAAGTAAAGCTTAAAACCTCCGATTGTAACCAAAACCCACAACTTTCTCCAACTGCGAGAAAGAGAAGGCTTGACGGTTTAAACAGAAATACAGTAGTCCCCCGCTTTACGGACGCTCGCTTTACGGAAATTCGAAGTTACGGACATAACAAATTTAGGCCAAAAATTTCGATATACGGCTGCAATATTCGCAATTACGGACAAAATATTTTTTTTTAATTTTCGTTTCATCCTTTTTCGTTCAAAATTTTTAGTACAATTTATGCATGTTTTGGTTATACGGGGAGTCCCAAAATAGATATAAAATAAATTTAAGTTTCAGTAGAAGTTGTTATTTGGTATAGCGCGGTGCTGATTTATTTGTGATCCGTACATTTTTTTAAACAAATTATATTAATATTACACCCCAAAATGAGTGAAAAGCGAACAGCAAGTGTAGACAAAAAAATTTTGGAAAAAGCGCGTCAATCGATCACATTAGAAGTAAAGCTAGATGTTTTAAGACGGTTTGACGCGGGCGAAAAAAATAATGAAATCGCCAAAGTTCTAGGCCTTGCTACTTCAACAGTGGGCACAATAAAGGATAACCGAGATAAAATTTTATCAAGTGTACAGAGAGTAACTCCTCTGACTGCCAAAAATATTTCAAGGCAGAGAAGTGAGATTATGGAGGAGATGGAGCGGATGCTTAGTGTGTGGATAGACCATCAATATACTAGAAACATACCATTAAGCACGATTGTTATTTAAGAAAAAGCAAGACACCTTCACGCAGATTTGGTAGCTAAGCATGGTGAATTATCTCGGGCGGAGGCTTTTTTAGCTAGTAAAGGTTGGTTTGATCGCTTTAAAAAGCGGCATTCTTTACATAATATAAAAACAGTGGGTGAAGCCGCTAGTGCAGATGTCGAAGGAGCAAAAAAGTATCCAGAAGAATTTTTAAAAATTATACAATCCGGTGATTACATCTCACAACAGGTGTACAATGTCGACGAGACGGGGCTTTTCTGGAAGCGAATGCCAGCAAGGACTTTTATCTCTAAAGAAGAGAAATCAGCTTCGGGATTCAAGGCAGCCAAAGACAGAATTACGATATTGGTTGGAGGAAATGCTGCTGGAAATCACAAATTAAAACCCCTACTAATTTATCATTCTGAAATTCCTCGGGCTTTCAAAGGTGTTGATAAGTCACATCTCGGGATAATTTGGCGGTCAAATAAAAAAGGTTGGATGACATCACGTCTTTTTGAAGATTGGCTCAATAATGAATTCTCAAATTCAGTGACAAAATTCAACGCTGAACAAAATATTTCGAACAAGGCTTTGTTAATCGTTGACAATGCCCCCAGCCATAAACTAAATAAAATTCCGGATAATATCAAAGTGATATTTCTACCTCCAAACACAACACCATTACTGCAGCCAATGGACCAGTGCGTTATTGCCAATTTTAAGGCATACTATTTGCGACGAGTTTTCAAAAACCTAATTCAGTCTATTGATGGGCCAAACCAAGCCTCAATTAAAGAATTTTTGAAAAAATTTAATATAAAGGATGTAGTGGATAATATAATAAAATCGTGGTTTGAGGTGAAGGAAGCCACTATGAATGGTGCGTGGATGAAATTATGGCCAGAGTGTACGAATAAATCCCAATCTTTACAGACCGTACACGACATCACATTAGAAATTCAAAATGAAATTGTCGCTTTTGCGCATGAAGCTTGAATGCAAGAAGTAGATACCACAGATGTAGCAGGACTCTTAGAATGTGCTGATGAAGACATTTCCAATGAAGAATTGTTAATGCTAGTAGAAGACACCACCGATGCACGACGGACAGAAAACTCTCCTAAACATGATAATCCGGCCGTTTTGACAATAAATAAAATGTCAAAAGCATCTTCTCTTATAGAAGAAGCCATGGAAATATTTTCCGAGAATGATCCGTCTACAGAAAGAAGCCTAAAAGTATCAAGACAAATTGAAAATGCCATCCTGTGCTACAAGGAGTTGTATCGAGAAACTAAGAAACCAGCAAAACAAACCTCGTTAGATTGCTATTTTTTCAAAAAAACTGAAGCATCTAGTATTGAAGAAGCAGCTAATGCGAATTACGGCGAAAATTTAAATACACGATCCACCAGCTCCAAGAAATCTAAGGCAAATTATAGCGATAGTTCCGATGAACTTTCGACTAGCTCAGACAATCTCTGAGTTACATTTGATAAATAAGGTGTTATAAATGTATGAATTATTTGGTTTATTTAAAATGAATAAATTTGGTTTGCGTTTCTTTGTAATTTACTCATTTCATTACTTTCGTGTTTTTTACGGATTCCTAAGCCCCTATCTTCACTTTATTCGTGCGAATTTATAATAAAATTGGTTTCGTTTTACGAGTATTTTCACTATTTAGAACGCATCAATAAGTTTCCAATATGATCACATAGTAAAGGCATATTTCGTTTAACGGATTTTCGGTTTACGGACAGTTTGAAACGAACACATCCTGTCCGTAAAGCGGGGGATTACTGTAAATCAAACCCCTCAGTTACTATAGCTGCCTTAGACAGGAGTGGCTAAAAATCGATAGATTGGCAGCATTCCAGTAAATAAGGAATATGTCCTTGGCAAACATTCGAGGACGTCATAAACCATAATATTCTTTCAGACAGTATATTGGTACCTTCGAAGCCAGAGACCATGTACATTCAAATATAACAACCACACGACACAAAACAAAAACACAATACAAAACAGATAAACGAAATCGAAATAAACTCAACATGGACAGTCTGCTCTGAATCGTCAATAAGGCGACATGCCGCCCAACTCGCACGGTGGCATTAATAATAATAAAATGGTGGAACATGAAATTCTAATTGTGCATTATAAAAATAATTAAAATTAATTTATTAAAATAAATTAAATTAATAAATTGAATAAATTTTATTAAATAAATAAAATTCAACGAAAAATAAAAAATACTAAACTAAACAAAATCAAATTGTGTAGAATTAGTAAATTTGTGTTTCCTACAGAATTGACTGACAGTCAAACAAAACGAAAAGAGAAACACAATCTGATTCCCTTATAAGAGACAAGGACATCTTGTTTTATTTTATTTTTTATTTTACAGCAAAATTGTTTTTCTCCAAAATAAAAAACGTTGCCTTTGTCTATTATAGGGGGCATCAGATTATTTTTCTCTTTTCGTTTTTTTTGACTGTCAGTCAATTTTTCTCATGGAATACAGGCTTAACTAATTAAATTTTGGATTATAACGCAACAAAAGGAGGGCCAGACACCTTCTATAAATTAGTGAGAACCTGTACATGCAAAAGGAAAATTCAACGATGGCCGATGGTGTTATTTTTTAACCTTTCTGATCTTGCTGATGTTGAAGCCTTTACGTTTTGTATAAAACTGCCAACCGCCCTTTTGTGTGAAACTCGGAAAGCATCCGAAAGAATATCATTTCTAAAAGGCCAACATGTTGGAGCGGCTCTATAACACTCGAAAGTTAAATAAAAATAAGGACAGGAATCGACTTAATAGGTTATAAAGCATTACCAATAAGATGGGAATCAACAGGCGAAGAAATGACGGTTAAGACAGTTAGCAAACGACGAACATAAATCATCTGATAGGAAAACTAGAACAAGATGTCATTTTTGTAATGAACCATTTTGTCTCAACCACACCAAAATCATATGAATAGAATGCATAAAAAAACGAGAAACGGTTTCGGATTATATTTGTAGAAAATAACGAAATTTATTTACTTTCCCTATGAAATACATGAAGATATCTCTGGGGTCAGATTGACCCCAACACACAGACAACGTTATAGTAAGCTATACACAGAGTGAAGGTAAACAAAAGATAAAAGAAAACGTCTATTCCTCTGTTCTACGTAGCGAAAATTTACGATAGTGGTTTGAATAACGCAAATATTATAACATTTTGGTGCGCGACAGTATATTAGTTATTAATTAATGCGCCGATAGTTTTAAGACAATCTCACATCGAATACAAAACCCATCGTGAATCGGAGTCGACAAATAATTATTGCGAAATTAAACGCAAAAATTGAAGTAACGGGAGTTTGGACACATACAAAATTGTAACGAAACAGCAACAGGATACGAGTTTACTGTTTGTTTACAGTGGGTAGGTATCCTTATTTACAAGTTATAAATTGCAATCAACCTGGTACGAAAAAAACTCGTACCAGGTACTAGGTATGTCCAAAATACAACCGTATTAAAACACAAATAAAAAACAACTTTCATCTAAAACATTTTTCTCTCTAAAATTAAATTTACATGGCAACGAGGATTCCGGAATAGACTCAAGGCGAGTAAAAATTAACACCGCCATTGCTTAGCATTGCAATACAACAAAAAAAAAAGAAGAAAAAGAGCACCAACGGGACAACAACAACACCAATGTAAACATATCAAATGCAATTGGTATATTAAACGAGAACAACAATAACAACAAAAACCAAAGAGGAATTACAAGAAACAGCGGATCAACGGAAACAACGGGCCATCATTAACAACAGCAGCAGATTATCACAGATGAGTTTTTTTTTATTTTTCATTCAATACTTACTCACATTTTGTATTCATTCAAAACAATTTTATTTCTTAATCAAAATTTTTTTTTATTATTCTAAAATTTAACGTAAATCATTTTCATTCATTTATTCATCAAATTTAATTACAATTACTAAACTTCTTGTATACCTATACTCTATACATATTAATATTGAATTTATTGTTTATTTTTTTTTACTTCTCTCATGTAAATTTTAGACCATTTTGCGCGGGTCATTTATCTTTTAAAAAAAAAATCCACTTTATAGTTGTTTTGCTTCAATTAGTGCTTGTGTTATCTCCACATATAAACGAATCGAATTATTTCTCATTTTTTTCCCGCTAGTTGCCTATCTACATTTATCGATAGTTACATATTTTTTTATTATTATTATTGTTTGCTTCGGTTTTCTTGTGATTCAAACAAACCAGTTCGGCAATTTGATCGCGAACAGTTCCGTTTCGAAGAAGGGTTCATATAATAACTTCCTCTGAGCAGAAAAGATCGTCGAGAACATTTTTATATTTTCGGGGTGACAAAAAGTGTAGAAATGCCAGACGAGAAAGTTGAAAACAACCCCTCAGAGATGGACACAAACGATCAAACTACCTTGGAGATATCGGTCTCGGCAACACCACTTAAACTTCAATCGTTTTGGCCGAATAATCTAAGAAATTGGTTTCTCTTAGCAGACATCCAATTTAACCTACAAAGAGTAAAAACGGAAAAACCAAAATATAGCGTAAGTGATGCAATTATTGACACTCGTAAGAAAAAGTTGCAATTAATCAGCGTTTGCTTACACAATTTCTAGACATGAGTAAATCTTAAAGCATATTATAAAAGTTTAGTTATTTTTATTTGATATTTCATTGCAAAAAATGTTGTATGAATTGTCGTTTTTCTTAAATAACTCATTAAAGAAACCCTTCTGAAAAAGTACAATTATTGACACAGTTGTATATTTATCGACACCAGAAAAAAGTACAATTATTGACATACGTATACCTTAGACAATTTGTCGAATTAGAAACTAGCTAGCTAGCTATTTGTTTGTAAATATATATTTAAGGAACTTTATATTTTCAATACATAGTACATCAGTCAAACATTTCATTATCACAATTCACATTATAAAATAAAAATAAAATAACGTAAATTCGTTTAATATAATAAACTTAAAAATAAAATAAATAAAAATAAAGTGATTCTAAAGTCTTGTAGTTCAGATATTATTAATATTGCACGCGATGCAAACAAATGTCGGAATGTAGGTGAGTCCCATTTTGTTAATGCACGATAAATGGAATTCTCTTGTACATTTAGCACATTTTATTCCTAATTTTTTGTTTAGTGAAAACGTACATTTGTAACACATGGAGCCGGATGCAATTTTATTTTCTCCGATGTAATCGTGACTTTCAGGTTCTTGGAAAAGATTTTTTATATGATTTTGTAGTTTTCCTGCATCATTTCCTCCATTATTCAGTGATTCAGTTTGAACATCAATCTGTACGATATTATCGATCTGGGCCAGCGCTAAAAAAACAACAATTTAAAATGAAGTTCAAAAATATATTGTAAAAAAGCCTTACGTGAATGAATATGGTTTTGGAGTTTTCCTGCATAATTTCTTCCATTATTCAGAGATTCAGTTTGAACATCAATCAGTTCGATATTATCGATCTGGGCCAGCGCTAAAAAACATAACAATTAAAACTGAAATTCTAAAATGTGTTGTAAAAAAGCCTTACGTAAATGATTGGGTTGTGTAATTTTTGTTGCACTGGTAGCAGAAGCAGAAGACAATCTGGGTCGAGTTACTTTATTCGTTGTTTTCTTACTAATTTTTGGTTTTGTTCTTTGATCTTTTTCTTTTATTTTTTTATTTTTGTTTTCCAATCTTTTAATTTTTTTTTGTTCTTTGTCTATTATTTCCATTTGTCTAGTTTCCTTTTTAATTTGCTCGGACTTAATCCACAATGCATCGGTAATAACAAACGGTTTTCGTGGTTTCTTAGGCTTAATATTCTGTCTTTCAGGTGTTATCGGCCAATCCAAGAACTCATCAATTGCAGCGGTCAGCTTAATTGGAGTTACTAGGGGAATGCTGGACTCATTTATAGCCACTAGGTCAACGTTTTCTGCACCTTCTTCTACAGTTATTTCCTCGTTAACGAATAAAAAGTCATTGATTTCCGATACATCCATGTAAGAGTTACCTTTATGGTTGAAAGATAATATCTCACTTTCCAAAACTGGGTTGGTGTTGTTGACTAAACAATCAATTTATGTTTTTGGAGCAAAATTTTCCGGTTTAAATTGAATAAATAATGTAAACAAATGTCTTTTATCATCCGACCAATGCAACGTATTGCATACACTATTGCAAGCTTTCTCAAATTCGTTGATGGTTGTTTTACCTATTATTTGTTCGAATTTCTCATATGAAATAGTTTCGTCAGTTATAGTCATTGATTCCTTGAATCGATGACCGATTGAGGTTCCCGATCCCTTTCCCAAACAACGAGAAAAATCTATAGAATTACAGTCCCAAGGGAAGATACCACAGGCCCGAAAACCATGCTCAATAGTTTGAGCTGTAATACTTGTTTCAACCACTTCTCCAAGCAATGGAGCGAATTTTTGCTTGGTTAAACATTCTTTAGGATTTTGTCGCCGCCATTCATGTACCTTTTTATTTCATCCGTTTTTGAGAGGCTTGAACGCACTTACGTCAGCTGGTTGTAATATCCGCGTTGCGTTTGGATACAAAGCGATTAACACAATTCCTAATTGGACGCATAGTTTGCTTAATTTAAGTGTTTGATGCGTGCTGTGGCCATCCACGAAAAATATTACGGGGAATTTCGTTCCAATCTTGATAAGGTATGGATGGAAAACTTTAGAAACATATTCATAAAAAACTTCTTTGGTCATCCACCCATTATCACTAATCCCCAAAGGCCATCCATTGGCAATGATTTTCGAATATCCTCATGAATTCGTTTGTATGGGTAAATTACCATAGGGGGAACCAAAGCTCCTGAGGCTGCAAACGAAAACATCACAGTTAAGTTTGTTTTTGCTAACCCTCGGTCGACTTCATATATGTTTCTGGCCCCTCTTGCTGCTAATACCGTCTTAGTTTTGGGGCACAACTGAAAATTCGTTTCGTCGCCATTAAAAACTATTGTAGGATCGTGCATTATTTCAAAATAGTTGTTTTCCTTTAAATATTTTTCAATTGAATAAAACCATGCCTTAATATCATTTTCGCCGACTGTGGCACTCGCAGCTGTCACCGGATCTGGTGTTCTCAATGAGATAGTCGGGTGTCTATTCAGAAAAGCTCGAAACCATCCATTACCTGGCAAATTATCAGTACCAAAAGGATGTTCTCGTTGTGTAGATTCGATGAATTCTTTTACTGCGTGCTGAACATCTTCTTTTCTTTGGGGAAATCCTTTTTTCTGTGAAGTGATGATCCAATCTTCTAGAATATCTTCTTCTTCTGCGGTTAGCACTGTCGAAGGGCCCGGTCTCACTTTTTTGAATTTTTCTCCCATACGGAATATCAATGTGGTTCTGGGAATACCATAATATTTTGCCGCTGCTCTTTTTGATATTTTTGTGGTTTTAATCGCTACAAGAGCATTTTGAAGATCCTTCTCGGAGTAATTATAATTTGTCTTGGGCATTTTTTTTACAAAAAATAAATTTTCGAAACCATTTCAGTTATTGTCATTCTTTAAAAGAACAACTATTGACATGGTGTCGATTATTGTACTCCAATAGATTACAATTATTGACACCCTATGACAATAAATGAATATAATCAACAGATTAATCCAATTATTGACACCCCTAATATCTTGTTATCTTATTTAAAAAAATGAGGTTTAGATAGCACATTTGTAAATATTGTTCTTAGTATCACATAATTTATTGAGCTTATTATTTAAATTTAATTATTAAATTAATAGGAAGTACTTACAAATTCTAGTTCCTTAGCAAAACTCGGTCCGTTTGACCACAAAAAATTTATAAAGAAACACGCGTCTTTGTCACGCAAAATTCACCAACAGACTAAATTTCTAAACAAGAGAACACATATAAAAGACAAAGAGAATTGAGGAATATTTGTAAAAATTTGAGATATGGAGAGGATAAATAAAATGATTTTGCTATAAACCTTAAGTAAAGCAAGTGTGTCAATAATTGTGTTGATATTTTTGGGTGTCAATAGTTGTATCGTTTATATACATTAAATTCATTGTCTCCAGAAATTTGTGAAACGATTTCGGACTTTCTCACTGCTCCACCAGAAGCCACACAGTACACTGCGCTGAAAACGATTTTTTTTGACCGATTGGCCCCGTCGGCTGAGAGACAACTGGAGGCACTCATAACAGGTCAAGACATAGGGGACCGCCGACCAACAGATGCGCTCAGGCATATTAGAACCCTTGTAGGCACCATTTTTTCAGATAAGCTGATCCGATCTTTATGGATTAGAAAGATGCCTGAAATAATTAAAATTGCTTTGATCGCTCAACCAGAGCAAAGTTCCACTGACACTTTGGCCAAAATAGCAGACAAAATGTATGAGGTCATTCACGTCGGCCAACAAAATCCAAATTTAACACCAATAGAAAAAAGTTCTCGATCTACGGCGCAAACAAACCAGGCCCGCGATGGAGACCGTCGTTCCCCACCTACTAGCGGTACGGTCGAGGATCGGCTAGCGCGTATTGAATCTAAGCTAAATAGCTTGTTTTGTGGGCGCAGTCGATCACGGGAACGAATGTCTTCATCTCGCTAACGGTCACAGTCATACAGCCCAGGCAACCAAAACATAAATTATCAAGGCAAATGTTGGTACCATGCGAAGTTCGGTACGGTTGCAAGAAAATGTATCACTCCATGCTCATTCAGAACGTCACAACCATCGACGCCAGGTAGCAAATCAATAAGTCAACAACGGTTATGGCACTCTGCTCAAACAATTTCCTTCGCTCACAGCAGCGCCAAACTACAATTTGCCAGTCCGACACAACGTGGTCCACCATATAGTCACAGCAGGCCATCTGCCCGTGTCGCGACCACGTAGGCTAGATTTAGTCCGCCACAGAGCCGCATTCACAGAATTCTAACTTATTGTGGAATTAGGGATTTGCCGGCAATCTGCATCTCCCATCTCTTGCCCTCTCCATTTGGTGAAAAAGAAAGATCATGATTGGCGACCATGTGGGGATTATCGTCGACTAAACACGGTCACAACAACTGATCGTTATCCGATACCCCACATCCAAAATTTCTCCATGCACTTGCATGGATGCAACATTTTTTCAAAAATAGATCTCGTCAGAGCTTATCATTTGATTCCCGAAGCGCCTGAAGACGTTCACAAAACGGCGATTACGGCTCCATTTGGCCTCTTCGAATTCACCCGAATGCCATTTGGTCTACGCAACGCCGCTCAAACGTTTCAGCGTTTTATGAACGAAGTTGTACGTGATTTAGACTTCGTTTTCGTTTACATTGACGACATTCTTGTGGCTTCACACTCTGAGGAACAGCACAAACTTCACTTGGAACAACTCTTCCACAGGTTAACTTAGTTTGATGTTCATATTAAGAGCTCAAAATGCGTCTTTGGCGCATCCACTTTTGATTTCCTCAGCCACAAGATCACCCCTAATGGTATTCTGCCGTCTGAAGAACGAATTAACTCTATTAGGGAATTCCCACCCCTACTTCTACTCATTCAATCATTCCCTGGGGAGGAGAAAATCACTTGCGGGGGAGTCCTGTAGCGGCTCGATGATATCGAAATACACTTATCAAATACACTCATCAAATTCACTTATAAAATAGATACATTCGTTCACCGCTACAATACAAAATATATCACCGCTGACTCATTCATGTTATACTCTCATAACATAACCGCAACCGCTTGACTATCTGCAAGTGGTCGCTGCCCTAAAACAATTCACACGAAAAAACAAAAGCAAAACAATTAATTTTATTATTCATCCTCTTCAAATTCCGTGTTTTTAGACATTCTGTTTTACGCTTGCATATACAGTGGACATCTTTTAATTTTTTGGTCGTGTAAATTGTGAAAAATAATAATAAATTAATTGTATCTTTAACCAACAAACACAGTGAATAAATCAAATTGAATTAGTGTTAGAAATATCAAATTGTGCGTTTTTAATTACAAACGAAAAGTGCCAACTCTCTTACAATCTACTATACAAAAATGGTGTCTGTAATGATTGTAATAGCCTTTCTCAGGAAGCAGACATAGCAGGAAGCTGCAATTTTCACCATAGACTAGGATTTTAACGGTTTGGGTTTATTTGAAATTTGGACCCGATAGGTGACGCTGTTTCCAAGATATAATGGGTTTTCTGTTTCTTAGTAACGAAGCATCTTAGGAACTTCAGATTTTAGCCATAGGTTTGTTTCATTGCTATTTGGGTTGTTGTGAAATTTGGACCCGATAAGTGGCGCTGTTTTCAAAATAATAGGTGCTAATACCGCTATTTTTGACATTAATTTAGTTTCATTACACCATGCGCAAGAATACATCGTAGGACGCAAAATTAAAAATAAAATTTATAATTAATCGAAAAAAACGTTATTACGTAGTGATTTTTATTAATTTACACAAAATAACTGTTAAAAACAAATTATCTAAATAAAATTACGATTAAAAATAAAATTTTACAAAAATAAAAGAGTACGCGAAAACATTGATCGCAGGACGCTTAAAAGTGCATACATTTCCAATTATTGATTGTGTTACCAACAACACGAAGTGACAGTTAAAAATAATTCCATTGTATTGTAAAATTAAATGTTTCTTTCATAAAAATGTGACGCTCAAATATTGGTCGCAATACGCGAAGAAACCAAGCGATTAGACGATATAGAGAAAATATTAATGCAGACAAACAATTACCAGAATTAAAGACACAAAGGCAGCGCAACTAACAACGTGAAATTCAACAAGAAAATATAACCGAAATTTGAAGAGTTACTACTCGAAGAGCAAATAGAAATGTTCTAGCTGCGGCAAGAGCATCGAACGCTCAATACGAGCGGAACAGAAGAGCATTAGTAATTGCTTCATTTCATCGTATTGCCTTTAATTATGAAGCAGACATCGATTATTACGTCCATCCTAAAATTTTTATCGGTGAAATGGATAAAGAATGCAATTATTGTCATGTATTAAAATTTAAAAATGAAACTCTTGGGATGTGTTGCTCTTCAGGTAACTTTTCTTGGACATTAACCAACCTCTTCCCCCTTTTGATTACGTCAAAAATTAATAAAATATTATCGTAAAATATTTCAAGTAAAGTTGTTTTACCAATTTTAAATCCTGAACCTTTAAAATCCTTGATGACAGTAGAATCAAGTGATTCAAAGCTATTTTTGTCAAAAATAAGCAAATTTAATAAATGTTTCCAAATGACATCTTTTGGCGCAAAAAAAATTACCAATATTGATTCTCTTGGTCGTAATTTTGCATCAACTTTTAAAATTCAAGGCCAAGTTTATCACCACATTGGATCAAATGAACAGCAACTTCAAGAACGTTGCAAAATACATCGCATAATCGTAATTCGAGAGCGTGAAATCATTAATACAATTCAACAATTTTTAATGGAAAAAAAAATCAATTTACTCAATTATTCCAAAAAATTACACAACAATTGGAAAATGATAATTACATGATCGTCATTAAAGCAGATAAAACACCAAAAGGTACCCATGTCCGTAGGTATAATGCACCAACAGTTGATGAAGTTGCTATATTGTAATGGTTGGGGAAGCTTTTGAATCACGTGACATAGTTATTAAGCGTAGAGATAACGTCATTCAGAAAATTGAAGACACTCATCGCTCTTACGACGCATTACAACACCCTTTAATTTTTTGGGAAGGTGTTGATGGATATCACAGCAACATAAAACAAACAAATCCATCCACCGGCGCAGAACTGACCAAAAAAGTTAGTGCTATGAATTCTTCTTCGCTTATCGACTAATGATTGACCGAGCAAACGGCGCAGTGGTTAAAGCTGCGGCGGTTGGATCGGGAGGTACCGGGTTCGAATCCCTATAGGGGCGGGATGCAAAAGGGATTTTTCATCATCTGATTGCGATCGGTGATGAAGATGAACACATCTATGACCCCCTGTTGAGAGTGCAGAATCCATGGGCCGACCCACCTTTCATGTCAGCACTACGGGTTGGCATGAAGCAATGCAATGTGCAGGTGGTTTTCAAAGACGGATCTGTAGCCGCCCGTCCTCGATTTGGCTACTCCAGGCGTAAGGTAGGACGGTAAAAAATAAATCAAGAAACAAACAATCGACTAATGATTGGATCTACTGAAGACAATCACATTCTAAAATGAAAGACAATCACATTCTAAAACCATCAGTATGTTGTCGATACATTCGTTTTAATCAGACAAAATTACGAAGCGACGAATACATCCACTTGCGTGATGCAATAAATGGAAATGTAGACAGAAGTATATTAATGCCAATGACATCGATAATACTGTTATTTTTCCTTCATCATCCATTGGCAGTCCGCGTCATATGCAAGAATATATTCAAGACGCTATGACTTTCGTTCGTCATTACGGAACACCCGATTTATTTATAACATTCACATGCAATCCAAAATGGAACGATATTGTAAAATTATTAAAGCATGGTCAACAATCGCATGATCGACATGACATAATAGCACGAGTTTTTAAACAAAAGGTAAAATCCTTAATATCTCATTACAAAGTATAATGTGTATGGGCAAACGAGTTGTTGGATGTATTCGATCGAATGGCAAAAACGAGGACTTCCTGACTTGTTGACAATAGATGGATTGTGCATTATTCGCCATTTTTATCAAAAACATTTAAGGCACACATTATTGTTGAACTATGCTCATCAGTAAAATCCATAAAATATATGTGCAAATATACCAAACAAAGGAACTGACATGGCAGTTTTCAATATTGAGCGACAAGACAATTTAAATGACGAAATTTCAAGATTTCAAACTGGAAGATATATAAGCACCAGCGAGGCTATTAGGCGTATTTTTTCATATCCAATGTACGAGAGAGATCCAGCAGTAATTCATCCAGCGGTACATCTTCAAAATGGATAACGTGTCTATTTTACAGACCAAAATATTGCACAGCGAGCTGCTTCTCCACAAAAAACTATACTTTAACAGAATTTTTCAATACATGTCAACAACAAAATTCATTTGAATGATGATTGGCTTTGAATTTATTAGAAGCAGATTTACATTGGGATTCCACATTAAACGATGCAGTCATTACCTCATCTCCAAATCAACAAGCCAATTATTCGCCATTATCATTACAATTTGCAGTCCTTCTAATCCAATTGAACTATGGGAAAAATTCAAAAATGCAATGACTGAGGGTATTCTTCACACATATCGCAGTATTCACAACGACAACACAATTGATTTTTTACCAATTTCGTTCCCCAAGGTAACATTGCATTAGCCGTTGCTTCGTCAGGAATTGCTGCAACCTTATTAGATGGAGGGAGAACAGCGCATTCAGCATTTAAAATGCCATTAAATATTCAAACTAATGAAAACGCAACATGTAATATAAAAAAAAAATTCAAACATGGCCAAAGTACTGCAAAAAGGTCGCATTATAATTTGGGACGAATGAACAATGGCTCTACCCGTTATGCCGCGATCAACATATGCTGATGAAGTAAACGCATGCCCTAAATCTTCATCTTTATGGCAAACAGTAGTACCAATGAAATTAACCACAAATATGCGGGTACTTATCCAAAACGATCCTTCAGCTGAATTTTTTTCGAAACAATTGCTTGACATTGGAAATGGAATAATTGCTGGTGATCAAATAACCAAAGAAATATACAATTGTTAATTCTCGGGAAGAACTAATAACAAATGTATATCCAAACATTCTACAAAACTATAAGCAAATTCAATCGTTACAAAATCGTGCAATTTTAGCGCCAAAAATATTGAAGTAGATTTTTTGAATCTAAAAATTCAAGATATGTTGAATACAGAAACAATGTCTTTTAAATCAATCGATACTGTCGTTGATGAAAGTGAAGCAGTTAATTATCCAACAGAATTTTTTAATTCCATAAATATACCAAATTTGGCACTACATAATTTGCAATTAAAAATTGGTTCTCCAATTATTTTATTGCGCAATATTCAATCGCCCAAATTGTGTAACGGAACTCGCTTGATAATTAAAATAAAAACCCTAATATTATTGAAGCGACAACTATAACAGGAAAATTCGTAGGAGAACATCTATTAATATCCTATGATACCAACAGATTCACCTCCATTCAAGCGACTTCAATTCCCAATTCGATTGGCATTTTCAATTACAATAAATAAGTCACAAGGCCAAACATTCAACATATGTGGTATTGATTTGGAATCACCATGCTTCTCCCATAGCCAAGCGTCACAAAGCCCTCTGGATTATACATTTTTGCTGAAAATGGCAATACTATGAACGTTGTTCATCGTGCAGCTCTTCAATAATGTAATATTTAATTTATTTGACAAATATGAATTTTATTTAAAAGAAATTAATTTGTTTTCAGATTACACTGGATGGATGCAAAATATTAAAAAATAATTTTATTTAAGCAGCATTACAATTTAATACAAATACAAATCTTTATAAAATACGATAATTCAAACAATTAAAAATGTATTAAAACACAATAATTATTTTTTAACTAAATAGTTTCCACTGCTTCCCTTCTCAATTTTTCTCCATTATTATAACACAGAAGGGAAATACAAGGGTTAGGTTAGGTTAGGTTTGGGTGGCGGTCCACATGGACCAGGCATACATACAAAAATGGCCCATAGCTATACCACTAATAATTGTTTCCTCCAACTCATTGGAACCATTTTGAGCTGTTAACAAAGCGCTGGATACTCCTGACGTCCATCCTTCAGAAGTCCGTCAGGTCTTTGAAGAGGGGTGCCCCTAGAAACTTTAATCTGTTTCGTGCCAGACGAGGGCAGGTGCAAAGAAGATGAAGTACAGTCTCTTCCTCCTCTTCGTCCTCGCAACTACGACAGTAGTCATGTGAGAAGACACCAAGTCTACTCGCATGCCTCCCTATGAGACAGTGCCCCGTAATCACTCCAACAACCACACTGATCTGACTTCGCTGAAGTTAGATCAGCTGTTTGGATCTCGTCAAGTCCAACTTTGGCCAGACCTGCCGTGTTATTACGCATGAAGTGATACTTGACCATCTGTCATTCGTCAGCTTCCTAGTTTCTTCCTGAAGCAGCAGTTTGCATACCGCAAAAGCCATTACAATATCCTTTCTGCTTTCTGAGAAGTGGTCCGTTGTAACACGTCGAGCCAGTTAATCGGCGTTTCTATTCCCTGTACTTATGAAATGTCCTGGCACCAATAAAATGTGGATGTTGAACTGATCTGCCGTCTCGTTAAGAGATGAGAGACAGTTCTGGACTACTTTCGACATGAGTAGGTATGATTGAAGCGCTTTAATGCCAGTGTGACTGTCCGTATGTATGCGAATATCACAACCTGATATTACATTATACCTCAACCAGTATACGACTACCTTTATGGCAGATACTTAAGCTTGAAAAATGCTACAGTAGTCGGGGAGATGGAAGGAGAGATTTAACAGAAGTTCCTCGCAGAACACTCCAGTCTCGACTTTCCCGTCCCGTTTTGAACCATCCGTGAAAAAGTTTATAACTCCTGGTTCCAAAACTGCACCCATCATCCAGTCCTTCCTCGATGGGATCATAGTCCAGAACTTTGTGTCAAAAGATGGGACAGTATAGTCGGTGGTCTTGGGAATTTGTTTGTTGCACAAAATAGATGAGTGTCCTGTATTGTTGCAGGTCCACATTTAGATGGATTTTAGCCGTAGAGCAGTACAAGCTGTCAACTGTTTCCCCAAGATAGGCAAATACAAAAGGGAGAAAAAAATTGGTTCCCAAAGTTGATATAATGTTGATTGTATATACATATCAAAAAACGAGCGGGGCAACGCCGGTAATATCAGCTAGTAACTATTATAAAATTAAAGCTGTACTTCTTAATAATCAAATTATAAAAATTAAATAAAATAACCTATCCTACATATGATGATAAATATCACATGCCAAATAGTAGAACAAACATACTACTGCCAAAAGGAACAGATTTACTCTAACAATAGAAGCTGTATCCCAAGCTTATTAAACAACCTAAATGCTGATTGTAACACATACAAATAAAATATCAATATGAAATAGAATTAATAGAAGACGTCTGTATATAGCAGTGAAAAACGGAATAAAAATCGAAACCAACTGTAACATTGATAATGCAGTAATCAAAGGCAAAAAAAAACTCAACTTTAAAAATTGCTCGATCAAGCTTAACAACAAAAAATATACAAAAAACCAATCAGGAAGAATACATAAAGTTACAATAATATAAACGTTTGATAACATTCAAATTAAAACTACCATGGAAGAAATCCAGAATATTCCTTTGCTATCACATCCTTTAATATCGCTAGTTTCTTCTGCAATAGTCATAATCATATCAATAATAATAATTACTTTTTACCTTTACAGAAAATTTAGAGTCTCTGTTAACAAATTTAAAGCTAAATTACTACAGTTACCAGTAAAACATGTAGCTAAGGCATCAATCTAAGAGGGGAGGAGTTTTGTGTCATCAACACATCACCCATCAACATAACACCAACATCCCGCAGTCTTGGTGAAACACAATTTTAGGTGTAAGCAAATTTTAATTGAAATAACTATTTTGCTGCTACACAATGCTTTCTCCCATCCTGAACGAGTCATAACTTTAAAATAATATTTTATCTGTTTTCACACAGACATAATCTATGTAAAGTTCAACTAACTTCAGGTGTATTATCTCCCTATGCTCTTTGATGTACCTATGTACATCCTATGTTTATAGTTTCAAAAATAATATTTACCTTTCCAAATAAGCTTACGTATATACATAAATAAATAGAAAAGCCCAAGGCACCTGATACATATCATTGTCCGTTATACTTCATGCTGCTAAATATTTAGTATACTTGATATTTACTGTCTTGCATTACACAATAACCATATATAATCCTGTTTCCCTTACCGTGTTTTTTTGTTTTTTTTTTCTGTTTTTTGTAAACAAGAAAAGTTTGAAATCCTAGCCTCTAGTATATTATACCTTTAATTTATAACGAAAGAAAACAAAATTTATAATTAAAAAACAAAACTAAATAAATCCTAACCTAAAATTACGTATACGTATTATGTATATATGTATGTATATGTTAATCAAAAGGACGTTTTTTCGTTTTAATAATCTACCTGATTTAAATTGATAAAAAGCTACCTTCAACTGGGACTGTACTCGTGTTTTTAACATATATGTTAGGACTCTAGTGTATAGACCTGAAATAGGTTTCTAATTAAATTAGTATTTGGCTTGAAATTTTAAATTAAATAAACTCCTGAAAGGGACATTTTTTTTTTATAAATTATTTATGTGAATGGGTGTAATGTATATACATACATAGAGGATTTAGTTAATGGTGATGTAATTATATTCAAATTAAAAACTATTTGTGACAAAATAGTATTTAATTGAATATCTAAATCATTTGAGGTTTGATAGTTTTACAAAAAAGATAAAAGGATGTCGTTAATGAGGCGATATAGTACCGTATGTGTGATACTATTATTATGCTAGGGAGTTACATATAAAGACGACTACGCTAAAGAGGTCAATTTAATTTATAACTTTGTAGATTTCAATCACACAAAACGAAACCAACAAACAGAAAAAAATTCAATAACAGAAAAACGAGAAAAGATACATAAAATGCAGAATAGCTTCTCGAACAAATTTCACAACAACAAACAACAATAATAATAAAGAAAGCTTTTGACATTTGACTATGTTCTTTATTCATAGAACACAATTTCAACACAATCCACCAATTCTCTAAAGTTATGTATACATAGAATTTAAAAAAAAAAATTACATGAAACGAATAGCAACAACCATGGAGAGACAACCAACAGCAGCAGCAGTAAAAACAAAATTTATCTTGTTATATAGTTTTGCCTTCTTTGGTTAGTTTTTCATGTTTTGTGTGCTATTTTTAATGCGGAAAATGCAAGATGTAACATGAAAATAAAATAAAATAGAACTTTTCGTTAGAGCTGCTCGTCAACATACAATGCATACAATGTATGTATGATAAAACTTAAATAGAATTTGTGTTTTTTATGTTCCCTCGATCCATAGAGACGCTATATTTTTGTGTGTGACATGATTTTTTTTTCCCGTCAATTCCAACCTTTTCATTACCAAACGAAATTTATTCTAATTTTTGGGTGGATGCCGTCCACTAATAGATTGTTTTAAGTTTTAATTTCTATGGTTTTCCTGATTTATGCAACATTTCTAGCCGATTTGATTTTTATCCTACCATGATCTCATATCATATATATTTTTATATATATATATATATATATATATATATATATATATATATATATATATATATATATATATATATATATATATATATATATATTGTATATATATATATATATATATATATATATATATATATATATATATATATATATATATATATATATATGGCGGCATTTGGATCGGGAGGTACCGGGTTCGAATCGCTATAGGGGCGGGATGCCAAAGGTGTTTTTCATCATCTGATTACGATCGGTGATGAAGATGAACACATCTATGAGCCCCTGTTGAGAGTGCACAATCCATGGGCCGGCCTACCTTCAATGTCAGCACTCTAGGTTGGCATGAAGCAATGCAATATGCAGGTGGTTTATACAAAACGGGTCTATAGCCGTACGTCCTCGATTTGGCTACTAAAAGTAGGACGATAAAAGTAAACTGCGAAAGGGTTGGGAGTGCCATGAGCCTCAGAACAGATTATATAGATTAAAAAAAGGCTGTTTTGCATCCATAGTGATCTACATAAAATAAAAATTGATGTGAGAGATTTTAATTTTTTTAGTGTATTATTTAGTTAAAAATGTTAGATTGTTAAGAATGTTAGATGAACAGACTCAGAATAAATAAAGAGGTAGGTATATACGTTTTTTTTAATACGATAAAAAACCTGAGTTGTTCGTGAAATACTAAATTAAAACGTACGTCATTCTCCTGATTTTCTTTCTTTATCGAGTTATGCAGTGTTTTAAAAAAATTATAGCGCATTTAGGATTCCAATATCCAAAAAAGTATTTAAAGGGGTGTTGAGAGGAGAAAACGAAGAGCTTCTTTCCAAAATTACAGAGTCGTGAATATAACATTTTTCGAAAAATTGAGTGTCTTCAAACGCATGCAACTTTAGAAGTTTTTGACCAATTTAAATATGGTTCAAAAATTTGGAAAGATTATAAAAACATGAAATATGAGCCTAGATAGAAGTATTTTAGTAAAAAAACACAAATTAGGCGACAATTTTAAAACACTCCATTTTTGAAGAAAATATGGTTGTACCTTTTGGTGTCGCGTTTAGCCAATATTAAATAGGAAGCTCAGAAACTAACTTCAAATGGAAGTTCAATAAAAAGCTAAGAGAAGGCCTCTAACAATAAAAACAAAGCAACCTAAGTAGAATGGTTACCTATTGAAAATAGCCTAAAATTACTCAATTTCCTAACTTCAAAAAATCATAACTTGAGAAGGGGGCCAAGGATGGGGTAAAATTTTTGGGAAACTCCATTTTTCATCGACTACTTTTCCTGAAAAAAGTTACAGATAAATCGGTGAATACGGTAAAATGCATGCGCCCGGGTTTTTAAAAAGTAATGGATGGGCTTGCTTCCCATATATAAGACTGACCCAAAAAAAAAAAACAAAAAAAATAATTCCATGAAATTTTTATTGAAAAACATTTAAATTTAGAGGTCGCTAGTTACGGATTTATAAACGTTATGTCATTAGTTTAATACTCCTATTTGCAAACTGATCATTCTACAAAAATGCATACTTGATATTTGATTTTATCATCCTGAATGCATCCCGCTGAATACGATGGGTCAGATTATTTTGCTCTGAAGTAAATATTTTTCATTTGAAAGAAGCCGTAGTTTTTGTAATTTTTCGTAAAATGGATGCTAAAAATAGTGTAAATTTAAATTATCGTAATAATTCTTCCTACTTCCTACTGGAGTCTGCATTACACGATTTTTCTAGAAGTACGTCTACTAATAATTCTACTTCATATAAACAAGTGTTACAAGTTCAGTTAAAAAAAACTGTTTCAGAAAGTGCTTTTGCTACTACTACAGAGTTAGTGTGGAAGAATTCCGGTGTGGAAGAGTGTGGAAGAATTCCGGTGTATCGGTTATAACACACAGTAATGTTGTGACGAAATTGAAAGAATATTTATCTTTGAAGGAAAATAAAACTTTTAAATATAGTAAAACCATCCAACAAAGAAACATATGCATAGATAAATTGTATAAGGAATTTGATGTCAGATCGAAAACGAAAGCTGAATCAACAACACTACACATAACGTACGATAAAGATCATAAAGAAAATTCTATGACTATAATTAATTATATATGTAATGATAGTGACATCAGCTTTGAGTCAGATTCATCAAATGAGTCGTACGTTCCCACCAGGAAAAATGCCGACTAAATTTCAAAACAAAAATATTTTAAATGCTGTTGTATAAAATTCATTAGATCGTACCAAAATTTCTTCTAGAGGTGCCACTCTTATGATTTTAGTAGTGAGTTCAACATTCGGAGTTGATATTAGTCGGAGTTGTTAGTAGTCTACTGAAAGAACGATCTGAAATAGCTGAAACATTAAAACAAGGTTTTGATGCTAATAATTTCTGTATGGTATACTGGGATGGAAAGTTACTAAAAAGTATGAAATCACAAAAAAAACTCGATCGACTGGCATAATCGTTACTGAAAAAATTAAACCAAATTTCAGGAGTGCCAGAATTGACATTGTCAACTGGTGAAGCCCAAGGAGAGGCAGTTCATAATCTATTATGTCAATGGAATTTGACTTAAAATCTTAGGAGAATGTGTGCGAATACAACTGCAAGTAATACAGGCGTACACAAAGGTGCTTATACCCTGTATTACTTGCTTGCAAACTTAAGAAAAATCTAGTATACTTCGCTTGCAGACATCGTATGTTGGAGTGTATCTTTTCTTCTGTTTTTGATATACTATTCGAAGTTCCTACAAGTGCTCTAAAATAACATCTATAAAATAGATGTTATTTTAGAGCACATAATAACCTTTCAAACGTGATACATATTATATTCTTTATTATCTTACGTGGATCAAAAAATACAAATAATTTTCTAAAACAAGAATTTTCGATTGAACGCAGTTTTTCGTAACTTTTGTGAATGGAGTCTGAAGTTGGTGTATTTATTTTTTATTTTTTTGTAAATTTCACAATCAATAAATTTTTGATGCATTAAATAACCAAATTTCAAATGGCTTAAAATATAAATCAAATATTAAAACCATCATTTTTATATATTTTTACATAGTTTATTAAAAAAGTTACATAATAATTTAAGTTTGTTTTATAAATTAGTTATAACAGTAATATTAATAATAATAGTGATAAATACAACTAATTAGAGTTTCTCCTTGATTTGAGATTTTGTGAGGTTGATAGGACACTCTTCTCGATATCGCTCGATTACTTGAAATTAATGCTGTTTTTCATCCTCTTTCTTTGTTATTTTATCGTTGAAAGAACTAAATAAGGCTATTGCTCTTTCGGCAACATCATTAACAATAAATATCTTATTAACTTTTATTTTGGCAGATAAATAGTTGTTTGCTAAATGCTTGCTTGTAAATGCTTTGTATTCTCCATCACAAAATCGTATAAATATAGTTGATTTACTCTGTCTTTGCTTATAATGGCTTTCTTTGGATTCTCTTCATATCCAGGGTTTTCCAAACCATTAATATTTTTCGTTCTAACGGTATCAGAATACGAACCACCCGAAACATCTAAGAAATCTATTGAAAGAGCAAATTCGCAAATTCTAAAAAAAAGCAAGAAATTGTTACAAAAGAAGTTGCTGGAACTTAAGATAGACTGGGATTGAGTAATACATCTGCATTTATCATATTATCCTTAGTATCAAATGCTTTAGGACATTCCATAAATGAGTTAAAGCTGTCTCCATCAACTGTTATACACAGCAGGCGTAAATATAAGAAAATTTGAACCCTGACACATTTCTGACTGTTCATTGGGATGGAAAGAAAATTAAAGATTAAACTAGTAGTACATCAATTTTCAATACTATAACAAATATGGATATAGAACAGTTAGCTATAGTTGTGCCTGGTGGTGGGAACTCTAGATTGCTTGCCATCCAGAAATTGGAAAATGATTCTGGTCACATGCAAGCAGAAGCTGTTTTCGAAACTCTAAATGACTGGAAAATTGTTGATAATGTTAACTTTGTGCTTTGATACCACAGCATCGAACATTGGAATTGAAAATGGAGCAGCGTTTTTAATAGCAAATACATTTTGTTTTTTGCTTGTCGACACCATGTAGCGGAGCTTTTGCTAAGCAAAGCATTTGAAAAGACGATAGAACCACAAACAAGAGAGCCTGTAATTTCAATATCCGATCGCCTTAAAAAACAATGGAATAATGTAGACATATGTGTAAGTTCGTATGACTCTGATATGCAAGATCCATATATATAAAAGAATACTTTCCAGAAACTATTCGAACTGAAATTGTGGAATTTTTGAAATAACAGTTGAAAATTCATCAAGCTCGTGGGAATTATATTGATTTTTTTGGAACAGAGGCTTCTATTTTTGGGGGAATCAATTAATGGACAAGTTAAAAACATGCAAGGTGGGTGGCAAAAGCAACATATAGTTTGAAAATACATTTATTTCGAAACCAATTCACTCTGTCAAATAATTAATATATTTTATAAGTACAATTTAGTCATTAACAATTATAATTATTTTTATTTTTCGTAGACAGAGAACTACATGCACTCCAAATACTTAATACATTTATAATGAGGCTATATATTAAATATTGGTTCGAATGCAGTATTCCCACTAAAGCAGCTCCAATTGATTCAAAATTATTTAAACGGTAAGTAGAATACGAAGAAATTAATAAACCTTTGGCAGAAGTAGTTCTTCAGGTACTTTCCAGATATTTAAGGTACCTCAGCGAAACTCTTGTTGGACTTCCATTTTTTAATGATTGTATACCGTTAGAACAAAAAAGATTAATGGTTTCAGCTTTGGAAAACCCTGGATATGATAAGAATCCAAAGAAAGCCATTTTAAGCAAAGACAGAGTAAATCAGCTATATTTATACGATTTTATGATGGAGAATACAAAGCATTTCTTCAACGCAATTTGTGACATTTTGACTCAAGAATTCCTTGAAATGTTCCCTGAAAAGTGGAATGAAAACAACAACTATTTATCTGCGAAAATAAAAGTTAATAAAATATTTATTGTTACTGGTGTTGCCGAAAGAGCAATAGCCTTATTTAGTTCTTTCAACGATAAAATAACAAAGAAAGAGGATAAAAAACAGCTTTTATTTCAAGTAATCAAGCGATATCGAGAAGAGTGTCCTATCAACCTCACAAAACCTCAAATCAAGGAGAAACTCTAATTAGTTGTATTTATCACTATTATTATTAATATTACTGTTATCACTAATATTATAAATCAAACTTAAATTATTATGTAACTTTTTTAATAAACTATGTAAAAATATATAAAAATGATGGTTTTAATATTTGATTTATATTTTAAGCCATTTGAAAGATATTGCAATGCATTGTGTAATATCGTTTAAAAGGTTATTTAATGCATCAAAAATTTATTGATTGTGAAATTTACAAAAAAATAAAAAATAAATACACCAACTTCAGACTCCATTCACAAAAGTTACGAAAAACTGCGTTCAATCGAAAATTCTTGTTTTAGAAAATGATTTGTATTTTTTGATCCACGTAAGATATTAAAGAGTACAATATCACGTTTGAAAGGTTATTAAGTGTTCTAAAATAACATCTATTTTTCGTATTTAAAAAATCAAGTTGTTACCTCGACTTGCAAAGCTTTTTACAGAAAATGCGAAAAAAGTCATAAAATTTTACAAAAAATTGCTCAGAACTACCTCTAATGATAACAAACCACTAATTTTTGTGGTTTTAATCAATAGTTCATACAATTTTTTCAGAAAATGGTACATTCCATTTTTATGGAAAACATGTGTGAGATTTATATATTATTGGCAAGAATTTGGCAATTTTTTGATTTTTTTTGCACGTTTCTGCGTTGAGCACCATCTAATTTTTAACTTTTCTAATTTTTTTTTTACCTAAATTCATTATTTTGAACTGCTTTCAGATTTTGCCCGGCGAACATCAAAAAGAAATACTTTAGAATTCACCATACATTTTTTGTGCACTCTAATATATATATATATATATATTTATATATATATATATATATATATATATATATATATATATATATATATATATAAATATATATATATATATATATATATATATATATATATATATATATATATATATATATATATATATATATATATATATATATATATTTTATGTTCATATTATTTAATTAACATATTTTCTCTCTCTATTTTTAGACTACTTTAAAATTAAAGCCTGTTATAAAAATAACTAAGAAATTCAATATTAGGAAACTGCAATACTCAATTCAGCAACATTGTAATCATGTTGAATTGTTTCATGTTTTCAATCGTTTCAAACAACCAATATTTATGTATCACATTTAAAATATACGCTTTTTTTAAAGACTTCTGTAGAATATAAATGTCATTCTAGTTGTCCATCAGTGTTTAAAAATATATCATCATTCAAGCAGCATTTAATCAAGAACCACGAGAATGAAAATAATACTTTACCGACAAATTCGACAAAACCATTGATGTCTGAATCCAAAAATAAATGTGAGCTTACTGAGTTGCACAACCATAATAATTACAAAAAGTTTTACAAGAAAATAATATTAACATAGAGCAATTTAAAAAAAAAGTAAAAGACTCAGTGTTGGCTTTTGTTATAAAAATATCTAGTAATAGTAATTTTATAAATACGCTACTTGAAACTATGCTAAACCATCTGACAAAAGACATCTTTAAAGTGATATTTACTGGATGGCACAAAGTGTATAAAACCAGCGCTCATTTAAAAAAACTTTATTATAATTGAGGCTTTATTACTATAATATAATATTGCTATAACTATTATTATAATTAGATTAATTTTATATGTATAATATTATAACATTATATGTATTACCAAATATTTTATTATTATTAATATTATCTATTGATTTTAAATTAAATTTTATTTAAATTGAATTTGAAATAAAAACGCAATATACTGTTTTGAAAATTATATTATTTATTTTTATTACTACATAATTCTCATACTACAAAATACTTATTTCCCAAAAATAAATATTTTCTTAGTACATATTTGACATATCAAGCTGCAGTTAAAATTAATTTAGGTAAAATTAAAAACATCCCAATTTCTATACAATAATCGATAATTTTTATTAAAAGCTAATTATGATAATTCTTAATTCAATTAAAATTGAATTAAGAAAAAGTTTGCTTTTGATAATAATTTGTTATTAAATTTAAATCGGGATATTTGCTTTATTTGAGAAAGTGTAAGATTAATTTAATACGTCTTGATCTAAAATCAAATTTTAATTTAATTTTACTTAAGAAATTATTTGCTTTTGATAAGAATTTTTTATTAAATTTAAATCGGAAAACTTGCTGTATTTGAGAAAGTGTAAGATTAAATTAATATACCTTCATCTAAAATCTAATTTTAATTTTACTTGAATTAAGAAATAATTTGCTTTTGATAAGAATTCTTATCAAATTTAAATCAGAATACTTGTTTCATTTGAGAAAGGGCAAGATTAATTTAATATAATTTTTGCTTGAATATAGATAACCCATATTCTATATTCAAGCAAGAATGATATCGAATTAATCTTACCCTTTCTCAAATAAAGCAAGTATTCCGATGTAAATTTAATAGAAAATTCTTATAAAAAGCAAATTATTTCTAAATTCAATTAAAATTAAAATTTTATTTTAGATGTGGACGCATTAAATTTAATCGAAATTGTACTTCGCTTAAGCATTTATTTAAAAATAAATGATAAATTTAGCAAAATAATTCTAGATTTAAGAAATGATATCTTCCATTGAATTAAAAATGAGTTTCTTAAAAGAAGATAAACGAAAATGTATTATATTATTCGACCCATTTTTCCATTTAATCAAGGGGCTTGATTAGCTGAAAATCAAGGGGTAAAATTTTTTAAATATAGCAAGTTTTGTTTAATAATAGCAATCTTTTTTTTCTTTGTATAATGATTACATAAGTGAGTTAAAATACAGATTACAAAATTCATGGGAAGTAGCGAGAAATCAATTGATTGACACGAAGAATAAATCCAAAGTAATTTACGATAAAAATACTAACTTTACAAGTTTTAATGTTGGTGATGAAATATTACTACGTGAGGAAACTGGTAATTCTAAAACCAAACCTCTATGGCTGGGACAAGATTACCAGAATAATTTCAAAGGAAATCTCCGAAATCGAACTTAATAAATTCTTAAAAGTTGTTCATAATAATAGACTAAAACATTACAATTCCGACAAAAACTCTGATAAATTGGCGTAATATTTAAATAAAAAAAATAAAAAAATAAAATAAAAATGGAAGTTAAATTCCAATTTCCTTTTCCTCGTTAATTATTAGCTTAGTGTCATTTCATTTTAAATTAATTCTATATTATTATTATTATTATATTATTATTACCTACTATTTTAAGATTCTACATAAATTCAATTTGCTGTTGTTCTATGAATTAAAAATTTTAATGAATGAATGTTTAAACTAGCTTGTAAGGATTAAAATTTAAAAAGGACTAAAATAAAACTAATTACTAAAAATGTAACTAAATTCATAAATACAAAACTATTTATAAAGCATTAAGATTAATATCAAATGAATATTCAATCTTATTTAAGATTCAAAATTAAAATTTAATTTATTATGTTTAAAAACTAAATTAATTTAATATTGCAACTATATAAACTTAAAAAATTAAAAGAACATTTTCTTTTCTTTTTCTTTTGGATGAACGTGTTGTATAGCAATGTACTAGTTTTAAGAATTTTTAAGTTTCAATATCGAATTTGAGCAACAAAAACAATAAGATTAGCCTATATAAATCCAATTGTTATTATCAAAAAGATGAGTCAAGAACCTAAAAGTACAAAGTCTGAAATTGTAAATTATTGTGAAAATAAATTTAAATAAATAAGTAACATAAAAATCTTGTAACTTTTGTGTTATACTACAAATAAATATAATACTCGTATGTACATATATCTGATTAATAAATAAAAATAATTGTACTAATATTATAAATTAAAAACTAACAATAAATAGTGAATAACGTGTAAATTGAGTTTATTCTAAAGTACCGTTTCCATTCCTTATCGAACCATCTCTAAATCGAATGTCAGTCAAAAGGCCATTATTCTAGTAACATGTGTATTTAAATATACTACATTATCAATCAAAAACTCTATGGGTAAACTTGATGACCATATCACTCGAAGCGTACAGTCATCTCTTGAGGGGGAGGAGTTACGTCCTTCACAGGCCTACACAATAACAACATTAATACACAATAACAACGAGTAAACTTTTATTTTACGAATAAATAGTAAAGTGATCTGTGAAAAACAAAATTTATTGTGAACTAGTGCTGTGGAAAGCAAAATGGGCGATTTAGAATGTTTAAAACGGCAACGCCCAGTATTGAAAGGAATTCTGACGAAACTCTCTAAATTTACAAGTGCTATTAAAGATAATTCGGATGTATCCGGAGAAGAATTGCGACTAAAGGCGATTCGCGCCAAAGAACTTTTGGACAAGATTGAAGCGGTAGAAACATCGATGTTTGCAATAGATAGTGAGGTTGAGTCGAAAATGGACGAAGCAGAAGAAGCTTATTACTTAATTGTGGTCAAGTTAAACGAATGGATCAGGATTCGCGGTATTGAGATTTCAAGTGGTAACAACGGCACAGTGTTAAATGGATCCACGATAAATACATCGCCAGAGATGCGTCTTGTAAAGTTACAAATTCCGACATTTTCGGGCGATTATACAGAATGGAAGAGTAGTTTCAATTTATTCCATTCTAGTATACATAGCAGAGAAAACCGTATACCAGTGCAAAAATTCCAGTATCTGATGGGTCTACTTGGAGGTGATGAATTTTCCTGGTCAAACATTTTAAAATTATCGAGTCCAATTACATCGAAGCATTGAAAAAACTCAAGTAACGGTATGATCGCAAACGCCATACCGTTAACGCTTTCATACGTCATTTTCTTGATCAACCAAACGTCCATACAGCCAGCGCTTCAAATGTTAGAAAGTTACTGGAAAAAAACTTTGGGTTAGCAAGCCGAAGCTAGAGATCCTTGGATCATATACATTCTGTTGCAGAAGCTGGATGATGAGACACTTTACGGGCCCAAGAGAACACTGAAAACGAATTTCCAGTAGTAAACGACTGTTATCGATTTTTTGGTGAAACTAACTGATGCACTAGAGTGGGTTAAAGCACATTCCAGTCAGCAGTCAAAACCAAGTGCACCAGGCAAGTCGAGAAATAGTTTTACCACCACCAGTCAAATGCATAGCATGGAACAAGGAGCAACACCGATTGCGTTGCTTCAATTGCCTCTAACGGGCATACCGTTTCCGTATGTAGAATCCGAGGCAGATGCCGTCAATGCTCTTACAAGCATCACACTCTCCTACATGTGGATATGCAATCAAAAGTAGTAGTCACTACAAAGGAAGATCCAGACACCAATAATGAAGACACGACGCTTAATAATTATACCCTTAACCATAGTCATGAAGATGTTACAATATCGTTAAAAACAAGTGTACAGACAGTGCTACCTATATTGCAGTAATTAATGTATTCGATAACTTAGGCATCCCAAGATCATGTCGTTCATTGGTGGATACGGCATCACAAGCGTCTTTTATTACTGAGTCACTGATGTAGAAATTAGGGTTGCCAAGGAAGAATTACAGAAGCCTAATCGCGGGAATTGGTGAAATAAGCAGCGAAAGATCTAGGGGAATTACATCTTTGCGACTAACTTCAAGATTTAAATCCATCGAAGTTGTATCGATAGACGCGATCATCATCCGGAAAATTAGGTTTTCGCTCCCGGCATTTGAAGTTGACTAAGCCTGCTTAAGCAACCTATCGAACATCGATTTGGCTGATCCCAATTTTCAGAATCCCGATAATATCGATATTTTACTTGCCGCAGACGTCGTTTTTGAGCTACTGAAAGATGGCAATATAAAACTAGGCGATACTACCAAGCTAGGCTGGATCATAGGAGGTACGTACGACGCAGATAAAGCATTAACAATGCACTCTTTCGCAACAATCGTCGACATTGATACCACACTGCAAAGGTTTTGGGCAATTAAAGAGGTACCAGAAACAAGCCCCATGACTAAGCAGGAGGAAGATTGTGAGAATTGGTTCAAGGCGACTACAAAACGGGCACAAGATGAAAGATTCATCACTAAGCTTCCATTCAAGGATATGCCAAAAACACTCGGATCTACATACCAGCAAGCATTATCTAGGTTACTGGCGATGGAAAGGCGATTTAAAAGAGATGACAAGTTCCACAAGCTTTATACTGGTTTTTTAGAGGAATATCAGCGTCTAAATCATATATGCATCCAATTGAGCTAAGCAACGTTGAACTCCAAGATTCATACATTTTGCCGCAACATGGAGTTTTTAAAGATAATAGTAGCACAACATAGCCACGCGTAGTAGACGCATCGGCAAGGTCAACCAATGGCTTATCATTGAACCAAAACTTGACGATAGGGCCCAATGTGACTGTACATTCTGTTCTCAATCTGTTTCAAATACTTACCTGATTTTGGCAGCATCCATTTGTTTTAGTAGGCGACATTGAAAAGATGTACCGACAAGTTTGGGTAGATCAGGAGGGTACCAGGCACCATATAATATTGTGGCGAGACCAGCAGCAAAAAATCTGCCCCTATGCTTTGGATACGGTCACATAAGGCGCTGCATCTGCTTCATATATGGCCACCAGATGTCTAAAGGAGCTTGGTCAATTACATAGAGAAAACTTTCCAAATGCAAGCCGAGCAGTTGAAGAAGATATTTATGTAGACGATTTGATGACTGGTGCACCAATGCTAGCAAAGTTGATTAAGCTGAACAACATTTAAAAGATCCACAATTGAGGGCCATGCTAAATGATGACGATTCAACCAACCTGAGGATGTTTTCGGAGCATCCAGAGTCGGTTAAGGTATTGGTAAGGTACAGACCATCTTATATTTCATGTCAATCTGAAAGACAAAGATGTCCATACCAAAAGAAGTTTCATTTCCGAAGCAAGCAAAATCTTCGATCCTTTGGGGCTACTATCACCAATTATAATAAAAATTAAAATTCTATTTCAAAGCTTGTGGTTGCAGAAGATTAAGTGGGATGAGCCCATGCCATCAGAAACCAGACTATCATGGATGGAGCTTAGGAAAAGTTTCTGCCAGCTTCCAGAAATCAAAATTCCTCGATGCATCACAATCGCAAATAGTATAACCATTCACGGTTTCTGTAATGCTAGCAAATGGGCATATTCCGCGGCAATACATGATCGATCACAAGGTGAGCATGGATATTCAACGCATCTGATATGTGCCAAAACAAAGGTGGCACCATTAAAGCAGGTCAGTATACAAAGACTGGAGTTAATGGGTGCGGTTCTTCTTAGTCGATTGGTAAAGGAAGTAACAGCCATTCTATCTATTAATATATCATCCGTTACAATGTGGACCGATTCCAAAATAGTTTTAGACTGGCTTGCCAGTTCACCGAGGCGCTGGACCACATTTGTTGTCAATCGAGTCTCGGAGATAATATGCGGTTATAAACGAGATAAATTGCGTCACGTGCCATCCAGACAAAATTTAGCCAACTGCGCAACACGGGGGAAGTCAACTGCAGAAATTATTGAAAGCGAACTTTGGTGGAATGGACCGGAATGGCTATCAAAGGAGGAACAATTATGGCCAGACCAACCGCACATACCAGAGACCAAAGAGGACATGCAGGTTGAAGTGTACAATACAACTTGCTCAACCATCGATATTAACCACCAAGACGACATTATTCTGCGCTTAAGTCAAAAACATTTCAGACAACAGTCAAACTAATTAAAATATTTTCATATGTTCGTAGATTTCTCACAAATTTGAAAGCGAAGAAAAATTCTGGTGAACGACAGACTGGAGTACTAACAGTAGCAGAAATGGAGATGGCAAACCGGGAAGTAGTAATCTATTGGCAAATTACGCATTTCCCCGAAGAGTATCGTCATCTTCAAATCAACCGCGCGATACTTGTGAAAAGTACGCTAAACAATTAAACCCGTTCATGGACAGCAAAGGGGTTGTGAGAGTAGGGGGAAGATTGGAAAAATCAGCACTACCGTATATTACCAAGCATCCAATCATACTTTCATCCAAGTCACCAATAGCAACAGCCATTACACTCGATGTTCATCAGCAGAGGCAATACCCGGGCCCGCAATTATTGGTGAGTTTGGTGCGTCAAACTTATTGGGTGGTTCGAGGAAAAGATGTTGCGAAAAAAGTGTTCCGGCAATGTATCAAGTGTGCGCGACAAAATCCCAAAATGATGACACAATTAATGGGACAACTCCCGGAAGACAGGGTACGGTATATAGCACCGTTCGGCGCAGTTGAAGTCGACTTTTGCGGGCCCTTCAAGGTTCATGCAATTCGACGAAGAGGCTCCATTCCTGCGATATCATTTTTGTGCATTTTTGTATCCTTTAGTATGCATGCGATACACATCGAAATAGGCGTTGTACTGAATCGTTTTTAGGAGCACTGCGCAGATTTATTAGCAGAAGAGGGTTATGCCATACGATATACTGCGACAACGCTACAAATTTTGTTGGCGCGAGAAATAAAGTCGACGAAGTCAACATTAAGGTCAGTCTTTTGAAGGACAAGATTACATAGCGATTTATTCCCCCAGCAGCACCTCACCAAGGTGGATTGTGGGAAGGCGCAGTAAAGTCAACCAAAACTTAAATTACACGAACAAGAGGCGACACGATACTTATTCTTGAGGAATTCTCAACACTAACTGCGCAGATAGAAGGTGTTCTTAATTCAAGACCAATCTGTTCCAGTAACGATGACGAGTTAGATTTTGTCACACCTGCTTATTTCTTAATTGGGCGACCGATACATCAAGATGGGACATCATAAAACATATCTACTGTCAATTCTGGAAGCGCTGGCAATTAGAGTATTTAACGAGCCTTCAGCCTAGATACAAATGGCAAACACATAAAAAAAACCTGGAACTAAATGATGTCATAGTATTTCTTGAGAATAATTTACCACCCACTCAATGACTTATGGGGCGAGTCATCAAATTATTTCCTGGCAATGACGCAATGTTCGGGTGGCAGAGATTAAAACAAAAAGTGGTACACTCAAACGCCCTATACATGCAAACTTCCGAGTCTTGAATCTGAAGACGATTCAACCCGGGAAGTATGTTCGAATCCATTGACCCCATCACTAGAATTTACTTAACATATATAATTTTTGGCCATACAAGATCGATATCTAGTATAATTATCTGTGGTTTTATACAAAACTTTGTTAACCAAATTGAAAAACCCCGAATATCACAAAACTTTTAAACAAAATATTCGGGATACAAAATTTATGTTGCAAAACCAAATCACGATATAGCCAAGTTGCGCTAAACTAGTTCTTCAAAAATGAAGAATCAACAAATAAATAATATTTGTAATATAATAATAAAACCAATATTAAATAAATAAATCATGAATTTTCCTGGAAATTTATCCGTATACAGCAAAACATTGCAAACATTTTTCACCCTAGTTTTGTACCAAACAATTTTTTCTTATAAAAATGATTTAAAGAAAATCTAAACTGTTAAAAATCGAAGACTTTCCGATTTATTACTATTATTATTCCATGATAGTTTTAAAAACGGTTGAATCACTAAAACGTGTATTGGAATATACAATAAATAAGTTTCTGTTTACCACGAAGCTGAAATGAAATTATAAGATTTATGGACGTGATTTTTGCTAGGTTTTTTTTGCAGTTTAACTTTTTTTTTTCTCATTTCCGAAGCTTTCCATTTTACTTCTCGTTTCTTACTAACCAAAGCACAACAAATCTGTAAAATTTAATAGAACATTTTTTTCTTGATCTTATTTTAGAATTGTCATTGTTTTTGTTAAGATGTTGTTAGTATTTTTGCCACCAGGGACGTGTCTTATATGTATTTATGTACAAAGTGCTATACATTATTTTTAATAAATTAATTTTAATGCTTATGGCGATTTGTTAGTACATGTACATTGTATGTACAAACATAGCATACAAAAAAAAACATAAACCGATGTACAAGTATTTCTTATTGTAATAATTCGATATAATACTTCATGTTTGTTTAGATAAAATGAAGCTCTAAGCGGTTTGATTATAATATGATATCTTTTATATGCGGAGATGAATGATTACTTTGCAAATTGTATGAAGTAAGTGTGCAAAAAATCATAACGGAAAACTAAATTTATATTCTTTTAAAAATAAAAATCAAACAAACTTCTCCACCTCTCAATTTACTATAAAATATGAACACAACTTTATAATATTTAACGTCACAAAAAAAAAACTAGTTCAAGTTAACGGAACGATGGAAGCAACATAAATATGTAGATATACGAATATATAATACGGTAAAAATAGTTTAAACCGCCTGAAAACATTTAAGTTTCCTCTATGTACATTGTATAAGAAAATAATATTTAATTTACCGTATAAAATACAAACTACAAAGTTTATAACTCTACTTTAGTAGTTTTTTTAAAAGAAATTTTACTTTTACACCTGGTTGTGTGCACTGCTGCTGTTTCTAGTTTATGTCTGTGTACTGTACCATATATGGTGAATTATTGTATTTAGTTATATACTTTTTATTTACTCACCAAAAACATCAATACATCCTATTTGTTTTTTCATTGGACTGGCATTTATTTGGCACATATAACATCCTCGGTCGGATTCTCGTAAATTTCTTATCCTTAATTTCCATACATGCATATCTTCATGTATAACACTAAATCGGGCGTTATGTGTTACTACACGTCCCTGCAATGCTAGTACTGTTTGATCTGATGCTCTCATCCATCCGACCTGCAATATAATAAAAAAAAAATTTTTTCGTTAACCAAAGTTGTATGTAATCAAAGCATAAGTTTTGATTGTATTTCCATATAGATATTTGAAGATTGATTGATTAATTGGAGTGTGTACGGCCAAGTCTAAGCTTGTCCTCTGGAGATGGCCTATATCACCGTACACCCTCTTTATATTTAACAAAATCGCAAGATAGGAAAGGTTCATTAGTTAAGACAGAATCGGCCTGGTTACAGACACTTTGATTAAATTTTTCCCTGCTTTCTGCTGTTTCTCTTGTTACTGTTTTTGTTAGTAATTTTTATGATAAAGAAGTTAGCACAATACGTCAAGTTTCCAAACTATATATCCGCTGGATACTTGAAGGTTCTGGAATGTGAATTGTATCTAAAATGTTGCTGGCCCGAACTTGAAAATTAATAATCAAATTAAAATCTAATTCATGAATTAACTTTACAGAAAAGAAAAAGAAGATATCGTCGTGTTCAAACAATAGATACGGAGAACCTTCTAAAAATAAAATACTTGCCACACATATGACTGACATTATTTGAACCCGAGGATATGTGAATGTATCCAAAAACTAATTAAAAATGTTCAATAATATTCAACATACTCCCGAACACGACTCTGAAAACCCATTGTTGACTCAGAAATCAATAGTTACTGTTTTTACGGTTATGAACCACGAAAACACCTGGAGTCATCATCAAACAATTTTAATTTATTACATAAAATAACCTCATAACCCCCATGCTCTTATTCACATTCTTTTATACTTACTCGCACGCAAACACACACACATACACACACACACACACACACACACACACACACACACACACACACACACACACACACACACACACACACACACACACACACACACACACACACACACACACACACACACACACACACACACACACACACACACATACACACAGGGATCGGGTGCGGATAGGGCATAGGGCAAAATCCTGACTGCCACTCACTTGGGAGTGGCCAGACTGATCCCTATGGGTACCGCATCAAGTCGCTCAGCGCCTCCTCGAAGAGCACGGGAGTGGTCGGGTGGTCCTGGACAGTGCAGATGACACTAGTCGTCTCTCTGACTGATTCTGAAGCGGCGCCAAATCCATGAGCGTTTGACCCATAGTGGGCGGCTCATTGGTCAGCGTCTGTTCCCCATGTTAGGGGCGGCTGCAAACAAGCATGCAGAGTTGCATGATGTCTAACACCAAAACATGATATGGGATGGAACCATGATAAATAAACCAAATATGGAAGGGGAGGAAAATGAAGGAAAAGTTTACGGTGCAGGGGGTGATGTCCCAGTACCAGCGGCTAGTGTGAGTGGGTAAGCGGGCTTCCAGCCGTCGTCATCCAACGACCGTAGTGCTCTCGTAGCGGGAAACTTGGCTACCGGAGCATTAAAAGCCACAAGAATTGAAGAGCAGGGTACACGGGGATTTAATAACCCATTAAAAAAAAAAACAGTATGTTCCAGAGGTCTCCCCGGGTATGCAGAGGTCCATGGCATTGTCAATGTCGGATCTTGTGGCCCCAAGGGTTAAAAAAATAAATCAGGAAGTGAGCGAGGTGCGAAGGAGTATCTCGAAAGTGGACATCGTGAAAAAGCGTATCGACGATCTCTTTGAGTATGCCAAAGATTGAAACAATGTCCATGGTGAAATCAAGAGGTTGATGCGAATGATCAAACAATCGTTTAGGGATGTAGAAAAGGAGTTTCAAGTACTCTCCGAAAGAGGGGAGGATCTAGAGGCAACTCTAGAGAACTTGCTACAACCTGAGAGGGAGGTATTCAAGATAATCAAGCAAACACCTATACTGGAGGAAACGAAAGAGCAAGCTGCCAAGGCCAAGTACTCTCTGGAAGAAGAAGTGTTCCTTGACACTCCGAAAAGTAAAAGAAAGAGGACACCAAATTCGGGAGGCAACGAACTTAAGAAGGGAAGGACAAGCGATGCGATATTCCAGCAGCAAACGAAGAATGGGAATCCCTTGCAATTGCAAGATAATAATAACGAAGACATTAGAGAAGCCACAAATTGGACGTTGGTCAAACGCAAAACTCGAGAGAGACGGGCGAGGCCTCCTCGTCCGGATGCATTAGAGATCACAAAGAAAGAAAATCTGACGTATGCGGAAATCTTAAAAAACATGAAAAGCAACGCTGATCTAGAAAAGCTAGAAAAAAAGTAACTCGCATTCGCAAGAAGGTACCTTGCTTCTTGAGCTGGGAAAGCCACAGGCGGAAATACAGCCAAATTGCAAGCATTTCTGGAACGAAACGTAAATACGGAGGCAGATGTAAGAACCCTCAAGGAAACAGATAAGGTTCTTATCGAGATTAAGGATATTGATGAGGTCACCACTAAAGAGGAAGTCTTCAAGGTGGTGGTAGCCAACTTTGACGACGGTAAAATTCTCTCAGTGAGTATAATCAAGTCATTGAGAAAAGCATACGAAGGAAACCAGCCAGCAGTAATCGGCGTCCCGAAGGTAGTGGCGTCAACGATGTCCGAAGAAAAAAAGATACGTATTGGTTGGGTGGTTTGTCAAATTCGTGGAAAAATTAGCCCACTTCGTTGTTTTAAGTGCCTGGGATATGGGCATAGGTCAACTGTATGCCGTAGTATCGTCGATCGCCCAAGGTTTGCTATAAATGCGGTAGAGAGGGCCACATTCTATGGAACTGCACTAACGATGCAAGCTGTTTCCTGTGTCAGGATAGAGGCAGCAATACAGACAGAAACCATACGGCTAGTAGCATTAAATGTCCAGCGTACCGGAGAGCGCTACTAGCTGCTCGAAGATAATGAAAGTTTTGCAACTAAATCTAAACAATTGTGAGGCCGCAAAAGACCTCTTACTGCAGTCTGTGCGAGAACTACAAGTGGATATCGCTATCCTATGTGAACAGTACAGAAGCACAGAAGGAAATAATTGGATGACAGATTAAACTGGCAAGGCTGCGATATGGTCTCATGCAACAGGCGGCCTTCCCAGGAAAAGCCAGTACGCCAAGAAGCAGGAGTTACAAGGGTAAAAATAGACGGCATTTATATCTATAGCTGCTATGCGCCTCCGAGCGCAACGATTGAGGATTTTATAAGTTTTTTGGATCGGCGTGTCGGCGATGCCAGGGATCGAAGGCCGGTGATCATCGCCGGTGATTTTTAAGCATGGGCCACAGAATGGGGCAGCACAAGCATAAACAATCGAAGGAAGGCTCTTCTTGAGGCAATATCTGTTCTTGATATTGTTCTTTGCAATAATGGGAACTATCCTACATTCTGTAGAGGTGAAGCGAGATCGTTTATTGACATTAGTTTCATTAGTAGTGATCTCATGAGGACTGGAATCAAGTGGGAAGTTAGCGAAATCTACACGCACAGCGACCACCAAGCGATACTCCTGGAGCTACGCGGACCGAAGTCCATGCCTGCATGTTAAGAATTGATGAGGAAATATTCACAACAACGATGGATGAGGTTTACCTGGAGGGTGTAGCTAATACTAAAGCATCCCAATTTATGGACTGGGTGACTAGGGCCTGTAACGCAACAATGCCTAAACATGTGGTAGACAACCGTCATCCGCCGAACTTCTGGTGGAACGAGGATATATGCAAGTTGCGCAGTAATGCCATCGAGCTAGAAGACTATCGCAGCGGGCTAGGGTAAGAGAGACATTTGCCATGCTTCTGCGTCGGTATAACATGGCTCGATCTGAACTCAAGCTGGCTATCAAGAAGAGTAGCCGCCAAGTCTGGACAGATCTTTGTAACGAAGTGGAACAGGATCCCTGGAGTAGGCCATATAGAACAGTAATGTCGAGGTTGAAAATGACAAGTGCGTCTCCTCCAACATGCCCGATTCTGATGCATGAGATCGTTTCCACATTGTTTCCAGAGCAAGTGGCATTAATGCCCAATGTGAACCGACCTATAGCACCCGAAGAGGTCCCAACCATTACGATGGAAGAGTTGATGACAGCTCTTAGAAAAGTTGGAAATAATAAGGCTTCTGGCCCAGACAACATTCCCAACATCGCACTAAAACCAGCAGTTTGTGCTAAATCGGAACAATTCCTGGACCTATTAAGCTCTTGTTTAAATGAAGGGATATTTCCTGAACGATGGAAAAAGCAGAAGTTAGTCCTACTTCCCAAACAGAAAAATCCGATGGGAGTACCATCCTCATATAGACCGATCTGTATGATGGACACAGCTGGCAAGATATTAGAACGGATCGTCTGTAATAGACTCGAGGAAGCGGTCGAGAGAGCTGGAAACCTGGCGCAGCACCAGTATGGCTTCAGGAAAGCGCGTTCAACGATAGATGCCATAAATTTAGTGGTCAATACCGCTAGCAATGCAATACGGGGTAAAAGATGGAAAGGGTGTAGCAAGAAATACTGCGCCATTTTTACTTTGGACATCCAAAACGCTTTCAACTCCGCGAGGTGGAGTTACATTAAAATGGCGTTAGAGGAATTTGGAGTGCCTAGCTACATTATAAAGATTGTGAGTTACAACACGGAAGTAGGTATACGAGAGTACACAGTGACGGGAAGAGTTCCGCAAGGCTCAGTTTTAGGACCTTTACGTTGGAATATTATGTATGATGGGATCTCTAGACTACGGATGCCCAAAGAAGTAAAAGTGGTGGGCTTTGCAGATGATGTCGCAATAGTTGTTGTTGCGAAGTTCAAGGACCAGGCAGAACACACATGCAACGAAGCCATAGCCGTTATCCAGCGGTGGTTATCGAAGGTTGGACTTCAGTTAGCTGAACATAAAACCGAGGCAGTTCTTGTTACGAGCAGGAAGCAGTGGAAAACAATTACTATCCAGGTGGGCAATTCTGAAATCTCTTCCAAAGCTTGCATCAAATATTTAGGCATCACGATTGATGCAAGACTTTCATTCAAGGAGCATATTGAGTACGTGAGCGACAAAGCAGCTAAAGTAAATGCCGCTCTTTCATGTTTAATGCTGAATTCGGGGGACCTAGACAGAGCCGTCGGAGATTGTTGGCTGGTGTCGTCACATCCATCTTATTGTACGGTGTTCCTATTTGGGCAGATTCACTGATAATCAAAGCCTATAGCCGAGGCATAAATTCAGTATACCGGAGGTGTGCACTACGAGTCATCTGTGGGTTCCGCACTATATCAGATGATGCGGCGTATGTGGTAGCAGGAATGACCCCAATTGCTCTTTTGGCAAAGGAGCGACAACAAATATACTAACACGGAGTCCAAGGAACCGGGTCGATGACTAGAGAGGATTGTAATCTTGTGAGATCAGAAATAATTGCTGAATGGCAGCAACAATGGAGTTCATCATGAAAGGGTAGATGGACATACCGTCTCATTCCTTCGATTGGCGAGTGGTTAAACCGACGACACGGAGAAGTTAACTTTTACTTGACGCAGCTGTTGATAGGACATGGTTGTTTTCGTGCATACTTGCACAGGTTCGGGCACGATGATTCACCTGACTGCCCGAGCTGTACAGATATACCGGAGGATGCGGATCATGTGTTATTCATATGTCCGAGATTCGATTAAAGAAGGAAAGTGTTTGAGAAGACGATGGGGCAACGGCCGACGCCGGAGAATACAATTGCACTAATGCTGGGTTCGACGGAGCACTGGTCTGCCTTTGGAATTTTGCAGCAGAGGTTCTGATTAAATTGCGGTGTCTTGAGCGTGAGAGAAGTAACCAATAGACCAATAGTGAAGAATTATGAATCATTAAATCTGAAGGTGCAATAATGCTAATCCCCCCCCCCCCCGAAGTAATACTTAACGGTGGTTTCGGGGGGCTTATGGTCGACGATGGGAGGTGTTTTTTAGTCAATCAAATCTGACATAACTATATGTACCGGCATATGGTAGATTTTTACTCTTTTTCACCTGACCACTTAAAAAAAAAAAACACACACACACCCTCTGTCCAACGTGCACTAAAGTATAAAACCCGGAACACATATTATTTGAGTGTACGCGATTTGAGAACGAGAGAATGGACCTGCGTATTACCATAAACACAAACGTAGGTCCGGACAACATAGTGGATGAAATGCTGAAATCACAGCAAATATGGGATGCCTGCTGCGCTACCATAACTAAGGAGCAAAAGGAGCTAAGGCGATTAGAAGCGGCTAGAAACGTGTGAGTAGAAATACTAAGACCGCACCCCGAAGTAATACTTTGCGATGGTTCCGGGGGGAATAACGTTTCGGCGAGAGGAGGCGGTTTTAGTGGGTAAAAATCCCACACGGCGGTAAGTACGCTTACAGTGTTTTTTGCAGATTTCCCCACCTTGGAAAAAAAACACACACACACATCCGTCCAAGAATACGGTTTGACAAAACGTATAGAAACGTGCATATCCATCACCCACAACCACACCAATTTATTCCACCAATTACAATTTTTTGTGGTGGTTATCGAGAGTGGTAAAGCTTCTTCGATTTGTTCAATACCATGGTACATATGAACCCAGCGCTTTCTGCAGCGCAAAAATTTCGATATGTGAAAGGGCTACTCTAAGGCGAAGCAAGCAATATATTGAAACACTTGGCGGTAACAGAAGCAAACTACATAGAAGCCTTCCAGAAGTTCTGCAAAAGTTATGACAGAAAGAGTTTGACTGCTAAGTCGTTTATCAAGTTTTTTATGAAACAGCCTACAGTTTGCCAAGCAAATGCTTCAATCATAAGAAAGCCCTTAGATACTTTCGATGAGGCCACACTCCATGGTCACAATCCAAGGATCCATGGTTGCTTTACATTTTATTCATTCATCAAATGATGACAAATCAAAACAATTATGGATGAGTCATACCATTGGATAAGAGTTTCCAGCATTACAAAGCTTCTACGAATTTTTAGCTAGTAGAGTGGATGCACCTGAGGGAATAAATATAAGCAACAAGAGTCATTCATTGAAACCAGTTACCTCAGTCAAGCGATTTCATGTCAAGTCGGATGTTAAGTGTTCAGTTAGCCATACCAACAACTATAAGATATTTAAACGTACCAAATTCAAATCAATGGATGTATTAGCACGAAGGGAATGGATTAAAATAGATGGCCGTTGTTTTAATTTCCTAAACAACAACCAAGGTGTTGACAACCGCCGATTAATCAAAAGATGTCGAATTTGTTTTAAGAGACATCACTATCTCCTATATTTAGAAATATTACCAGACGAAACAACATCAAAAACATCCGTAACCAGTAATTTACATCCATCAGAAAGTGAAGAATTACCATCGCACCAACAATGTCAATCACAGTCATCTGCAGTCAATTTGGCTAATAATCATCCAAAAAGCGACATTACCACTACTCATAACGTAAATGTAACCCAATCACGCAATCTCGTCAACCAACCACTGGTTTCGGTGAATGGGAGCTATGTCGTGCTCTTTTAGATTCCGGATCCTAAGCGTCTTTTGTGAGTGAGGATCTAGTGCAACAATTAAATTTATCTCGAACAACTGCGGGAATAACCAAGGGAAAGGTGACAGTAAGCGTATCATCTCGTATCGAGGGTTATAATTGTCAACTAGAGTACCTAATTATATCAAAGGTAACATCATGTTAGCCAGCCACGTTAAATGAAATACCAATCTTGCATAATATGGAGATGAAGACAAATGCTGTGAAAAACATTTTGCAAAGAACACAATACGAATACAGGATGGCAAGTTTGGGGTACAACTTCCATTTAAATTGTTACCGGTAAAGCTGGGGAATACCACTAGCGGAGCATTAAAAAGACTGGGGGCAATGGAGAGAAAATTTGCAAAGAATACACAATTTAAAACGCAAGCATACACATATGGAGGAGGTACCAATTGACGAAATAAACCAAAATAACCGAGTTTATAATCTTCTCCATTATGGTTTTTTAAGAAAATCCAGCTCTACGACAAAGCTAAGAATAGTTTTCGATGCATCGTTCAAAGGATCTACTGAAACCTCGCTGAACAATATGTTGATGGTCGGACCAACCGTATACGACACCCTTACGTCAATCCTAATGAGATTCCGCCTATACAGAACCGTGTTTACCGCGGATATTTTAAAAATCATCAGGCAAATTGTCTTACATTCTAATGATAGGGTTTATCACCGAATCCTATGGCAAACTGCCACAAAGAAGGCATTGACACATTATTGTCTCATGACAGTCACACACGGAATGGCGTTGGCACCATATTTCATCACAAAGGCTCAACAAATCGTCGGGAATAGCAAAATGTTGAATGAAATAGCACATATGATTTTGCACGATTTCTATTCTATGTAGACGGCTCATGTCGGGATGTCATACCACCGAAGAAGCATTCAAAATTCAAGAATTCGTTACAGCAGTTCTAGAATCATATGGATTTAATTTGCGGAAGTGATCATCTAATTACGGTCCCTTACTAGAAAAAATTGCCCCAGAAAACAAGGAGAACATTCCGGTGTTTATTGCAGGTACATCGATTCAAACGGCAGAGTTAGAGTCACTTTAATAAATTCGAAAACAAAGGTAACTCCGATAAATGAAGTATCCATTCCAAGAGTTGAACTATGCGCTGCAGCATTATTAGCCAAATTGATCAAATCTGTTAGAGAAGCCTTTAGAGTTCCTGAAGTCACAACAATATTATGGACCGAATCCAATATTGTCTTAGGATGGTTGTCTTCTCCTCCAATAAGATGGAAAACATTATCACTCGGGATATTTTCATAATTAAAGAAGAAAGAAACAAGGACTTCACATCATGCAGTGCATACACGTCTACATAGGCTCATTGGTTTGGTAGTTTATGATATTTTTTGACATATGTATATTATACGAGAAAGACATAGGAGTTATTTACAAACATACTTGTTTTGTATTTCTGTATGAATGTATATATCAGCCGTGTTCAAATGGGAAAAATGTGCTACTTGGAAGTTCTTGTGAGTAGGGACCCAAAGGAACGAGAAATTGTGTGACACAACTAAAACATAGCCACCTGTTTGCTTTTTTTGTCTTTTGTAGTTTGTATGTTATAGAAAAGGCGATAAATAAAATTAGATTGAAAATATGACAAAAAAGTTAGACAAACTCTTATAATGGAAGGAAAGCATTGATATTTACCGCCTTGGTATTTAAATCCATTTTTTAAAAAAATGTAACATCAACTGTAAAATAATTTTCTATTAAATTTGATATCTAACATTACCAAAAAATCATAAAACTCGAACATAATAAAAAACTTTTGAAAAATATCGAAAAAGTTCTAAAAGTCATCTATTGGAATTTTCGCAACTAAAATCGACCTAGCGCAAATTTTATTCGTAACTACTTCTGCTTGCTACACCATCGTATGAGACTACAGGTACTTGCGAGTTCTATACTACCGTGAATGGAAGACTGCTAATGCAAAGAATATACCTCAATATAAATCTAGGAGGCATTGACTCGACTGTTTGTAGGACAATTTGTTGTTGTGTTGCTATGTAAAATGTGTGTTGATTTATTTTCATCGCACGATTTGTTCCCACATATAAAATCTGTGTTGCACGATCGTCTGTCTAAAAAAGTTTAGTTTCAAAAATGGTTGAATACTAAAAATCAAGAGAATTGAAGAATATCTGCAACACCAACAATGCAGTTTTTAAAAAATTACAAAATTTACCATGGTATAATACAGTTTTTTTTGTTGTCTGACACGATGCATGTAGGAACTGAAAGGAACCGATACTATAAATCAATCGTAATAAAATTATTCTATCAAATATTTAACGAAACGGAAAAGGAAATATGATGAGTACAACAAGTCAGCATTGATTTGCGTAAAACATTAAAGTAAATACAAAGGAGAAATAGTAAGTCTGGTCGCCTTACATAGTGGGTAAGGAAACTTCACGTTCTTAACCAATTAACTTAACCAATTTTATATCCATACATGTAATGTTAAGACAATGAGGTTGGCGATGAACGCTCGATGAAGATGGATATGTTTTAGTCTCTCTCCGTTAGTGGAATTTATTTTATTTTAAATTTAAATTTTTGTTTCTTAAGTTTAAATTTATTGAAATTAGATAAAATTAATTAAAGTAATGTAACTATTGTGTTGTGGTTATGTAGTGTAATAGTGTATTGTAAGAATAGTTTTGATGTGATGTGTTGTGTTGTGTTATGTAGAGGCAAAGTGTTTTTTTTTTATGTACATATATATGGTAAGTATAGTGCAATTAATAGTTTTAAGCTGAAGTGATTTTGATCAAGGAAAACGTGATCAAACATGCTCAAAAATAAATTAACGGTACTCTCAAGTACTGGAGGACAGGTATTTTCGCATCACACTTATTGGAAAACCTATGTGTGATGACGAATTGCGTAAAATTTTTCTTTATACTTATTAAATTGTTGTTTTTGTTGTATAAAAAAATTAAGAAAACAACTATCTATACATGGGTATATGTATACATCTTGGAGAGCTTCCATCGGTTTTGTGTGTAGCTATAAGTTACACATTTTTATAAATATGTATAGACAAACACATTAAAATGGGGTTGTATTTGTATGCATTATTTTTCGTCTACTGTAGAATAGCATCGAGCGCGATCGATTTGTTATTCAATTTAATCTTTATGCGATACAAGTGGAAATATTTTCTGCAACGAAAAATAAGATATTAGTGGGATTTTTGACTGACTAGTAATTTGAGGTTTCAGTCGATGATATTTTCTCTTGGCAATAATAGGTTTTAACGTTTTGCCACACCAAATTTTTTTGGTAGTTCGACGTCTGGATATAAAATGGGTGAGTCGGCTCGGAATACATATCACACTGTTGGTAAACTTGCCATCATTTTTTTTGTTCAATAGATAACAAATACATGCTGTACAGCATCTTATGAGGTTTCTGATAAAGTACCGTGCGCCCATTATCCATTATTGATTACGGATAATGCTCAGTGTTAGAGAATTTCCAGCACGCATATTGTTGAAGTGAATATCCCTAGCTATCAATTCACATATTTTATGATTTTTTGGATATATGACTGGATGCGGTTTAGTTTTGTGATATTTTTCGTTTTTTTGATAACGCTTACCATGTTTAGTTGCCTTTTTCTGTTCCATTGGATTTTCATGCCACATCAATTGATACATTGTATTGTCAGGATTCACGTAAATTTGTTGATTCATTTTTTCCACGTTCACGTATTGATCAATTGTAGGCCGTCGTATTCTTACGATGATCGTGGTTAAATCGGTCTGGATAATTGGACTTGTTTGTAACACATTTTTCAGTGACATTTGTGGACTTGTTTTACACGAAGCGTCTTCAATGACTTTTAGTTTAGTAGTAGTCCTTTTGGTTCTGGCGCTACTGAGGCTTGATACACTGTAATCGGTCTTCACGGGTTAGCATGGCTCGGAGAAATCTGCAATTCGAAAATAAAAGCCCTTCATCGCTAACAATTTCTGGTGTACTGTTCAAATGAACTGCCTAGTGGTGACTTCAACTCTTCAAATGGTAATTTGACAACAAATCGAGCATTACGATTCCTTATCGTTGTCTGCCCGCCATGGATATCAGAGGGTTTGATGCTTGCACAATGTTTCACTGGCTCTACTAGTTCTTGAACTTCCCAAAACTTTTGCAGCGGTTTATGAATTTCGTTACTAATGGTTTTAATGGTCGGTTCAACGAAGTCAATGAAGGAGTGTAAGATAGAAACGCGTGATGGAGTATTCCATGTTGCTGCAATTACCCAGCCGAATTTTGACGATTATAACGTCGGTGACCCCACAATTGTACAGCTTTGTACCTAGAAGTATGTCAACCTTATCTGGCAGGAAAAATTGTGGATCTGCCAGTTCAAATCCCCTGTCTGTTATCTGTTGTATTTAATTTGTTTTGTTGGTAACATGGTTGTAATGTTGTTAATTACATGACATGACATGTTGAAAGTGTGGCGCTTGCCTACACGTGAGTCGATTGTCATGTCAATTTTCTCATAAGCTATTCCAGCTGAAGTGGATGCTAGACCGTATATTGTTGTGGAAGTTTTAGTTCGCTTTAGGTACATGTTAAGATAGAGTACAAAACTTTCTTATTAGTCGTTTGGCCATTGATGGAATTCTGAAATGATTTACTGATTAATCCTGTCGGTGCTTCTGTCAATAGTTGATTAAGTGAAAAATATATTGCATTTGAAATTTGTACACGATGCTGATTTTTTCATTGCTATGCACTGTGCTAATAAACAAATCGTGGAAAGATGCCCATTGCTTATAATCGTGGCAGCGTGGCATTGAGATCGTGAGTAGCGTTAGTCCACATGCTTTACTAAATAAAGCTCTCGCTTTGTAATATACCTCATCAACCTCGTCAGTTCTTGGTTCGTAATTTGGCTCTTCAAATAACTGTAATTCGAGTTCATTGAATGTTTTGTATCCTCAACTAATATATCAGCAAATTAATAGACGGCCACTTAAACACTTAATATTTAGTTTTATTGTTTGTACACTTGCACTTTTAAACTGTCTTGTCTTTGGTATTTTAATTTTTTTTTTTGTTCGAGAAAAAACTCACTTTATTACTTTAATTGTCTCAATAGGCTTATTACGCAATAATTTTACCGAACAGTTTTATTTATATTTATATGGTACAATAAAGAATAAATATAAATTCTACTTATCTGATTTTAGTGGGAAATTCTCGGGTTTCGGCACCAAAAAATGTATTTGAAAATGCGATGGCTGCAGAATTTATTCGTTGATTTATTTGATCCGTTGATGATTTCACGAGTAATTTGTTGTTTGCCTTTTGTTGGTTATTGTTATGTTTGTAAATAACATTTAAATATATAAAATAAGATTCCACTTTTTTGATTTTAATACAATTTATTAAATATTAGAAAAGAGTTATTTGTGTTGTTTCAACAATGAACTTTACTGTATTAATTATCATTTTCGACTCTTCTTTTATAATATACATAATTTTGGTAGTAGCAATAAACAATAATAATATAAATATCTACGTATATGTGTGTCTCTCTACTTGAACGTTGTTCACTGTTTGCTTCTTTGTCGGTTGTCTTGCACTCGTTTCTAGATAATATTTTGTTTGCAAGCTCCTATTTAAAATACGCGCTGCTTCAAAATTATTAAGTTCTGGTTGACGAGGTCTCAGCTGATTTTGATGTCGCTTTAACTGTTGACCCCTCTCACTGTTGACTATGTAGAGCATTCGACCAATCACTCTAGTGATGGTTCCCTTCAGCCATTTTGGTCCAGTTGAAAAGTTCCTGAGATAAACTTCTTGATTGGTACAGAACTTTGTTATTTTCAATTTATCCTTACTCGATCTTGGGAACAACAAAGACAGTTTTAGGTTGCCTGCCATGCAGAATTTCACTAGGTGATTTGTTGTTGGCTCCTGGAGAGAAACGGTAAGTACTCAAAAATGTTAACAAAGCAAGATCGGCTGTCCCTCCTTCTCTCATTTCTTTTGTCAATGTGGCTTTAAACGTTCTGACAAAACGTTCTGCTTCACCATTTGACGCTGGATGGAATGGTGCGGTGGTAAGGTGCTCAATACCATTTTTTTCACAAAACTCCGCAAACTCATGTGATGTGAAAGAGGGTCCATTGTCACTGATAACTGTATCTGGTAGTCCCTCTGTAGTGAAAATGCCTATTAAGGCCCGAATTATTGTCTTTGAAGTAATATCAGCCACCTTAATTACATATGGATATTTTGAGAAACTATCCACACAAATTAACCACATGTGGAGAGGAAAGGTCCCGCAAAATCAATATGTATGCGTTCCCAAGGTTTAGTTGCGGCAGGCCAGCTACTAACCCGACAAACATTTCAATACCGACAAGTATACATATATCGGGCTCAAAAATACCGAGCGTCGGACAAAATTACAAAAACAAAAAAGCAATTTATCAAACAAAAGAGAAAATAAGTCAAATTCTCAGAATTATTTTTGTTTTGTTTTTGTTTCGCGGTAATTTTTTTAGTTTTTTTGCGGTAGTTTGATTTTCTTCTTTCATTTTTGGTTTCAAAAGTATTCTAAGCATTTTGATTATACTTCCCCGGTAATTTTATGAACCTTTTTCGGTAAAGAATATTTTGGTGTTTTTGATTTCAATTATTAATTATTACAAATTTTTCTTTGCCATTATTTTGCAGTAATTATTTGGGCTTCGTGAGGTAAATTGGTTTTGGTTTTCCATTTTTGGTTTCAAAATTATTTTAAGCAATTTTATTATATTTCCTCGGTAATTTTATGGACATTGTTCGGTAATGAATATATTTTACTAATAATTACTAATTATCACAAATTTCTTTTTGTTCTTATTTTGCGGTAATTTTACTACTTTTCTGCGGTAATTTGTTTTTCCCCATTTTTGTTTCAAAGGAATTTTTTGATTTTTATTTAGTAATGGTTTCAGGCGTAGTTGAATACTTTATTAATTTTTATAAAATTTATTGGTTATTTTATGGATATCCCATAAGATTACCGATAAATTTTGTAAAAAATTTTTTATTTGTATTAATTAATAATTGAAATAAATAAGAGAAAAATATTCTTTACCGATCAAAGTCCATAAAATTACCGACGATATATAATAAAAACGCTTAGAATAATTTTGAAACCAACCGAGCATTGGACACAATTACAAAAATACCAAAACAATTGATCAAACAAAAGAGAAAATAAGTCAAATTCTCATAAATTTTACAGTAAAACGTTTAGTTTTATATTTTAATGAAAAACTTCTCAAATTGCATGTTTCGTTACTCAGTTAAAAATAAAAGAGTGGGAGAAATAATCCTCTTGGTCGTATTCTAAATAGTACCGATCTTTAATTTCGATTTTATTTCGGAAGTTAATTTTGTATTAAAGTGATTTTATTTAGTCAAGTTGTAGAAGCGAAAGACAAAAGGTTTAAAAGTGAAAACAAAAAAATCAATAAGTGCAAGTGAAATAAACAAAAGTTTTTTCAATAAAAAAAGTAGGTAAGTCAAATTTTAGTTTTTTATTTCATATTGATTATTTAAATTTTTTGTGATTATTCCTCGGTAATTTTATGGAGTTTGTTCGGTAAAGAATATTTTTTTGTTTTTCGCTTCAATTATTAATTATTACAAGCTTGTTTTGCTTGTAATTTTTTGGGTTTTGTGAGGTAATTTTTATTTTTTTCATTTTTGTTTAAAAGTTATTTTTTGGTTTTGATTTAGTAATTGTTTCTTATGTAGTTAAAAAGTTTACTAATTTTTTAAAAATTTATCGGAAATCTTATGCAAATCCATAAGATTACCGATAAATTTTTCATTTATAATAATGATTAAAGGAAATAAATAAGAAAAACATATTGCTTACCGAACAAAATCCATAAAATTACCGGGGAAACATAATAAAAACGCTTAGAATAATTTTGAAACCAACCTAGTGGTTTCAAAATTATTCTAAGCTTTTAAGTACCTTGTTCGATAAAGAATATTTTTTTGATTCTTATTTCAATAATTAATTATTACAAATTTTTTGTTGTCGTTATTTGGCTGTATTTTTTTGTTTTTTTGCGGTAGTTTGAATTTTTTTTTTTTTTTTTCATTTTTGAATTCAATATTATTCTAAGTGTTTTTGTTATATTTTAATACAGTTAATTTTTATTAGAATTTAATACTCGTACATGTTTATATATCATCGGTAATTTTTCGGAATTTATACGGTAAGGTGTTTTCTATTTCTCTATATAACAATAATATAATTATTCCTTTTGTTTCTGTCCTATATTATACGTTAGTTGGCAGAAAAAACTCTGTTCGGTTTTTCAAATTTTTGTTCATTTAAAATTTAAATTATTATTAGTTTAAATTCACTACCCCTCAGTAATTTTATGTAATTTTTTCTGTAATTCCTTGGTTTTTTTTTTTGTTTTTTGTCGGGGCGATGTTTATACAAAATTATTCGACGGTAATTTTACGTTTTTTTTTTCGGAATTTCATATTTCGGTTCGTTCTGGCTACTTATTCATAATTTCCAATAATTATTTCTCGAAAATTTTGTGATACTTACTTTGTTTGATAATTCATTAATTTTCATTTTTTTCAACATGTTATGTTAAGCAAAATGCCAAAATATAAAAATATCTTATATTTAGAGAAAATTTACAATGAGTTATACATATACGGATCGGAAATAACAGGAAAAGAGGACTTTTATGATATTCCGGTAGCATGACCATCCCGGAATATGGATATAAAGTATTTTACCATTACCACATAGCAAAGACATGTAAGCCATTGATTTCTTTAATCGATTTTTTAGTTCCTTTGTACCAATTAGTTAGAACATCCTCATGTTTGTCTATTATATGCTTAATTAATTATTTGCTAATTATTATTTAGGAAACTTTTCAGTTCTAGGTTCTATGTTAACGTAATAAACATGTAAGAATTTATAAATTTGCATAGGCATATTATATCAATTAATATATATATAATATATATATATATATATATAAATATATATATATATATATATATATATATATATATATATATATATATATATATATATAAAAAAATATATATATATATATATATATATATATATATATATATATATATATATATATATATATATATATATATATATATATATATTTTAATATTGTGTTACGTTATTTCGGATAATTGCCAAATGATTTTACAATTTTTTATTTTTCCGAAGTGATAATAATATAATTATTTTGTCAGTAGCTTTCCTTATTAGTTATTTTAGATAACTCTATTTTACGAATGTGTTTAATATGCTAATGGAATTGTTTTACTATTTAGGTAGAATAATGGATTTTATTGTAAAACTATTAAACTCAGTGTAATTAAGGAATAAGTTGCGGTGTGTACGAAATGGCTCATCAATTCCAATTTAACATGGCCCAAACATTACGCCAATGCATTCAGAAATAATAAAGGTGTGGGATCGGATTGGGAAGCATAGCATGTAGCTATAAAATGCTAAAAAATGATATCCGTAAGCATTTTAGCTTGTTTAAGTTATTTTCCTATTTTTATTTTGTGCAACAATAATTTTTCAGAAGCATGAGATGAGCCAATTAGGGCATAAGAAGTATACACGGAGTATATTAATCATGAATCTGAGAAAACAGCTGTTTTAAATAAAAACACTAAATCCTATCACGTCAATAACTTTATGGATACTGAATGCGAAGAAAACGTAACCACAACAAACGAAACTCCTATCCAAAATTTCGTAACAAATACCAAAGTCACTCATACACAACAAAAAAAAAACGAGTTGATGAACAAATTACGATTTTCTCAGGTAAATTCGGAACACATAATTCAATATTTTGTATTATACATATTCTTATTAGATTAATATATTTAATCATACATTTTATTATTTATATTTTTAGAGAATGGCAATGACGAAGGAACTCCAGTTTTCCGATGCAACGCTGAAGTATATTCGAATGAATGTTATAAAGTGTTTTAATTAAAAATAAATATTATATACTATATATATAGCGTCCCTATGGCTAGATTCTTTCACTCTTCGGACATTATTATCTTTATAATGCCCTTGGTATATAACATAAATAACTAATATGAATTATACAAAATAAATAAATAAATTAAATAATTTAAATAAAGAAGAAATTTTTTCAATAGAAATTAAAAAACATATTTATATATAGTATACAGTCAAAAGTTAAAAATCAACAAAAAAATATTTTATTATAATTAATAAAATTCTTTATTTTAAAACATAACTTTACTTTTTTATTGCTACCCATCGAATATGTATTCAGAAATCTGACACTTTGCAGTAATATTTATCTATAACAAAATGACATATTCTTTATAGTAAATTATACCATCTAATGGAGTTCAGTAATACAGTCTAATCTTTTACTGTAATAAAAAACCACAAATTTACTGATTTGTCAAAGTTAAAATACAGTCATCTTGGCGTTTCACAGTAATATGGAACCACTAAAATACTGATTCCCAGAAAAATCAGTAAAATTTATGAATCATTTACGTATACGTTCAGTAATAATGGCAGTACATCAAAAATTGACATTTTACTGTAACCTGGGACCACAAAATTAACGATTTGGTTAAGTAAATTAGACCAACAAAAATACTTAAAACGTGTATATATATATATATATATATATATATATATATATATATATATATATATATATATATATATATATATATATATATATACATATGTTCAGTAATCAAGATTAACTTATTACAGTAATATAAAGCCACAAAAATTCATATTCGGTAAAGTAAAACGGACATCTAAAAGTTCAGTAACCACACTCATATTCACAGTAACATGGAACCACAAAAGTACCGATTCGGTGAAGTAATTTTGACCAGTAAAAACTATAAATAATTTCCGTATACGTTCAATAGTAAAGACTGACTTCTTACAGTAATGGAAAACCACAAAAATAACGATTCGGTGAAGTAAAATCGACACGTAAAATAATATTACAATATAAGTAAATGTTCAGTAATACAAACTGATATTTTACAGTAATCTGGGACCATAAAATTAACGATAAATGCTAAAATCGTTAACGTATATGTTTAGTAATCAAGACTGACTTATTACAGTAATATTTAACCACAAAAATTCCTATTCGGTAAAGTAAAATCGACATCTAAACGTTCAGTAACCCACACTTACATTTCACAGTAATAAGGAACCATAAAATTACCGATTCGGTGAAGTAATATTTACCAGTAAAAATTCTAAATGATTTTCGTATAAGTTCAGTAATAAAGGCTGACTTCTTACAGTAATGGAAAAGCACAAAAATAACGATTCGGTAAAGCAAAATCGATACGTAAAAATAATATTGTAGTATAAGTAAATGTTCAGTAATACAAACTGATATTTTACGGTAATCTGGGACTACAAAATTACCGAATCGGTAAAATCGGCCTGCCCAAAGAGCACCAAAATACGTTCTTTTGTAGGTATTGTGTCAGTAATTGCCCGACACGGTAATCGGTATTTCCTAGGTAATTTTGCGGGTCAAAAATTACAAAATGTTTGTCGGGTAAATTGCTTTGGTGGGTTAGGAGCCACTTCTTGACAACTTCTACATGCCTTTGCAGCATACTCAATCTCTTCATCGATTTTCGGCCACCAACAATATCGACGGGCTAGTTGCTTCATCCTCACAACGCCCCAATGTCCAATATAAAGCATCTTTAACTCACTTCACGTCGCAAACTGATAGGAACTACCACTCTTGTGTGTTCAGTCTGCAATAGCAAAACATCATTAAAACAATTTAGTGCATTTTTTCTTACCGCAAAAAACTGCAAGTCACGGTCCACCGTGCTTGGCCAGCCACTTCTCGTGAATTTTAGAATTTTTGACAATTGATGATCTTTCTTGGTTGCTTCGCTGATTTTCTGGCTATCAATCGGGAAATTCAACAAATTTTCTTCGTACATCTCGTCGACTTCAAATGCACATTGCTCCTCTCGATCAAATTCTTCATCAGGTCCTACTGGCAACCGTGAGAGTGCATCAGCATTACCATGCTTTTCTGTTGGTTTGTATCTGATTGTGTAGGTGTAACCCATCAGAAAGATTGCCCACCTCTGTAATCTATTTATAGTCATTACTGGTAGACCTTTTTCAGGGTTGAAAAGTGAAACCAAAGGCTTATGGTCCGTCACTAAAACGAATTGACGACCATACAGGTACTGATGGTACTTACGACAACCAAACACAATCGACAGAGCTTCCTTCTCGATTTGACTATATCTGCGTTTGTGCTCATTCAATGTATTTGACCCAAACGCAATTGGATGCTCGGAACCGTCCGGATTATGTGTGATAAGACAGCTCCTATTCCGTAACTAGATGCATCAGTCGCCAGAACTAATGGATAATCTGGGCGATAATGAACCAACATTACTGTATCCAACAGACATTTCTTTATTGTTTGGAACGCGTTTTCTTGTCTTTGTGTCCACTGAAAAACAGCATCATTCCTTCTCAGCTCATTTAGTGGAGCTGCAATTTGAGAAAAATGTTTAATAAAGCGATTATAGTAATTTACTTTACCCAAAAATGCGCTTAAATCTTTCAGTTCCTTCGGTCGTGGCATGTCTCTAATTGCTATGACACGGGAGTCAGACGGGCGTATACCACTTTCATCCAAAATATACCCAAGATATTGGACTTCACGCTGAAAAAATTTACATTTTAAGCGATTACACCGAAGGTTAGCATCAGCTAATCGTTTCAAAACGACTTCAAAATTCGCCATGTGTTCATCTTCAGTACGTCCTGTAATGATAATGTCGTCTTGGTATGTCGTACCAAGATCCAAATCTGCAATCAACTGCTCGACAAAACGTTGATAGATAGCAGGAGCACTGATAATTCCGAAAGGAAGACGCTGGTACTGGAATAATCCAAAAGGAGTTGTTATAATAGCAAGTTCCTTTGACCCATCATCAAGTTCCAATTGAAGGTAGGCGTATTTTAAGTTCAGTTTCGAAAATCGTTGACCACCTTGTGGACGCTGGAACAATTATTTTAATCTGAGAATCGGATACTGCTCCACATTCAATTGAGGATTCACATTCACCTTGAAGTCTCCACAAATGCGTATGTTATTTTGAGGTTTGCTAACCACAACAATGGGTGTTGTCCAGTTGCTGAACTTGAATGGTTTCAAGACACCTATAGATACAAGCCTGTCAATTTCATTACGTACGTTACTTTGTTGCTCGAAAGGTAAAGGTCGCACTTTGAATGATCGTGGAGTGTAGTTTTCTTTCAATGATAAATGCGCTTTAAAAGTTGTGCAGTGTCCGAAACTGTTCTCGAAAACTATACTGTATTTGGAACACAAGTCATCAATTTGTTTGACACAATTATCCGATATGTTGAACAAATATTCCACATTTAATTTATCATTCGTGATTCGAAAACCGAATGCATTGAACCAATTCATGCCAAAAACATTTGCTCCGTTTGTGGCTGTCACGAGCAATGGCAAATTAACACAACTGTCACGAAATTTGACATCTACATTTAACTTTCCGCTTATTGGCACTTTGACATCACCATAAGCTTTCAAAATTATTGGGGCTGGACTCAAATTTGGCTACCCAGCTCAACATATCCATCATTACCCACTAATGAGGCAGTAGCACCGGTATCGACTAAAAATTTCAAAATTTTCTTGTTAATTTCCATCGACAAATAGATTTTCTTACCAGCGTGCTGTACTGATTTACTCGTCAGATGTACACTATAAACAGTGGACTTCGGATCCCCAATTGATTTGGATGACACTTCCTTCTGTGCCGGATTATTCTTGGCATATTGTATAGCTTGACTAATCTTGTTAGCCTGGAGTGCAGATTGCTTATTTATAATCTTGACATCGTCCGATACTGGCGATTCCAGATACTCAAATAAATCGATACTATATGTGTTGTCAAATGATGGACTTCTACGTTGACAATTTGGTTTGACACTGCCTTGACGATTTCCTTTGTCACCTTTCTGTTGACTATGAGGTGATGAACTGCTTTTGCAAACTGACGCAATATGTCCCGTTTTACCACATCGATGACAATTAGCCGTTAAAAATTTACAATTTTCATGTTCAAGATGGCTGTAACACCCAGGACACGATCGAAGTTTAGGATGTGATGGCGTATGACTACGCCTGTAGTGTGAGCGCCTTTTGCTCCGTGAAAGACTACGAACGGTATTTTGGTTTACTTCCTGTGAGAAACTGTGATTAGGTAATTGTGAATTACTTTTCAACACATCAATTGCGGCTTGTGTGCTCTCATGAGCTTAAGCAAGTTTGATGACATCCTCCAACTTCGGGTTTACTAACTGCAAAATTGCTGTTCTAACGGGGTCATGAATCGTACATAATACTATCATATCCCTAATAGCGGTATCTGTGTAAGATTTCTTGCACTCACATTTGAACTCACATTTTACAGCAGCATCACGTAAATCCGCAATCCATGACATGTACGAATCACCCGGTTTCATTTTTAGCTGCCAAAATTTGAAACGAGCTGACAAAATATGGACCGATTTTGAATAAAATTCACTTAACTTTTTCTCGATAGCATCAAAATTTTCTGTATCGAACGAATTTTCACCGTACACTTTTTTTTATTGTGTGATAAGCATCAACACCTACCCACGCAAGAAAACACGATTTCTGCCGACCGGCATCTGTGATATTATTCGCAATAACATACTGTTTCAATTGCGCTATATATTCATCAAAATTTTCTTTGGCATAATCGTACGATCAAAATGCCGTTATTGTTGTTGTTGTATTTACATTTTGAGTTTTATTTGCCGCTAATTGTGCCACTATTTGTGTCTGGTTTTCTGCTAGTTTTGCAGGAATTGCCTTTATATCTGGATCCATTTTATTCGCACAAATACAAAGCACACAAACTTGCTTCAATAAATAAAAACCACGAAGAGAAAAAAAAATAATCAGCAAATCAACCGGTACTAATTTTACGCAATTAACGTGAGAACTTTTTATTATCTCGTCGCCAAAATGTTATGTTTGTAAATAACTTTTAAATATATAAAATAAGATTCCATTTTTCTGATTTTAATACAATTTATTAAATATTAGAAAAGAGTTATTTGTGTTGTTTCAACAATGAACTTACTGTATTGATTATCATTATCGACTCTTCTTTTATTATATACATAATTTTGGTAGTAGCAATAAACAATAATAATATGAATGTCTACGTGTATGTGTGTCTCTCTACTTGAATGTTGTTTTAAGGCCGCATGCACATTAGTTATGTTGAGTTGCTGGGAATATGGAAAGTCGCTTATAGGTCACCTAGATTTACTACAGGAAGACTAAATAATACTGGAGGATGCCTGGTATCTAGAGTTCGCATAGTTCACCGGACTGCTTAACCTATCAACCATTCATCCATCGGCATATGCTGTTCCACCTTAGGTTAGGGTTTTTTGTCAAGGGTTTCTCCTTTACGCACCCCACTTTAGCATGTACCAAATGGCCAAAAATGTGACAACTGAGCACAGTTACTATAGGTTGCCACGAGGAGGCACCACGTACACTTGCGAATTGTAACCAGATTACTCTTTACACAATTCTATCGATCACGCAGCTGCCTAATACAGGACCAGAACAACTCACGTGATGTGTATCCTACTGGAAAGTTGGGATCACCCCTCCCCTTCCAATAAACGCCAAACTACCCATAAGCATACATACAGGCGAATTTAAAAAATATTTTTCTTTGGATTATAATGAACAAGTATAAGTCTTCTGTCCGTCTTGCAACTAGTCTTCTTGTCAGATAATCTTAGTACAACGTATTTTGCTAGTATTAATTATGCTTACGTATGCCTAGTAGGTTAGGGGCCCGCTATCTTAACATGTTATTAAATATTTCATAGAGACGAAAAAAGTGACAGTTGTTTTTCTCAGAAACATGAAACATCGGCATAAATAGGTATTAATATTTTCTGAAAACGACTTATTTTAATATTCTTAATAATTTTGGTAATAATTGCAGCTAACAAAATCAAGATTAACTTTATTCATTTCTCTATTTAAACGCAAAAGATTTTTGTGAAGCTTAAATATTTTTTTTTAAATAATTTATTCGAAATTGAAAATTCGAGGTTTCATTTACGTTTTATTTAAATTTCTATTTTCGTTTTAGTATAAAGGTATTGAAAAATTTAAATATTATAATCTCATTAATCGAAAATATCTTTCCAATTTTTTCTAAACATTATATTGGTTTCTATACCAGAATTATGTTCGTACTTAGTTACATAGTCGTTTATTCCCGAAAGAAAAGGATTAAAACATTTCCTCATTTCTCGTTCGTCACAGTCGACCCAAAATTTAAAACGGATCAAAATGAATTTAATTTCTTTATATTTTCGTCTATTGATTGGATTTTATTTATGTCTCAAATGAAATAAAATTGGTTGTCTGGCGCATGCAGCTATAGAAAATCACAGGTGTATAAAACTGTCTAAAGGTATTTGTTTCTCATTTCACATACAAGCTCTAAATTAAGTATTCGTGCTGCTACATTTCATTTTCACAACGACTAATCTTACGTCTATTTTTAAGCAATGGTAATTTAGCAACCAAAACCTTTTAGTTCATCATCATCTGAAATAATCAATTTTGAATTTGGATAAAAAAAAAACCGGATGCCCTGGTTTATTTCGCTATGTTTTTTGGGATAACCAGTTAAGAAAATTGTATAGACAAACTTCAATTTACCCCAAACCCAAATTCCATTTGGAACAATTCATTTTAGCTTCCTTCTGTTAAATATTTGTTTTAGACAAACAAATCTGTATACGTTGTTGTATTTTGAAGGAACACAAGAGAATTTACTTTGGATTTTTTATTTTTTTTGGTGTATATTCCATTTGATTATACATATTATAAGGATTAGATGTAGTAGAAAGGATAACCTAAACAACAAAATGTTGAAACAACGATCATAAATTTTCCAACAAAAAAAAAAAAAAATCGATAAAATTTATTTTATACTGTTGTATTGGAAACCCGTAAATCACACATTTCCCAGATGAACATCTTATTCATCTTGGATTATTTATATAGATTTTTATTACATTACACGTACAACTGCTGTTTGTTGGATGAAACTCTTTAATATTTATTAAAACTGTAAAGATAGAGAAATGCACCTGAACAATAATAATGATTTTATAAATTGATGCCGCATGCACAGGAGATATCAAGTAATTGGGATGTGCTATTAAATCATGATTTGTTGTTTCACATAAAACATTGAATTATATGACCGAAATTGAGACTAATATGTGGAAAGAGGACTTCGTAATAAAATATGATGCGATAGTATATTAGATTTAAATAAGAGCAACATTATTTTTGCATTTTAAGATGCAAATATTTAATGGAATCTTCTTGCACAATGTTGAAGGGTAACGGCATAATTAACGCCACCATGCATCACTCCGTAGTTCCGAACGAATATTTCGCCTAGGATTATTAAGACTCTATCTCAACTCTCTTTGCCGAATAAGATTCTTGCCTTTCTTCGTTTGGGCCTTATTAATACCTCCCAAAGTATTTTTGGTGGCATTTAGTAAATAACCTCTTTACGTAAGTTATTTGAATCGGTGAGTTTTCCTAATGCTATGTTCAGACTAGGAATTAGAAATCTAGTTTTCCTTATAGTGGGAACGACAGAGATTAAGTTACAGATGTTTCTATTGTAGATTAAAGAAATAAAAATTGATGGATATTGTCTGTAATCTCGATTATGTTATTACAGCTCCTAAAATATTGCGATGTTAAAGCGAAATAATTTTTTATTCGAGACCTCAATAATTTTCAATTATTGTTTAGTTTGTCGTTTAGTTAATATTAGCAGGCCTATTTAATATTTACTAATAAAGCTTTTAAAGTAATGAATGTTCTATGACTTGTTTTATGCAAAATGCTCTAATAAAGGATAGGATTTTGAACAGTTTTCGGTTAAGTCACAATGTGCAGCGCCATTTTTAATCCAGATTTTTTCACCACTCGGAAAAACTGGATGTAAATTTAAATCGTTAAATCAATGATAAATTTGCTGCCTAGTATACAGCTGCTATTAAAATTTTATTTAACCGGTGTGAAGTATTTCACACAAAGTATAGCTACACAAATTAACGAAAAATGTAAGTGTATTGAAAAAGTGTAGGCCTACATAAAAAGTGTAAATAATCAGTACAACCACGTATGGGGCGATATTTTCATAAAGTTGACAGATCAAGCTTTCCGCAAAAATTTTTGTCATTTAAATGAAAAGACTTCGATATGTTCGACAAATTTTTGAAGATTGTAAAAAATTATAAGCCTGTTGAAATTTCTGTTCACTATGGCCATTTTTACCAAACAATTTTTCTTATTAAAATAAAAATGGTTGGGCATGTTCGACGCTATTTTGAAAATTTGAAAAAGGCTAATCATGATGAAATTGCTGGTTCACTCGAAACAACTCGTATATTTTTTTTTTAAATAAAGTAAGAAAATGGAGGTGTGGGCAACATACAATTTTCTTTTACGAACAGAGAATTTAATTTTTTTTTTTAATTTTTTATTATTTATTTTTATATGTCTTTAATTTTTGAAAACATTTTGCATTAAGTAGTTTTTTGTAAATCTTATACTTTTAAGATATTTGCAAAATAAATTTTCTGGCCCAAGGCCATTTGTTTACTCTTCTACTTAATAAATCTTTCGTTAATTTCTTGGGTTTTTTTTCTTTATTTTTAACATAGGAGGAAGCTTATAACAATTTCAACCTTTTTCCTCTCCTTCGTTTTACATACTCTTTCTTTTAGAACACACCATCAAGATGGCGACTTAATTCAACATAATGTTACCAAAAGTAACTTTTCAATGTAATTCAAAATAGTGTTACCAAACGCAACCTTTTATTAGTTTTCAGAATGTCCGCTACAGAACACCATTTGCAAAATACATTTTCTGGCCACTTTTTCCGGACAGACTGACAGACTGACAGACTGACAGACTGACAGACTGACAGACTGACAGACTGACAGACTGACAGACTGACAGACTGACAGACTGACAGACTGACAGACTGACAGACTGACAGACTGACAGACTGACAGACTGACAGACTGACAGACTGACAGGCTGACATAAACCAAAAAACACCAGTATTTAATGTTAAGAGCTTGTTAGTATTAGGAATCACTTAAGTTTAGATAGGGAATAATGAGAATGGCACCATCAGTAGTAGTCGTAGTGTGTGGAATAGTTTATGTATTCCTGATATTGAACACGGCAGCAGAAAATGAGAAGATACAGTTCCAGTAATTTCATAATGAACCTGGAATCTACTTTGCCGATTTAGGACGCGCGCTAGTGTCAACCAGTGTTTGGAGATTGATACTATTCTACAACCTGACACGTTACTGGCAGGAGTGGGAGCATCTCCAGGATATCAGGCAGCAGCTTGCAGACATCGGTTATCGCAACATGAATACCACACTATACCCATGAAACTGCAAAGAGTTGATTCAACCAATCGGCTACCTCTTAGACAATATAGAGAACCGTAACCCGATGCTCCAGGCTTCCCGGGATAGAAGACCTCGTGCCCGCTAGATTTCATAGGGAATCTGTTCGGGGATCTTTTCGGGGTTTTAGATCAGCGTGATGCGCCAAAATACCATGATCAAATACAAGAACTAGCATTAGGAACCCTGGAACTACAAGATCTGGTACAACAACAAACACATGTTCTCGAACTTACAACGAGTATCTTACGCAAAGAAAAAGAAATGATAACGTAGCACTATGAAATTCTCCGCAAGGAAGTAGCCGCAATAGTAATGCACGAGGAATTCATAGATGTCTTATTCCAGCTGTCACCTGCTACCTTCGTTCCTAGTTAAAGATTGCCAAAGTGATTTAGTTGATTTACTCGCGAATATACACCACGGGCGAGCTACTACCCGATTATTACCACCAAGCCGAATGGAGAAGCAACTGAAGGAACTGCAAAATCAGATTCCACTATCAGCCTACATCCCTACTAGCAAAAACAACTGGGTACAAATTTATAAGCTGTTAACTATCAAGACCGGGATAGTACAAAACCAGATAATTTTTAAGGTGAGGCTGCCATTATTACAGCGAGAAGAATTTCAGATTTTTAATGCGGTTCCCATGCCAACCCAACATTATGGCAAATTTATTTACATATAGCCCGAATTTCGTTATGTTTTGGTACACCAACACCGTACCTGGTATTATCCTATAACTGGAGAAGCATTGAAGGCATGCAAACCATAGGGAATGGAGTCTAGAATATGCACTTTCCAAGGTCTGACCTACAACATGCAGTTAGACAGTACTTCTTGTGAGGCAGCATTACTGACACAAAGTGACACTGCACTGTCGATACGTCAAGTAAGATCAATGGTACCTACCAGTTATCTTCGTCAAATCCAAGATAATCAGTGGGTAATGGTCGGTATTGCCAAAGGAAACAGAATTTGATTTGCAATGTAGGGAGATGTCTGTCGAGCCGGTTACCCTACAAAGGAGTGGCATCCTTACAATAACGCCAGGGTGTACATTGAGAGGAAGAATGATAGTGCTTACCAGTCATGTGTAATATACCGCTATCATTTATGCCCACCTTCAACCTGTCCCATGAAATGCGAACCAGGCATGTGGTATTAACCTTCAATGAGATTGGGGGAGAACTATCAGGCTTGCAGCAAATTGTAGCTGACCTGCAACAACGAGATCCATGGTCAAAAATAAATCTGCACAACGTGGGACATTACTCAATATCAGCAGCGATGTTCCTATTTCAGTAAGTACTTGTCATGATGATTTATAGGTTCCAGAAGAGGTCAATCACTGGCCGCCAGAGCAGACAGAGAACTCAAACGCGGGCAATTACAGCAGACCGAGATCCTCCGGGAAACCTAATCCAAGTAGAACGCAATATCAGGCGTATATAGACTTCCAAGGTTAGGGTGTCCTTCACGTAAAAAAATGATTTATAATTTTTTTTTTTTGAAAAATGATTTCAAATTTTAATTTTGATCACCTAGCATACCTGTAGTAAAACTTGGCTCGCCTAAGCGAAACAGAATAATAAACAACATGGAGTTTACATGAAGCGACAATTTATTTATTCTTCGGCAAGTTTCTTCACTTTATGGATATACTGCAAAAACAATATTCCCTGGAATGCTGCCGTCTCTATCGGCAACTAAAACACATTCCAATTTTATATAACGGTCAACCAATTAACAAAAACAATACCGATTACCGCAATCTACCAAAGCTGAGATAAATTCATAAATACAACAAATGCTGGATGATTCAATTATCGAACCCAGTGTTAGTCCATGGAATTCCCCATTATTGATAGTTCCGAAGAAGTCTGACTCTACTGAAAAAAATGGCGTTTAGTGGTTGACTTTCGCAAATTAAACGAAATTACTATTGATAATGTATTTCCCTTACCCAACATAAACGAAATATTGGAACAATTAGGTAGTTCAAACTATTTCACTACCCTAGACCTTGCTAGTGGTTATATCACCAAGTCATGTTAGACCCGGATGATAAAGAACAGACAGGCTTTAGCACTGATATGGGCCATTTTCACTTTACTAGGATGCCTTTTGGATTAAAAGGGGGGCACCGGGTACTTTCCAAAGGCTGATGAATCACGTTTTATCAGGACTAAATTGTTTTAAATGTTTTGTATATTTAGACGATGTCGTTATCTATGGATAAGATTTAACCGATCATAACCAAAAATTAGTCGAAGTTCTTCACTGTTTTCGCAAATTTAATTTAAAACTGCAATCAATTAAATGCAATTTTTTACGGCGCGAAATTAAATATTTAGGTCATCTAATTACAAGTGAAGGGATTAAACCAGATCCAAAGCTAATCGATTCAATTTTAAATTTTCCTAAACCAATAAACAAATCCACTCTAGAATCTTTCATCGAACTTACAGGTTACTACAGGTCATTTATAAAAAATTGTGCTGACATAATCGAACCTTTGATCGCTCTTAAAAGAGGAAAACCAAAAACATTTCAGTGGAATGCTTTTGCAGATGAATCATTTAGTGTTCTAAAAATAATTCTAACCAGTTCATCAATTTCAGTTCCCCGACTTTTCAAAAGTTTTTTATATAACAACCGATGCATCAAATGTAGCTATATGTGCTATTTTATCTCAGATTACAAACTCATAAGACCTTCCAATCGCTTTTGCGAGTAGCGTTTTAAATAAATCTGAGCGTAACTATCCCACGATAAAAAATTGAACTATTAGCAATAAAATGGGCAATCGTTAATCGTTTTCGACCTTATGTTTATGGACGTAAATTTATTGTTATTACAGATCATAAACCATTAACCTATTTATTTTCAACCCCTAATCCTAATCCAATTCTATTCAGATGGCGTATTCAACTAGAAGAATTTGATTTTAAAATTCAATATAAACCTGGAAAACAAATTGTCCATGCTGATACACTTTCACGAATTGAAATACCCAGGGACATAAACGTTGATATTGTAACTCGTGCTCAAAGCAAACTTAATCTAGAAAACATTGCAAAAACTTATAATTTAAATCAAATTTTTAATGAAATTAATAATTCTGACCAATCCTTAATCAAAAATTTGAAAGATTCAAATTTAATTTTAAACGACATGCATCAAAATCCAAAATCAATTTCTTCCAATTCAAATACAATAAATGGTCAAAATAATTCAGATCAAGAAATTATAACTCTAAATAATGAAGACGACATCTTTCAAATTATCAAAGAATTTCACATAAATTGTTTAGGTGGCCATCAGGGAATAATTCGAACTTTTAATACAATAAAATGTTATTATAGTTTTCGCAAAATGCTCAGTCGAATCTCAAAATTTATTAAAACATGTGAAAAGTGTCAGCAAAATAAACATGGACTTTTACAAAAAAAGCCTATAAAGATAACATCAACATCAATCAAACCATTCGAGAGAATATCATTAGATATTGTTGGTCCATTACTTCCATCTTACAAAAATAATAAATGTATACTAACTCTCCAGGATGACTTAACAAAATATTTATCGGCAATCCCTATTCCGAATCAAGAAACCACAACGGTTGCAAAAGCATTTGTGGAAAATTTTATTGGTTTATTTGGATGTCCTATATCAATATTAACAGATCAAGGAGAAAATTTTATGAGTCATTTGTTTAAGCAAATATGTAATATCCTAAAAATAAAAAAAATTAACTGATCCTTTAAACTGGGATCAATGGATTCCATATGCAATGTTTTCCTATAATACAACACCGCATACATCAACAAAGTTTATGCCATTCGAATTACTATTCGGCATTAAGCCAGCAATCACAAACTCATTATTGAAAGAACCTGACAAAATTTATAATTATGAGGACTACTCCAAAGAACTAAAACATAGATTACAAACTTCATGGAATGTAGCTCGAAATATTTTTAATGAAAATAAAGAAAAATCTAAAGCTCGTTATGATCGAAATCTTCATTACGAAAATTTTGAAGTAGGAGATGAAGTGCTTTTAAAAAATGAAACAAATAATAGCAAAATCGAACAACTTTGGTTAGGCCCGTACATAGTTACAAAAATAATATCTGCTGAAAATACACAAATTCAAATAAAAAATAAACATTAAATAGTCCATAACAGTAGATTGAAACATTTTCATAGTGCTGACGTAGATGTTGGATGAAATATGTAGATAAAAAAAATATGAATGGATATAATTTAATTTATTATATATTTGTAAAGTATGTATAGGTTGGAATTAATTTAAGCGTTTCTTTATTAATTTTCTATGTACATTGAACTATGTGGAATAATAGCATTAACCGTTGTGTCTATACCCAAAAAATTATACACTATTCTATACCCGACCCACCCGGGTGGCCACATGTATTTTCTTGTTAATATCGAAAATTTTTGTATTTACCAGTGTATTATTGCCTTTATTTATTTTAATATACTATTTTAAACGTTATAAAACAAAAAAAATAAATAAAAAATGGGGAATCCCCGGTTAATGCTAGTAAAACAAAACAGAAAAGAATCGTTTAGGTGAGCTGAGGAAATTAGAGTAGGTGTGGTATTCAAATGGAAAGGTTGATTGCGGAAGTGATTTTTTTTGTAAATAAATATATATGTGAGTGATAAAATGGCGGACCACAGAGACATTTCAAATGCTGAGTTTAGACGGTAAGATTTATTATTTGGATGATCCGTTCGGTTTTTTTACATTTATATACACATTTTTGCCCTAGTTTGTCGTATGAAGATCAACAAGCATACCTAAATCGTTTATTAGAGGAATGTGACGATGACGAAGAAGTGCTTGATTTTGTTGACGACGGCTCAGAAGATGAGTGGCTTCCTACAGCAGCGGATAGAAACGTGGAAGATTCAGACATAGAGGACGTTTATGAAGATCATGAAGTCCAAATTGAAGTGTCTGATGAAGAAATTTTCAGCGATAGTGAAGTTGAAGACGAAGGAGAAACTGGAAGTGCAAATTATAATAATTCGCCTTATCTAAAAGGAAAAGATGGATCGATATGGAGACAAAATCCTCCTCAAAGGCAAACATTGAGACACAATATTCTCAGGAGTCAACGAAGTGGGCCATCGCGATCGACCGAAATGTTATCTGTAAGAGATACCTTCAAGTGTATATTTACGGACGTCATGTGTGAAATAATCATTAGACACACAAACAGGAAGGCCAATGAAGTATACACAGAACACAATATTCTAAATCGGGATAAACCGCAGAAAATCTGGAAATTATTGACCGAAAAAGAATTTGAAGCCTACCTAGCTATTCTTATAAATGCTGGTGTTCACCAATCAAATAGTGAACACACGAAGGTGTTATGGGCAACTACATCGAATCCATTGTATCGCGCGAGCATGGGACTGAACCGTTTTTGGGAAATATCCCGATTTATTCGCTTTGACAATCAGAATACGCGGCAATTCCGATTACAGACTGATAAAGCTGCTGCTATAAGCGAAATATTCGAACTTTTAAACGAAAATTTGCGCAAATATTATGTACCTTCGGAATGTGTCGTAGTGGATGAACAATTATTTCCTTATCGAGGTATTTATCGAGAAATTCGTTACTATATTTTATAAATTCAAAAAAAAATTTTTTGTGTAGGACGAACAAGATTCACCCAGTATATGCCGTCCAAACCGGCAAAATATGGGATCAAAGTATGGTGGGTTTGCGATGCTGCTAACTCTTACCCAATAACGGGGCAGATATATACGGGTAAGCAACCATCAGGCAGGGAAATCAATCAAGGAGAGCGGGTTGTCAAGGACCTATGCGCCCGTTTCAAAGGGTCTGGGAGAAATATAGTAACTGACAATTTTTTTACAACATTGCCGCTTGCTCGTTTATTGATCTCTTGGGACTTATCAATAGTCGGGACATTAAAAAAAAATAAACCCTATGTTCCAAAAGAAATGTTGCCGTCCAGATCTCGGGAAATTTATTCGTCAATTTTTGGATTCAGCGATGATAATATTACACTTTGTTCGTATGTCCCCAAAAAAAATAAGAGTGTATTATTATTATCTACGCAGCATTATACGGATTCAGTAATTGGAGACAAAAAAAAACCGGAAATCATTCATTATTACAATGGAAAAAAAGGTGGAGTAGATAATATGGACAAACTGGTCACTCATTATACAACCAAACGAAGGACAAAAAGATGGCCTGTAGCATTTTTTAACAATATAATTGATGTAGCTTGCGTCGCGGCTTACAAAATTTACATAGAAAATAACCCGGCTAGATCAAACAAAACACACAATCGTCGAGATTTCTTGAAAGATCTTGTGCTTCAATTAGCTCTACCGCATGTGTCAGATCGATCAACCATACCAAATGTATATAGAAATTTTAATTCACGTTCAGGGATAGAATGCATACTTGGCAAACCGCTCTATGTACCAATAAACCAGGAATTGACAACGTCTGGAGTACCTAATGTGTTACGCAACAACGATGGCCGAATTCCTCAAGTTGGCAAATGCTGGATTTGTTTGTCTTCCGATCCCAAAAAACGACGAAATTCACGGAAACCCTGTAGTATCTGTAGAAGACCAGTATGTGTAGAACATACGAACACTCAAATAAAGTGTTCTAAGTGTTAATAGTTTTAATTTTTTTTGTAAATTTTTACCAAATTGAATTTCTTATTTTGTAAACATATTTTTAATAACCAACTGAATTATTTATGTGATAATTTTTGATTTTTTCTGTGATGAAATGTTGATTTAAACAATAAAATGTTATACAGATAGCATATTCAGTGTTTTTTTTAAATGGCCACCCGGGTGGCCGGGTATAGACTACAAGAGTAATAATATTGGTAAACGAATAATTTAGTTCAGCAATAATTTTTAGTTAACTTCTGTTCAAAGATCAATAAAAAATAAGTAGTTCTTGGATGTCAAGGAGTAGGAATAGTCTTACTGTGAAATTGAAAAAGTTACGAGCATTTTACATCGAAATGGCCACCCGGGTGCCCGGGTATAGACACAAGGGTTAAATGAACTATGTGGAATAATAGCATTAAATAATCCTAATGAAACTATAAAAAGTGTCATGTCTTCTGCAATTATTGCATATAATAATACAATACACAGTACCACTAAAATGACTCTATTCCAACTCGTAAACGGACATTATCTGAAGAACAACCCAGAATTCGGAACAGAACTAGAATATGCCCAATATCATAAAGACGAGTATGAAAAAATATATGCAAATATACACGAAAAATGCCTATACGATAAAAGACAATTGATAAATAAAATAAATACTAAACGTAAACCTAGAATTATAATACCAATCCGTACAACCATATTCAAAAAATACATCAGACGAGGAAAATTAAACCCCCTATTTAGAAAAGAAATAGTTAAAGATAACACAAAATTCCCAGTAGTAATAACAAACAGAGGTAAAGTTCACTTGAATAAAATAAAGAATTTATTTCAGGTTCCACTTCATAATGGGCCAGGAATTAAACATAATACCAATTAAAGATAATAAGGGAATAATACCCATAAACCTAGGACAAGTATTCATTCAAGAAAACAGTAATACTGTGCTCAAGAATTAAAAGGGCATAAGTGACTTATGCCCTTTTAATTCTTGCGTTTTTAATTTTTTAATTTTCAATTAAAACCTCTTCATTTTCCAATTTTTAAGGTAATATCAAAGAGAGTAGGATATCTTATTCTCTTTGATATTACAAAAAAATTGATATGAAAAGTAATTAATTGAAAATTAAAAAATTAAAAACGCAAGAATTAAAAGGGCATAAGTCATTTATGCCCTTTTAATTCTTGAGCACAGACTCAGACATATTATCCCATTAACTCAATATCAAGATATAATAACCCATCCGGATAACTTGTTAAAAGAAGCTCTAAACAGAATGAGCGACGAAACAAAAAACCTATTGCAAAATAAAATAAAAGTAATTCAAAGCAAAATTTTAGAAAATCAGAATAAATTCAATAATATCATTCCCAAAAAAATAAAAAGAGGAGCATTAAATTTCATAGGTTCAATAATAAAAGACATAACAGGTAATTTAGATAACAACGATTTAGAAGACATTCAAAATTCTTTAGACCAATTAGCAACCAATAATAATAAACAAATCATTATTAACCAGCAATTAGCAATAAGACTAGACGCAATTAAAGACAACCTAAAAGAAAATTTAGGGCATATAAACAACACAATGAATATATTCAATAAGAAGATCATAAGTTTTACAGACAAATTAATGTGGGATCAACAGATACACCAACTAGATTATGTATTAACAAACTTAAATTTTCACTTAGACAATTTACTGGACATAATAATATTTTCAAAAAACAAAATAATTTCGAGACATTTACTAAACGAGGGAGAAATGAACTTTATAATTTCAAAATTACACGAACAACATGTAACAATACCACATGAACTTGCAGTTTTAAATTTATTAACGATTAAAGGTTTAATAACAACTAGTTACGAATTAATATTCTTGATAGAAATTCCTAAATTCAGGAACGAAAGTTTTCAATTACATAAAATAATTCCTATTCCTATAAACAACAAAATAATATACCCAGAACCTCCAACTTATTTAATATCCAATGAACAAAAATATACTGAATTTTATGAAAACCAATGTCAAGAAATATATCAAACATATTATTGCGGAAAAATACAATTAAAAGAAGTACATAACACCTGTATACCAGCAATAATAAATCAACAAATTGCAACATGCAATTACACACAAATATCGGGAAAGGAGCAAGTCATCCCAATTAACGATAACACCATCTTCATAACACCTGGAAAAGAACCTACCGAATTCCAATCAAATTGCAGTAGGAATACAAATAAAATAAAAGAACCATCATTAGTAACAATATCCAACTGTTACCTAAATATCGGAAAACATAACATAGTAAATGACGCAAATATAACATTTACAATCAAATTAGCAGAACTTCCATGGAACGATGTAAATGAACAGCATATAATACCAGAATTTAACATCCATAAAATTCAAAACTGGACCCTAGACAACATAGAAGAAATTCACATTCATCACAAAAATCAGGAGAGACATAAAATCATTCAATAAGGAGCATTAGGCATCATATTCCCAGCAATAATCAATTATACCCTTCTTAAACTAAATAAATGGTTCTCGCGTAAATTCCGGCGAAATCCACGCTCTAATCTTGCAGGGGAGGAGTTACGTATGACGGTTCCAGCCGAACATAAATGAATCAACGAAAACAATACCACAAACCTATGAAAATACTTTTCGTTATCTCTTCAACATACATTGTAACAACGAGACAACTATGAACAAAGAAGATGAGATTAGCACAGGAAATAAAGCAACAAACCTTATCTCGCAAGATGCATATTATGCACAAAGTATGAAACCATACATATATTATAATAAATAAACCATATACGTAGCCATAACAAACTAACCATATATAAAGGGCACAAATAAACTAATCGGTGTCACTTTGTTATTATACTTTAAACTACTAACAACTATTATTATATACATTTTCATTATTAAATAAACCAGTGTTAAATAAAATAAAATATTATAAATAAAAATAAATATATTTATGACGATTCATAAATATATCAAATAAAAAATATAATAATATAACACTTGAATTCATAATTGGGGGGGGGGGAGGGGGTGAGGTGTAGTGTAGCAATACACTAATTTTAAAGATTTTAGGTTTGAATACCGAATTTTAACAACAAAAACATTTAAAAATTAACTTATAAAAACCCAAAATTATTATTAAGTAAGGAGTCAAAAATTGTAAATCATTTGATAATTATTAAAGAAATAAATAAATAATAAATATACACAATATAAAGTGATACAAACTCATAAAAGAAAATAATAAATAAATAAATTGAATTAAATATAAACTTATAACTGTACAAATTATTTATAACTAAAAAACTAAATAAGATTGTGAATAAAAGAATAATTATTAAATTAAATTGTTTGTGATTTGATATTGAAACGGTTCATCAGTTTCCCGAACCATAATCATCCGCTAAAAAAAGCCATTACAATTCACAATACTGCTACCTTACACAACAATGGTGACATCGAAAATAATCTAAAATCCAAAAAAATGTAAAAAAATATTTGCAAATATTGTAAAGTTTTGATTGGGGTGTGTTTCAATTCTCAAAATTTCTAATAAAACCGATCACTGTGTTTTACATAATCATTACAAGAGTTACAGTGCATACTGCATACATCCATCAGAATATAGTCATCATTAAGCGGTTCAAAAAAAACAATTAGATACGTTTCCGCTTCATTAAATCTCCTCCCAACATTGATCATACAAAAAAACGAAATAAGTAAATTTCTTAGTAAATTGAAATTGCCCAAACAGAATAAACATAAAAAAAAAATAAAAATAAAAAATTTCAATTTAATTTTTTACAAAGTAAGTTTTCCAGGGAATTTCGTAATTTTTTTTTTCTTTTCTCTGGTTTTATTTTATCTGACAGCATGAATAAACTTATGTATATATAAAATGGTAAAGTGCAGTTTAAAGTTCACAAAATGTTAAAAGTTTATAGCAAAACAAAACATAATAAACTTTTGTTTCAAAAATCGAAGTTAGTTTTCTGTTGATTTGAATGGGATAATTTGTTTTTAATGAAGGCAACCTTTCTATTGGTTATACTCGTGTGTGTATGTGTGTGTGGTATATAGGTACTCATAACATATTTACTAGGAAAAACTGAAAATAATCTATTTAAGCTGACTAATGAGAACATAAATCAGAAGAATAAAATTGAAAAATTAGGAAATAAAGCCGAAATACATATACAGGATAATGAAGAATTGGCCTAATAGTTATAAACGATTAATTAATTATTTCGCCTATGTGTGTAGGTGTGTTTATGTGTATTGGAGAGGAAACAAAAGTTTCTGCCTAATGAAATCGGATTATGGAAAGGATTTTGTTCGATTTTCCGCTTCTTTTCAAACTTTATAAATTAACACATATTAAATGAAATCGATATAAACCTCTCGATATACTTATCTATAATATGTAGAGTATTCGCTATAACCAAATCTATAACAGTTGTGTTTTTTTTTTTTTTTTTTTTTGAAAAATCGGAAATCATGCTTTCTCATTTTCTTGTGTTTGTTTTATAGATTTATGGTAAATTACCTGTTTCGAAGTAAGTTTGAAAGATTTACGGTTGGTGATCATTTTTATTATTTTTTTTATTCTACGTAACATCGTATGCGAAAACTTTTAATGGCCTGAATTACGTTTTCAATTTATTTGCTACCCATAATAAATTAATAATTTATGATATTATTATTACACTCGTATACAAAATAATTATGGTTAGTGGTTTATTATTATTATTATGTCTAGGTGGGTGTTATTTTGCCAGACAAATTAGTTGTCATTAATTTTTTTTAATTCAATTTTACGCAATAAATTTAATGTGGTTAATTAATTATTATTAAACAGAATTTTGAAACCAAATTATAAGACCTCCTTGAAGTTTTCGCAAGCTATCATCTCAGAAATATTCAAACATAGATTAAAGAAGACCACCTAAAGTTTACTCTCTGATCAAAAATATTAAGAAAAAAATGAATTGTTATTGTGGGCAAGGTCCTTAAAAGATGTCAGTTTTTTTTTTAATTTTGGTGACTCTTACTAATATCACAATTGATTATAAATTAATGTTAGATTATTATTACTGAGGCGTGTTAAACAGCAATCGAAATCATATTCGATATTTTTTATCTTCGACCTTTAACAATCAAATCCAGTTATAATCTCTAGTATACTGTTGAAAATCCTTAAAAATTTAAATTACTTCGGTCAGAGAGTATCCGCAATGTTCAAAATTTATTTTCTGAAAATTTGTGTCGTTTGTTAAAATTTCACCATTATGTGAGCAATATCAGAATTAGCGGATATAATTCTTCACTCAGTGCTTCGGTCTAAATGTAGCATATTTCGCTGTGGACCATTCGAGAATAAAAAATAAAAGCAATACAAAATCCCATCCTTGTCACATAGCATTTCATTTTCTTTATCTCTTACTGCCTCCTTCGCCATAATAGCGTGATATCATTTGAGAGCGTCCCTTAGTAATTTGCTATTACGATTCAAATGCGACATTTAATACCAAGAGAATTTATTACTCAGATATAATACTTTTAAAGGCGATTTTGCTAAATCCACCACCATTAGCGTCATCAATATTAGCCTGACAGGCAGCAGCAACGTCGCCATCGGTGGTAACGCCATTATTGCCATTATTACCGCATTTGATGACATCATCACCAATAACAGAGATGCCCACAGACGCAAATATTGTATCGCTGTCATCATCGCCTTCGCGACCGTCATAATCGTCATAATCATGGCAACCATAGGCGAGCATCAGCAGCTTCACCAAATAACAGCAACAACAGCATCAACACCGCGGTCGTCACCATTGCGACCACTAACGGCATTGCGACCACCATCGGCAAGCAGCGGTATCAACACCACCGCCGCCAAAGCCTTCAACAGGGACACCATCAGATACATTCTTACGAGATATATTCGACTGATTAAATATCAGTCTCCGAACACGCAGACAGACCGAAACGAACCATATTTCGAAAGGGGAACTCACTTGCGGAGGAGTCCTGTAGCGGTTCACCTAATTAACCACTACAATAACCTTAAGTGTCGTGACTCGAATGTTGTATAACACCCGCGCAAAAGCTGGTATTACTCTGCACCGTTGAGAAATACGGTATACAACGTTAGGTTCAAGGCATTTAAGGCTATTATTTAATAGGAAATTCATTCGTTCATTAATAGGAAATTTAATTTACTTGAGCACATTATTTGCCGTTTTATGTAAGCACTAGTTAGTGTTTTATAAGAATTAATACTTCTAACTGTATATTTTGAAAACTTTACTAGTACTTTATTAAACCGCATTAACCAAAAAAATAAAATCTTCACGTTTCACTTACAGCACGTCAATTATAACCTTCTTAACTCAAAACTCAAAACTCTTCGCTGCTCCCTCTTTTTCTGTATATTTAAATTTTTTTTTTTTTTTGGTTTTTTTTATTTAGAGGAAGTTGACCGGTTACCGACACCAATCAATCATCATCATATCATTAAGTCATAAAAAAAATCAATCATCTCTTATTTGCTAATAAGAAGAAACAAGTACAGCGAGCGTCGCACGATCGTTATAGGACAGATTCCTCGAGAGAATACCAGAAAACGACGAAAGTGAGTTTAACGTATTTCCAACATTCGGGCCGATTCATCTTTACATTTATATTATTATTATTATTATTGGGGGGGGGGGGCATGCGGGCGATCAGCCACTTCGCACTGCGACCTAAAAGATCTATTGTGCTGGCCCCTGCTTAATTATCCGTCCAGTCAATATTCAGGTTCTTAATGAACCTGATACTGCCTCCCGGTACGTGATACATACTATCTGGGCTTATTGCTCTCCCTCCTAGATGTTTACTACAGCATGTAGTACCGCTAGAAAGACGGTAGCATTGGAGCTCAAGGACCTCGAGAGGGTTGTCCCACTCCCGTATATTCCTACTCCTGCCCCGTATTCCGTTTGATTTTACTCTTACGAGTTGCTTGGAATTGCAAATCACCTGTAGGTCACCCAGCTTTACTACAGGAAGGCTGAATAAAACTGGAGGGTGCCTGGTATCCAGAGTCCGCATATTTTGGACTGATTAACCTATCAGCAATTCATCTTTCGGCATATGCTGTTCCACCTTAGATTAAAGTTTTTTGTCAAGGTTTTCTCCTTTAGCGCTGTACTTTAGCCTGTGCCAAATGGCCAAAAATGTGCCAAGTGGCCTTAGTTACCAGTGGTTGCCACGAGGAGGCAGTACGTACACTTGCGAATATCTGGAACGACGTTCTGCGAACCGCGCTGATGATTAATTTCAAAATCGTATGCTTGGAACGGAAGACTCCGGCGAGCTAGCCTATCGCTCAAACCAGTCTGGGACATGAACCACTTAAGAGTTCAATGGTCAGTAATTATAGTGAAGTGATAGCCTTCTAAATAGGAACGAAATTTTTTTACCGATAGAACGGTGGCTAAATACTTTAGCTCAGTGGTTGCTAAGTATAACTGGGCTTGATTAAACTTTTTGGAGAAAAATACAATAGGTCCATTTTGATCCTGTTGGTATAATACACTGCCTACACCATACTTACACGCATCACACCTAATAAAAAACGGTTTGGAGTAATCCCGATTTATGAGTATGGGGGCTGTAGTCATCAGCTATTTGATTTTCTCGAAAGCTAATTGAGCTTCCTGTATCCAGGCGAATTTAGCATTCTTTCTCAGAATATTGGTTATAGGGGTCATGATTTCTGTATAGTTAAAGATGAATCTTTGGTACTATCCGGTCGTTCATAATAAACGTCTGGTTTGCTTAAGGGAGGTCGGTACTGGAAAACTTTTTATTGCCTCAACCTTGTCAGAACGGTTTTAACTCCACTATTAACTCTACAAAGCCAAAATATTTTATCTTCTTCATGAAACATGTATTTACCAATATTTATTGTTAGACCGACTTGCCGTGCTCCCATGAGTTTCAGTAAGGAGAGATGTTCTGAAATTGACGATGAGGTCAGGAGCAAGTCGTCGAGATAAACAAAGAAGAAATGAAAGTGATGCGGCGCCACTTTATCCATTAATCTTCACAACTTTTGGGGAGAGTTGTAGAACCTAAACGGCATGAGTCGAAAATGGTAAAGTGGGCGTCCAGAAACCGTAAAGGCCGAAATATCTCGCGAATTTTTTTCAAAGGGATTTCCCAAAAGGCGTCTTTGAAGTCAATGCTGGAGATTACAGTAGTGTCGTTCAAACGACCACGTATACCATTTATTAGAGGGAGTGGATATGCGCCCTTTGTCGCCATAGCATTGACCTTCCACTTTCTGGTGGTATTGGTTTTTCAAAAGGAAGTATTCGGGATGTAGGCTGGACTGGTCGTGTGACTCCCGAATTACTCACACGCGGTTGTCGCTTTTTCCGGAGTAAATCAGAAGATTCCTTGCGGCGGTAAAGTCTATCGATGCCCTATATCGCGAAAGTTACACCAGACTAGATAAGTAGAAGATGTAACCGGCTCGATCTAGACCGGTACGATCTAGGTTTCGCGATTGCATCTAAATGAATTTCATGTGACTATGTACCACCTGGTGGAGAGCATTCACAATATTAAAAAAAAACTTCTAAAAATTTGCAACGTGGAAATTGGCTGATTGACAGTGATTGAACAATTGAACACAAGCAATACAAAATCAAAATTAACACCAATTATATTTTGTAACCGATATCCCACCTCCTTGTCATATAGCATTTCATTTTCTTTATCTCCTACCGCTTCTCTCCTCAGCCTCCTCCGCCCTAATAGTGTGATATTATTTAAGGGCGTCCTTTTGTAATTTACTATTAATATTTCGTATAAAACAGAACAACTCGTTTATTTTTAATGTGTTTTGTTAAAATTACCCCACATAGTGCCTCAATTGACTTCAAATTTTGTGAACAGATAGATGAACAGGTTGTTACATGCAAAATTTCAATAGGCAAAGGAGGCGACCGATGTGGAGATGGGTCAACATATAGCTATGAGCTTATAAACACAATTTTTAAAAGGTCCTTCTTTGCGGAATGCTCCTGGACTGGTGCTTTTACTGCTAAAGATGATGGGAAAATTCCATTTTTTTATTTAAAACGAGTATATTATGTTATTCGAAAATATTAACAAATGCTAATCAAAATGTTTCAGTTACTCGTTATGTATGTGGTAAATTGTAAGCACGCGATTAGCCAAGAGTTAGAAGCACCGTCAGGCAGAATTCTTAAAATTTTAACTAGCTATTTGTGCACGTATTCATCTATTTTGTAGGAAGGACCAAAGTGAGGAAATTACTCAATTAAAACCAGAAGAGACATAGAAAAATGAAACATATTTAAAATATTAGCCAAAGCCAACTTTGGCTATGGTTATTTACACTTAATAAAAGGATGCCTGAAGAAATTAAAAAATCGTTGCCCAAAGGATGGGTCATGGGTGTTAGTGATAATGGATGGAATTCTATGAATATATCTCAAAAGTTCTCCATCCATATCTGGTGCAGATGGGTACTAAATTTTCCATAATTTATTTTGTAGATGGGCATGCTACACATTTAACATTATCAGTCAGTGAGCTGTGATAGGTTGCAAATTATTTTATTAGCTCTGTACCCCAATGCCACGAGAATACTGCAACCGGCCGATGTCGCTGCATTTAAACCTCTCAAAACATGTTAGAATAATAAGGTCTTAGAGTAGCGAAGATGTAATCCAATGGGATCGCTTACAAAGGAAAAATTCGCTCCTCCCTTATTCGAGGTTATTGGTAACAGTATTTGAGCGAAAACAATTAAAAGTGGGGGTAAGCAAGCAATTAAAATATCAAAATGCCTGGGAAGATCTACTACAAAATCTAATGAATATACCTTAAACAAAATCTCGAGGGAATTCAAGATGATGCATTTATAAAGCTCTGTGCAACTGTTGGTAAAACTATAATGAATATTTATTCTTTTATTCGATCTATACAACGAATTTAAATGTGGAAAAACCCCAAACAAATTGGTCATACTTCTAATAAATCAACGCAAACTGATGAGGAGTACAAGGTTCTAAAAAATTTGACTATAGATATTGGTTCAATCAATTAAAATCAACCAAACCAGCATAGTCGAATCGACGCATTTAGTGCTATCGATGCTACATTTCAACCTAACGATTATTTAGGTAATTGCACCGAAGTTACAACAAACTCCAACGTTATACCATGCATAGTTGTACGAACGGTTGGCCAGAAACACCTTTGAGGAAGGGATGCAATCCGAACAAAATATAAAAAACATTTGTTGTCACTTCACCTTTGTGGATTAAACAAGAAGAAGCAAAAACAGAACCGAAGCAAAAAGTCGAAACTGATAAAGACGAAAGAAGTACAAAAAACTGTAAACCCAAGCGTGTGAGGAAGACTAATCCGAAAGTTCAGCAGTCGGCCAAATCTCAAACTCACACTACAACGACCGACAAAATATTAGTTTCAATTCACTGATTCTAAAAGATGCATAATGTCGCAACCAGTATCTGGAAAAATTGGGAAACCACATAATTTGAAAACAAAAAGATGCCCATACAAATTTTATTTCTCGATTATATCTCGAAACCACTAATTATTTGGCCATTAAATACGTTAAAAATTTTTACGAAAAAATCAAAAATCTTTTCAAAAATTATAACTTTAAAATTATAGGACGTGCTGCTACAAGCTTAAACAACAACTTGTTTTCTAAAATTAAATATAACACACCTTTAAAGTATCAATCAAACGTTGTTTATCAGGTACAATGCAGTAACACACTGCATACACAGGACAGACGAAACAAACTTTAAAAAAAAAAATTTTACCAACACAAAAGTGACATAAATAAAGATCTAAATTTAAGCATTAGTGCACTTACACGACATCCGAAAAATACAAACCATCAAATCAGTTTAGATAACAAAAAAATTCACGAGTAACAAAAATTTTTAGAAAAAGATCGATTTTGGAGATGCTACAAATTTTTTTATATTTTGGAAAAGAATTATTTTTATTTTCTCTCCAATTATGTTCTAAAAACATTTTCTTAGATATTAAGACACTGAAGATGACTAACAAGTCGAAACGTCTGTAGTATCAATTAATAAATTAACCACTGTCTATAAAAAGCTGTATTTTTAATCATAACTAACTAAAAACAGACAGCTCTAGAACTATACTGGAACTATGATCAAGTGAATTTTTTTTTTTTGAGTACAAATTTCCTAATTTAAATGAGGCAAAAATGATATTAAGTTCAAATCTAATTACTTGATTTGATTTGATTTGATTTGATTTTGAATGTACGGCCAAGCATTATAGCAGGATCTCCCGGACTCCCGGGCACATGCCGTACACCCATATACATATAACAAAACCGAAGGATAGGATAGGATTATTAGTTGGGACAGACTCGACCTGCTTACAAACAGCAATGCGATCGATAGTTAGTAAATTATTAGTAGAATATATAGTAAATGGGTTAGCACATGACAGCACAATCTAACTACTTTATTCGGTGATCATTTCTCTGGAATCAAGGGCAGGATACTCAGGAGTCCCTAAATCTAAATCAGGACTTAAACAAGTTGTAATTTTACCCCTGTCCCCTGTTACCAAATTCGGCAAGGTATACCATATATAAGCCAGACGATACAAATAATTGAGTGTGCTATGGAAAGATACACCTCTGCGACGTATACAAAGACACAACTCGTACACATATATCTGTTTCATGCTTGTGTGTTGTTTGAGTTCACATGAATCTAAACAATATATAGGCAAAATGGGAAACCCCATTACACTTGCTGGTTTCAGCATTGCTCACCGTAAGGTATATTATTCTGACGGTTCATCGTTTCAAACGTCATGTACATTTTCAAGTGAACAGATTCAAATTTGCAGAGTCCAAAGTTTTAATTAATTAAATTAAACAAAAACACACCATAAAAAATGTCTTTCGTCGAATCAAGTGATCTCGATTCGGACGACGAAGAATTTGCAGTGTCGCCCATACAATTCATCCCAAAAATACAAAACACCATAAAGTTAGTAAAACTACACAGACGCTAAATTTAGAAGACATCATCACTCATTGAGTAATCGCTGCAAGTAGGTGTTGATAAGTCAAGAGACTTCTATAATCCAGTCACAAATCAATTTGAAAACACTGTTTCAACTCAGAGCAGGAAGGAATTTAATTAGCTGATTTCAACATTAAAGTTTATATATACGTTTGGCACTTGGTGAACAAATAAACATTTAGACAAGTTGGTGATAGATTTGGGATTGCTAGAAGCCACGACCACGAGACCACCGCCGTGTTGGCAGTTTCCACGGTTACGAGAACCGTAAATTTATTAAACGGCCATCACTTGAAAAGCAAAAATAATAATCTACGGACTTGAAAAAAAGAAGCTGCGGAATAATGTCGTGGGATCCATCGATTGTACTCAGATCGAAATCCCATGATCAAAATCAAACATACTACTGTATTACTTCCAAAGGCAAACCACCGCTGATATCAACAAGAGACTTTCAAGTGCGTCCGTTGGCAAAACGGGAGCAATGCACGATGTCAGTGATCCAAGAAAACCGATTCCCGCAAACAGACTTGCAACAATCAACATATAAGACAACGCCCGGAGCATATATACTAGGTGACGGCGCATTCTAAGACACATTTCTGGCCCGCTTCACCCCTTAAAAATTCCGAACTTCAAGCATCCAAAAAACAAAATTTAACAAGCCTTACCCAGCCGAAAGAACTGCAGTTGAGCTAGCTTTCTGCTTATTAAAATCACTCTACAGCCGAAACCCAAATTTAGCAATACCAAGCACCGTTTTACAAAGATGCCAACATTAGGCGCTTGTGATTATTGCACAATTTGTGTATAGAAACGGACTACCCGGTTGATGATGAACTTAAGGAACGTAACATTGAATCGAACGTTCACCCAGAAACGAACACAAATGAAACCCACTCTGCCTCAAGATTGGGAAGCAGTTCTACAAGACAATGCGAATCATCTAGTGAACCCTTAAGTAAAACATAACATAATTAGGTGTAATTTCAAATTCTCAATTATTCTATTAAAATATAAATACATTAATTAAACTTAGACATTTCTGCGTTTCTACGCTTCAGAAATATTTCATAGAGCCCGGTTCACACTGCTAAAGCTTTACAAAAAACTCGGTGGCCTTGGACTTCTCCTCCTTACACCCTACAAATCCGTCAATGTTGACTTTGGGCTCTCCCACACGAGATCAGCAACCGATTGTGGTTATCAAACCTTCCACCGCCGACGGAGAGCCTCCAACGTCGATAGAGTTGTTTTAATTGTTTATTGTTTCATAAGGTACCGCCTCCGACGTTCAAATCAAATTATCGACTTCGAAACATTTATCCTCGTTCACAACCCATTCCGCGGTGCAATCCATCCACTCAACCGTACCCGCTTATGCTCCTGTCGCCTCCCTCTCCGTTTCTTCCGCGCTGTCGCCAAGGGCTGCGTTCACTCCGTCGAAGTGTTCAAAGTTCGAATGGTGCTTCCCACAGGAACCCATTCCCTCCTCCACGGCACTACACTTTTCTTCTTTTGAAATCATTGAACTCTGTCTATATTTGTTTCAATGATTGGTTCTGCAACTTTAAAAGCTCAAGCATCAGTGAATTGCAGGCTGGTGAGAGTCCGGAGAGCGGAACCGGCGGGCGACGCTCCAACGGACAAGGGTAAACCGCTTGTCTGTGCATGGCAGGCGCTTGCTGTCCGAACCCGTAGAAGTGGTGTCTATATGGTTTGGGCCTCCGTGCCTTGGAGCCGCGATGTTTTGGGGACTCGATTGATCTGATGTGTGATTTGAAGTGTGACCCCAGTGTGGCTAATTCATTTACGACATACTCATCTTTCCGATTACCGGGGGTGTGTGTTTGGAAGCTGCGGGGGACCAGTACTAGCACGCCATGGATGCAAATGTGGGCTGCTGCACAGTTTTGGAATCCAAAAGCTGCCATGCCTTGATCCACAGATACAATCTGAAATTTCATTTTGTGAAACATTTATATTTTAAATAACACTAGCTTGATATGAGGTTGCTGCGGTTTTTGGGCACGTGTCCCTGGTATTTGGAGGGATGTGAGTGTCCCGGGTGAGTAGGGTGTCCATGGGGCGCATTTTGGGCTACATGTTTTGTTGGTTAGATTTTCGGTCGTTGCAATTTTGGTGCAGGAAGTTTGAATTACATAGGCACTTTTTCTTTGGCTCCATTTGGCAAAATGTGTAATATCCTCTGTTACGGCCATTGTAATGATCATTGGGAGAAATCCACATTTAAACAAGCGAATTAAATATTTTGGAATTATGGAACAATGCCATCTAAGTAATAATCAGTGAAATAGTTATAATGTTGTCATGGCTTAGTTGAATTAACTTAAATAGTGTCTTGGGTTAATGCCATCTATTTTGTAATGATTAAATTAAAAAATGTTGTCTATGTATAGAGCCATCTATTTTGTAAGAATAATAATATAATAATTTTGTATGAAACATACTCATGCATTGACGGCATAGAGCGCACTTGTAGACTATATAAAAATACGTCAAAATAGAAATCAGTACAGAAGGAGAAAAGAAATAAGAGCTCAAGTAGTAAGAATAATTTATAAATAAAATAAAATAAAAATTATAAATATTGTAAAAAGAAAAAAAAAAATTTTTTTGACAACGGGAAAAAGGGTTATCACAAGGCGTGATCATCCTCTGAGCATTTAATAAAAAGGCAATATATCTTTAAACATTTTATTACATTTATATTTCTAATTATCATATCTTATTTAATTACATTAATAAAAATTAAAATCACGTACATAAAAGAACACATTTGGTTATGGTTAGAGTTAATTTAGAGGCTATTTGGATGATCATAAAATAACATTAATATCTGAAACTAAACTGTGGCGGAAATAGGGATTATATTATATAGTTAGGTAGAGGTGAGAAGGATTTTTGGTTAAAGTTTATAAAGGATTGGTATTTATCATTGATAATCGGACCTGGTTTAGGAAAGTAGTTTTAGTTTATTAGGTTGCTCAGCTTTTGTTTTAAATGTTGTAAGAATTGAAGGAAAGGCATAGGAGGTTTAAAGTATAATCAAGAGTATTTAATAAGTTATATGGTTTTAATTGTGTAGAGGTTTGGAGGTTGATAAAAACGAAGAAATTCGAAGGGCAATAAGAATAATGTCGAATGGATAAGTATGGGTTTCTGTCATAACCGAGGAAAAGGCTTCAGTTCACTTTTGCTATAAAGGATTACGGATCAAACAAATCCTGATACCTGAATCGGATGTAGGACATTAAAGGTGCGTAATTCAATCCGATGAGGAAGCATATCTTCCCATTGGGAGTAGGTAGTATCATAATATTGTAAATCTTGTCTAAGAGAGTCATTCCAGGTAAAGCAGAGTCTTCCTATTTTTTTTCGGCCCGCTGTTAAGGGACTGTATAGGGTTGTTGCCGCTGTTAGTAAATGTGTGAGTCCCAATATTGGATTCGGTGGGCCTTGATTCTCTTAGTGATGGTTCATGTCCTTGACTTTTCTGAACGTAGGCTTATGGGTACTAAATTCTAGTAGTTTTCGAAGGAAAAGGGATTGGTATTTTCTTAGTCTTCGGCGATTTGCTGAGGTAAGAGCAGCTATTTTAAGGCCGTTAGTAAGCATGGGAAATATCACGGTGTTGTACATTGTGATGGTGGTTTGTGCTGGAATTTTGTTAATTTTTATAAAGTTCTGCATAACTCGTACAGTATTATTTGCTTGACGAAATCGAGTCCGAATCGTGAAGGGTCTACTAAGACTGGAGGTCAAATATGTTCCCAGGTATCGCATCATTTTGACGACGGTAAAGGTGATTCCTGACATAATAAAAGTATTAGGTGGATCAATTCGTTATTTATTTCGGTATTCGGTAAAATGTTGCTTTTCAGGATGAGATGTTAAACGATCTAATAAAGATGAATTGGTAGGTGTGTTCGCAGCCATATAGTTAGTTGATCCTGCCTTGTTTCCTTCCTAGTTGTTTTTTTTCCTTCAGTATTCTTCCTTCTTTGTCCTCTCGGTCTTACACGATTCACTGATGCTTTGGAAAACTCCACCCCAATCCACTGAGCTCTAGCCGGACACATACATATTTTTTTTTTTTTTTTTATTTAAAATAAATTGTATTCATTTATTTTATGTAATTACAATCTAGTCTCCTGGACTAATGAGCAATTTGTTTCTGACTTAATTTACTAACTTAAATTAATATATGGCTCCTTCCCACTGGCGTTCCATAGTGTTTGGTAAATTGAAGTAAACCACATCTTTGTAGTGGATTTTAGCACAACGCTGCTTAAACTGACCATCATACTAGCTCAAAAGATTTGGTTCTTTTAAGTCTGCGTACTAAATTCGTGATGCTTAGGAGCTGAGTTTCCTCAATGTTCACATGTTGGCGGAGCCTATATTCATGTCTCCGTGCTTTTTCCTGGATTTCGTTTAAGATGAGGTTCATTTTAAGGTCCCTATGAACGTCATTGTTCCTAACATATCAAGGTGCCTCAACGATGTTCCTTAATACTATATTCTGAAATCTTTGGATGATATTAACGTTGCTCGGTTTCAACATTTGCTTATAAAGTAGAAGCTTGTTGTATGTTGATAAAGAAGAGTTCCTTCCCATCAGCCAATACATTTTTCTGTATTTATGTTTTAATTCTTCACTTTTCTTCTTGACGTGTGCTTTCCATCGTAGTTTAGCTTCCAGGGTCATGCCGAGATACTTAGCTCTGTTCGCATGCGGTATTATTTCCCGATTTATGGTAATCGGAATATGTTCGAATCGTCTGTTTGTAAAGTTGATGTGAACTGATTTAGCTTCATTATATTTGAGTTATATCTGATTGTAACTTCTGTGTTGATTCTTCGTTGCCTTTCTCAACAGCTAAGATCGCCGTATCATCTGCAAAAGTTGCCACTGTGTTGTTTTCTAATGTAGGAAGATCATAAGTGTATAGTAGGTATAAAGCCGGACCTAATACACTGCCCTGCGGAACTCCTGCATTAAATTGTCTTCAATTCAGAAAATGTACCATCTAACTTAATCCTGAAGAACCTATCTTTCAAGTATGATTCCAGTATCTTAGCAAATTGCATTGGTAGAAGATTCCTTAACTTGTGGTTAAGTTCTTCATGCCACATTCTATCAAACACTTGTGCAACGTCTAGAAATACAGTTGAACAGACTTTTTTCTCCTCTAATGCTTTCTCAATTATACTGGTTATTCTGTGTACTTGATCAATTGTTGAGTGTTGGTTGCGAAAACCGAACTGATGATTTGGGATCAAGTTTTTACTCTCGATTATCGGATTTAATCTTTTTACCAGAAGCTTCTCGAAGAGATTGGACATGACTGGCAATAGCGAAATTGGCCTATAGGACAATGTTATGTGTGGTGGTTTCCCAGGTTTTGGGGTCATAATTACTTCTGTAATTTTACATCAGTTTGGTACACATTTGATTCTAAATGCTGCATTTATAAGATTGGTGAGTTTCACCAGAGCTTTTCTTGGCAGTTCGTTTAAGACTATTAAGATTTCTGCAGTAATAAGATAGTACCCAGGAGCTTTTTACGTATTCATATTAGCTTTTAACTCACGCATGACTTCTTTTGGTGTTGTAGGTAGGATTTCTTTACTTTCTTGCACAGCTTGTTCAGTTATTATCTCGGCTTCCAACGTTTGGTCTTCATGTGGCTGAAATTGTTTTTTCGAGGTGTTCAACAAATTCTCGAGCTTTGTCTTCATTATTTCTAGCCCATTTCTCACCTGCTATTTTTATTGGGGGAATCTGCATTACTGGTCTTTTGATTCTTTTGGTTGCTTTCCAAAGAGAATAATCAGTTCTGTTATCATTAGTTAATTTTCATAAATAGTTGCTGATTGATTCATCTTTCAATTCTTTGGTCTGTCTTCTTAATTGTTGAGTGATATTATTCAAATGAGTTTTATCATTGGGGGGCCCTTGTTTGTTGCCATACTCTTCTCGCTCTTCTTTTTTCTGCGAGGAGTTCCCTAATTTCCTTAGGGTAATTGTTTCCCTTGATTTCGTTTTAATTTCAGGAGTATTTTCCCAAGCTGATTACTATATATCGTTTACAAATTTCTGAACTTATTTGTCTAATTGTTCTTCAGTCTTTAATAGAACCATTAAGTTAATTTTTTCTTCTAGCGATAGTCTAAAGCATGCCCAATTAGTGTGATTAATTACTAGGAATGGGTTTCTTTCTTTCTGAATGATTTTTTCACTTAACGCTAGAAGTATTGGTGAATGATCAGAGTTTAAGTCATGTCTTTCATCTACTTGTACATAATTTACAGATATGTTCTTTATTATGAAGAAATCAATCAGATCTGGTACTTTGTTTGGATCAGTTGGCCAGTAGGTTTGTTTTTTAGTTTAGACGGCTTCACAACTGCATTTTCTGATAGCTTTACCCTTACTAGTTGTTAATCTGGATCCCCAGTGGACATTTTTTGCATTAAAGTCTCCTCTAAGTACAAACCGTTTTCCTAATTTACTGAGGAACTCGAAATAATCTTTTTCTTTCATTGAGTGCTTCGGTGGGCAGTAAATACTAACAATACAAATAGAACTACTTTTAAATTTGGCAATAACAGCAGTTGCTTGTATTTCTGCCGTTTCATATTTAAACTCCTCATAGTGATGAATACTATATCTAATTATAACAGCACTACCTCTTTTAGCAGTGTTTCCAGAGTGAATAGTGTGATATATTTGATAATTTTTAAATTTAATAATTGATTGTCTAGTGAACTGTGTTTCCGTGATGAGACATACATCGATTTTTTCTGTGTCCAGGACCACTTGCAATTCTTGTTGATGTTGCATCAGTCCATTGGTATTCCAACATAAGATTCTAAGATCATTGGCCATTTTTCTGTTTAGGGATGGCTCCCTTAGTGCTGTACTCTAGTTTCTGTAATCGCTCATCAAGTGTATTTAGTCTGTTTAAAATTAATTTAAGTGTTTGACTTATATCGTCATTATGAGCAGTTTTTCCTGAATTTCCGTTGCTCATCATTACTTAAGCATAAGTCATTTTGCCAAATTGTGCTTGAGTAGTTCCCGACACTCTACGATTTACTTCGGGTCGGTTCATCTTAACCGCTTGCTTCCTGAATAAACGTGGATTTTTAGCAATCACGTTCCTTTTTTTGATGTTTTGCAGTTCAATAGCAACGCTGCATCCTCTGTACTTAGCCGGATGGTTTTCTCCACAGTGAACGCATTAAGGTTGAACATTTTGGGCTTTTACACAATCTTTGGTATGATGTTAACCTAAACATTTGACACACCTGGGTTCCCTGTTGCAATATTTTTGTGTATGTCCATAAGCTTGACATTCTTCACATTGTGGAATAAGCTTAGATCTTCTTAGAGGCTGAATAACCACTTTTCACTCCAAGATGTACTTAATTTGATACATTTTTTCGATATCTTCATCAGTATCAAAGGTCAACATAAACATGTTGAGAGGTACTTTGCCTCTCCGTTTTAGCTTGATCGATGCTTCAGTTGCCTTAAACCCTTTTGCTTACCGGTCATCAATTATTTTGTCTGGTTTACACGTAGAGTGTAAGTTTTCAGCCATGCCCCTGATTGGTCTGGTTTGTTTATCTTCAAACGTGTGCCAAGCACGTTTTTCTTCATTTAACATTTTTGTCATTTTTCTGTATGTTTCAGCATCTTCTAAGTTTATTTTGATGGTGTTTCCATTCATCACCAGCAGTTATTCATTTTATTTTCTCATAGAGTACATCGTAGTCTTTGACTTCATTTATGTATTACTATTGGTGGTGGTGGAGGTATTTTTTTTTGGTTGTTTCTGGATAATATTTGGAACATCGTGCTTTAATTGAGGTGGGGAGGGCGTATTATTCCGTATCCTTTTTTTTCTCCCACCTTTAACTATAATATGTATATTGGCGGTCACGATAATTTGTTTGTATTTAATATTTTTGGCAAAATTGATATTACATTTTCCAATCTCGCAAACGTTTTCCATTTTGATTTTGATTTTAAAAGTTCTTATGAGTAAATTTAACAGGATACTCCAAAATAATTGCATAAATGATTATTTTTTAAATGTTGATGAATTTCCATTGAGTAAAAATTGTATTGATTCCTCGTCAAAAAGATTAAATATTCTTCAATATAATGTGCGAGATATGAATAAGTTTGATAAATTTGATGATGTTCTTATGTTTAGCTAGAGGCTCAAAGAAGATATTGAGATTATGGTTTTTGGTGAGACTTGGATTCAGAGTACTACAATCATGTCATTTGAAATAAACAGTTTTGAAGGTATCTTCGCATGCCGTGATGATAGAATAGGGGGGGGGGGATGTTTAGCCGTTTTTGTTAAAAAAATCTAAAATTTAACATTGTTATGACTGATAATAGCCAGTTTCCATTCCATTTTATATGTCTTGAGCTTCCTGATTATAACTCTACTAAGCTGTGGGCTTTTTATAGACCACCTAATTGTGATAATAAAATATTTTTAAGTTTTTTGGACACTATTGACGTAAATAGAACTGATACAATTATTGGTAGGCTTGTTAATATTCCCGCAAATAAGAGTTTGGATATTGTCTCTGATTATAAAAACATATTGATGAGTTCCGGGATGATTGTTACGAATACATCTTCCACTAGGTCAATCAGTGGCAATATTCTTGATCATGTTTTAGGTAGCTTCATAAACATTAAAACGGTTCATAATTCAACCATCTTCTCTGATATTAGTGATTATAATTTTATTTTTTCATCCATTTTTTTCAAACCTAAATTCTTTCGGCATAAACTAGTACATAATATTGTTGATTTTGAAAAGGTTGATTATTATTTTGACGATTTTCTTTTGACAGCAGATTTCGATACTGCTGACCCTGCGGCTACTATTAAGCTAATTATCGAGCAATACAATGATTTAATCAAAAAATATACAGCTGTTAAAAGTGTTGTTGTTAAATTGAAAAACAACTCTTGTTTCTGGATGACATATATGTAACTTATGGAAGCTCATTGGAAAACGTAACCGAGTCTTAAAAAAATACAAATTAGGACCTAACTTAGAAATTCGAAATCAACTTCAGACTCTTAGTAAAAAAATATCATCTGTAAAGTATTTCGCAAAGAAACGTTATTATGAAAATATGTTTAGCAATGTTAGTCAAAAAAACTTATGGAAAAACATAAATCAGTTCTTGAATAGAAATAACTCCAAATTTAATATTGAAGCTATTGAATTTAATGGCGATAAGTGTAATAATACCAATGATATAGTAAACTTATTTAATGAATATTTTACTAATATAGGAAATACACCTGGTCAAGCAATTGGGAGTGATAGAAACATTCATAAGTTCAATACGTTGCGCTCGATTCCTAATTCTATGTTTTTGTCCTCCACTACACCTTTGGAAGTGTACAACGTTATTTGCCTTTTAAGTGGTAGTAAAGTTGCCTTTTAAGTGGAAGTTGTTTTAAAGCGAAACGCTACCATTTTCTCTGAAATTCTTGCTAAACATATCAATGAAATTTTTGAAACTGGTGCATATCCAAATTATCTGAAAATTGCTAAAGTAGTACCGGTCTTTAAAAGTGGTGATAAAAGTATTATTTCTATTTATAGGCCAATTTCTACTTTATCTGTATTCGATAAATTCATTGAAAAAATTATAAATACAAGGATAAGGAGTTTCTTAAAAAAAACGATTCTATGCGTATCAGTATGGATTTAGGGAAGGTGCGGGTACCGAGATGGCTCTCGCAGAGATGACAAATTTGATTTATAATGTTTTTGATTTAAAGAAATATGTAGGAGTATTGTTTCTTGATCTCAAGAAAGCGTTTGACACCATTGATCATAAGTTACTTCTTGATAAACTATTTTGCTATGGATTTCGTGGAATCTCGCAGTAGTTATTTAAGTAATCGACAACAATACGTAATGATTGATGGGGTCAGGAGCAATGTTCTTGATGTTACTTGTGGGGTTCCACAAGGTAGTGTTCTTGGGCCATTATTGTTCCTTATGTTTATTAATGATATCTCCCACTTGCCCTTGATTGGCCATATTAATATTTTTGCAGATGATACAGCAGTCATCTATGAAACAAAAGATCCTTCTAACATCATTATTAATATGGAATATGATATGAAAATTTTACTTGAATATTTCAAGTCTAATCTGATTTCACTAAATTTGCTAAAAACGAAATTTATGATTTTTCACTCGCCACATAAAATTCCCTATGATGTAACATCTTTTATAATAAATGATATTATTATTGATCGAGTTGAAAGTTTCAAATGCTTAGGAGTAACGTTTGATTCCCGCATGGGATGGGAAGAGCATATTAATTCAATTTGCTGTAAAATGGATCCGTTAGTGGGACTCATAAGAAGACTTTCATATTATGTGCCTAAATTTGTCATGAGATTAATGCATTTTGCATTTATTCATCCAAAAATCCTCTATGGGATTATTGTTTATGGAACTGCTAGCTATAGTAAGTTAAAAAAAGTACAGATTTTGCAAAATAAAAGTTTGAAAGCTATTTCGAAACTACCTACAAGATTTTCTACATTGAGTTTATTTGAAACTGAATCCAACGGTATCTTGCCCATAGGTGCGTTACATGATTTTCAATTATCATTATATATGTACAAGACGTTGAATGTATCTTCTGTTCTCTCTAATTTGAAATTTTATTATAATAATCATAATTATCGTACCAGATTTGCAAATAACATACGTTGTGGAACTATCACGAATGAATTTGGACGAAAATCAATTAGATATTCTGGTCCCTCTTTATACAATAAATTACCAGAATCCGTAAAAAACTCAGTAAATGTTCATCATTTTAAAAAAAACTTGAGATTGCATTATCAAAACTTAATAAAATATTATGTTTGTTAATATTAAATATTAGTTTACTTATTGCTTAATATTTAATAATTTTTATTTTATTTATATTGTTGTCAACAACAAGTTTTTTGTTGATTTCCTTAAAAGGACAAGAAATCAATTGGAAATCAACAATGTAAATATGGTTTATTATTGTTGGAAAATTTATTTAAGATTAATGGATTATATTATTATTATTATATTATATTATTAATTGTATGTAATTTAAGTGAAATTATCCATTGTTAACTCTGTTCACTAAAAGAAAAATAAACACAATTGAATTTAAAAAAAAAAAAAAAAAAAAAAAATCCACTCAGTTCCTCTAGCTAGTTCTTCTTCATCCGTATGATACTTATGTGGAGTATTCTGGTTAGGAGTAGAACCGATGTCCTCATTTGGCTTAAGAGCTCTAACTTCGTTTTCAAGCGTCTTCATACGCTCCTGCATCCATGCAATTGTAACATTCAGTTGCTTGTTTATATTGTTGGCTTCAACTAATGCATTATTAGCTTTACACAATTCATTGTGAAGCTTTTCTTCATTTGTAGAACGAGTGTTGTAGCTGCTGGCCCCAATGAAGGGACTACCGTCTCTTATCGGAGAATACGCCACTTTGTTACTCCTCTGGAAGGGATGTGAATTATCCTTTTCTGTTTCACTCGATTGAGCTTGTTTATTTACCAACATGTCTTGGGATTGGTCAAAATAATTGTAGTATAGCAATGGCTGGTCTCCCCCAGAATCCATGAGAACGACCTCCGAAGAGATTGGATTTACCTGAGCAACAGGTGTACCACCTGGGGTATTAGTTTCAATATTGGTTCTGCTCATTGCTCATTTATAGTGTACTGCACTCGCCTCTAGTATTTCGCCGATGCTTCACATCGTTGCCCGGGTGTTACCACGTGGAGGTGTACTAGACACATTTGGTGGTTTCTACATAGTTGCAGCGTTGGAATATAGACCACGAGATACATGGCTATAGACGGTCAACCCCTACCCTATTGAGACGCACCCAACATACGGCCAAATACATATGACCGTTCAAAGCCTCTCAGTGAATAATATAATTTCTGCTAAGTGGCCGATACTAACAGTCGGTCTTGTTACAGTGGTTGAAACTGGGTCGAATCTCTGATACTAACATTCCTTTCCTATCCTTTGGTCTTGTTATATATAAGGTAAAAGGGTGTATCCCGCGTATTCCGGGAATCTTGCTTCGCTTGTATATCTCAATCTATGAATCAGTTTATTATTTTTTGTTTATAATGATCTTTCTCATAAACTTTATTTTGATGCAGTTCAAAAAAAAATCTTTTTTGTGTTCTCTTCCAATAGTTCCAAAATATTAACCCCATTTTAATATAGGCCATGTTCAGTTACTACTAAAAATACCAAAAAAATTACGCAAGTTTTACATGTTCTTAAAATACGACAATCTTATACAAATTTTTGACGCACTTTTTTTTTTTTGGCATTTATGCATTGAGGTGTAACCATTCGGTAATGCGTGTTAGTATTGTAGGTGTAGAAAGTATTACTACGTCATATTTACGGTAAATTTCGTGTCTCAATTTTTTGTTTAATAAGAACCAATAAAAATTGAAATGAATCACTTACTGTGTCACTATTGGACGAAAATAAATCGTGTGACGATTTACTTATCGTTTAGCTGATTGAAGTGATTTATAAATTTTCGATCAATCCTATTACAGATAAAAGCCCTTATTTAGGCTTATGGTTCCATCGATGTAGAAAACTTTTAGAATTTATTTATTTCTATAATACACCTGAAAATCAACCACCCTTACTAACTTTCATATAAAATATGTACACGTCATATTCACAAGAAAAACAATTTAAGCCGAAAGGATGACTTGTATTTTTTCCATATCATAATATATCCAATAACGTTGATGATGATTTTCCGAATAACAACAACCAGTTTCATATTGGTTTGTTTTTGTTTTTCTTTGTAATCAATCCCATTTATTTTCTAAATAAAATGGAGGGAGTTTTCGTCATTTTAAGGTTTGTTTTTTTTTTGTACCCATAAACCTATACGGATATCCAGAAAACTAAAAAAAAACTATCAATTTGTAAATGTTTTTTGGTACGGAGAACTACAGTGCTATTCAGAACCACTCCTAATAAACTTTATAATAACAAGGTTTTCCTTTTAACACAATTTTTCCATTGTAATTTTTGTGTTTGTTTTGTATTATATTTTTTTTTTTTTTTTTTTGAAGAAGATTAGCAAATTTTCCTGTTTTCAATTTAATAAAATAAAAATTTCCAGTTTTTCTTACATGTTTGTGGAAAAGTAGTTGTAAGTTTTTGCCCCAGCATACACAATAATTGTGTAGTATTTTGGATTTTTTTTATTTTTATTTTTTGTAAACATGACAAACCAATTTTCAGTTTGATATCGTATCGTATAACGTGTACACACACACACGCATACATATTTTGCCTATCATTTTGTTTATTACATTTATCCGTATATAGTTTCATTTATATTACGAGGGATAAACATATATGCAAGTTATTCCAAGATATTTCAGCAATTTACCTACATACATAATACGTAGTTACTCGTATATTGTTCCCAGAAAATGTCTCAAAGGAATTTTTTGATAATCTTATGTTTCATTTCCTATATTGTCTGTATACATAAATACGACGAAAATGTGAAATTCATATAATTTTCGTGGTAATATATTCCTTGATGATTATATTTATTTACAATTTTCGATTATAATTGAAAATCATTTTACTTTCATATTAGAAATGTACGCACATAATTTTTTTATAATCAAATTCACCATTTTGTTATAGCACGAGTATAACTGGATAAAATAGATATTACGTGCTTTCCTCCGAAAAAGATCTTTTAATAAACCAATGGTATAGAATCATGATATTATTTACTGGAACTACGAAATTTTTATTTCAGAACGTGTTTACTGTTGATGTAATCCTTACATTGAAACAGTTATTGGCGTAATTAAGGGCGTTCTGTGAGAACATCGATTTTAAATTTGTCTTTTATATGGCAACCACTATAATTTAGCGGTCGAAAAGATTCAACAATTAATAATAATCCTAATAAAATCTGAATTTATCATATTTCCCTTCGCTCGCTCTCTCTCTCTCTCTTCCTCTCTGAATTTAACATATTTTCCATCTCTCTAATCTAAAAAATATTCGGCCAGAAGAACTGACCGAAGTTCTAGTGTCCCAAATTTACGTATAATTGCACTTGAGAGTGTATCTGTAGCGTCCAACAATAAATTATTCAATTTATCGATTTAATCTATTGTTAAACACTACAATAATCACCAGATCAAGACTCGAAATCATCGAACAGCACTGCGCACGGACCCACTTCGTGGTAAAGGTCGAGGTTCTCCATCTCTTAGCACTACATTAGAAGATAGACTGACACGAATTGAGGCAAGGCTTGACGGTTTATTTCGAGGTCATAGTCGCTCGCGATGTTTGGTTCGACAGCCCATAAGTTCATTCCACCCTGCACATTCAAAACGTCGCAACAACCGACATTCGCATCTGGCTCGCAAATGGAAATCGATCGAAAAAACTAGTTGACCGCCGGATCGAGACTTGCACGTCAAAACACGTCGCAACCAATTTATACGTCTCCAACACCCTATACATCTAAACCAACTTGTACGTCCTATTTGTTTGTGTATGAGCGAACAAACAAAACAAATGATTTATTAGACACTGGCGCTGACTTTCGGTTATTCCAGCTAATTATTGTAAGAGTACCTATTACGTTTTCAATCGAAACTCCGATCTGACTACCAATAGCACCACCATCCACACATATGGCACTAAATTGCTTAAAGTGGATGTCGGACTCAAAGGAACTTTCAAGTATGCTTTTATCCTAGCTGCTGTGATTCGCCCGATCATTGCCGCCGACTTTTTGGATAAATTGGGTCTCCTTGTGGATCTAAAAGGGAAACGACTGGTTGATTCAGCGACTCAGCTGTCAATCAATGCCACAATGATTCGGGTCAACTCACAGACACCGATCCATTTCCCAATCGACAATGACTAGGGCATTCTGCTGAAGTAATTCCCTTCACTGACAGCAGAGCTATACTATAAATTACCCATCAAACAATTAGGTCAAATCCATCATAAAGCCGCACTTACAGAATTCCAGCACATGGTGGAATTAGGGTTGGCCTTTCTTCGGCACATGGTGAAGAAGAAGATTATCGTCGATTTAACTCGATCACAACACCAAATCGCTACCCGACACCTCATATCCAAAACTTCTCCATGCACTTGCATGGTTGCAAATTTTTTTCAAAAATAGATCTTGTTAGATCATACCATCTCATTCATGCAGCACTCGAAGATGTATATAAAATAAGGATTACGACCCCCTTTAGCCTATTCGAATTCACCCGGATGCCATTCGGTCTGGCAATGCCAAACTCCACTTGGAATAACACTTCCAAAAGTTAGCTGAGCTTGACGTTCACAACAATAGAGCAAAATGCGTCATTGGCGCAACCTCTCTTGATTTCCTCAGTCACAGGATTACCCCTATTAGTATCCTGCCGTATGAAGAACGAATTAACGCCATTAGGGAATTTCCAGCTCCTACTTTAATTAAAAGTTTTCAGCGTTTTGTCAGCATGGTGAATTACTACCACCGATTTATAACAAAGCTCGCTGAATTTCTCGCTCTAATTTACAGCCACTTAGCAGCACTCCTACGTAAGCCCAAAACACCCAAGAACCTCTCTTGGCCCGACGAATGTCAACAAGTGTTAACGTCACTTAAGGCTGAATTCACAAGAACAACACTTCTATGCCATCCTCTAAGTGATTAAAAACTTAGCAAAATATAAGCCAATCCAACACGGACATCCAACATGTTCATAGATGTGATAATGTGGTTGCGGATACACTATCCCGCACAACCAAACAGGCAGAGATCGAGACTTACTTCGACTACCAAACAATTTGCAAAGCTTAAAAGGATAACCTAAAACTTCATAATTTACTTTCTGGTTGCGAATGTCACTCCGCTTCATTATGGCAACTGCCCATACATCGCAGAACCATTACGTCATTTATTTACACTGTTCTGCTGATCAAAAATCAGTTAACCGTCGATACAAAACTGTCCGTATGTCCGAATAGCACTTTTGCGGAGGGGAAAGTTACCCGCGGAGGAGTCCTGTTGCGTCAAACAATAAATTATTCAATATATCAATTTAATTTATTGTTCCACACTACAATATTCACGTCGTGGCCAATTCATAACTGAAATTAAAATACAAGTCTTTATCTTGTAAGTAGCCAAACTAAAAGTAAGTATCGTTTGAAATTAAAGTTTTGAAGCGAAGTAATCGCCAAGTACAACTTTAAACTTTTGGGTTAGCTTGGACGGAACAACGCCTCATGGAATTGTAGTTTTTTTTGACAAAAGGATTTAAGAAATTTGTAGCACTTGAATTAAATTTAGAAGTTAGCCAGATACCAAAAATTTATTGTTTTTGAAATTGAATTTAATTTACACGTTTCTAGAAAGAAGTGCTGTGAAAGTAAGTGACATAACCAATACTTACCATTGTGCACATTATTGCACCCAACTTTCAGCCTAGTAATAATCTTTAAAAACTTCATTTTGTAACTTCACTTGTACGACAGCACTTTCGAGGTAAAACTTATTTATTATTAATTTTAAATTAAGGTTTTAATTACGTACAATTACGTTAATTATTTTATATTTTATTTACTTTGAGGCTGCTAACAGAATAAGGCTGGAGGAAGTAAATCCTACTGAAATCATAAATGAAACAAGTCCCCAAATATTGGATATAACACCCCAAAAATTATTTTAATTAGTTCCCTGTTCAATTTACTGGAAAATGAAAATTTAATTTTGAAATTTTCTTTAAAATATGTAGAGTTTACCATTCTAGAATATTATAAAATTAAATCTCGACGCGCTGCGTTAAAGGAAAATTTAAATTCGGATAAAATGAAGATTTAATTTTAAAATTACTCGAAATCTCTCTTTTACAGAATATTTCAAAATTTCAAGTATAATCATAAGTGAAAACGTAGCGTTTTTTGGTCAAATACATCTTTATTAAAAACGTATTTGTTACAAACGTTATTAATCAAAATATTTACCATTACTGTCAAATCAAATTAAAAACAAATCACGAGGCTTTGCGGCCATATTTAAACAAAATTTTGAAAAAATCCAGAGTACAGGGTACTGATATGCCTAACAGAAAATCATCATGAGATTGGTGCCAACAATATTCAGTTGAACTACGCAAATTAAATTAAATAAAATCGTTACGGCTATATTACGGAGTAGTGGCAATTGATACGTCTAATTGAAAATAATCGTGAGATTGCTGCCAACAACGCAGAACTTAAGAAAATACTAAATTGACCTAGATTCACAGGATCATTGCGGCCATATTTGACCATGTCATCCCAATGACACAATTTCTTGAAAATTTCGAAGTACTGGCAACTGATAGATTAATAGAAAATCACCGTAAGATTAGTACCAACAATACATGACTTGAGAAAATTCTCAGTTAAATTGCGAAAATCAAATTAAATATAACTCACGATGCTTTGCTGTGATATTTCACCTGGCTAACCCCATGCCAAAATTCTGAAAAAATGTAAAAATACTGGCAATTAATAGATTTGATAGAAAATTATCAAGAGATTGGTGCCAACATTGCATGACTTCAGAAAATACTCAGTTGAATTGCAAAAATTTATAAATTTATCCTTATACGAGTATGTTTCCTTTCCATGATTTATTTTTTGGCTTGAAGTCTTTCTTTCAAAATGTTGCTGACATTAGATTGTATCATGATGTTTCTTTTTTTGGGATGACACCTAATAATGAAGAAAAATTTTATTTTATTGTTAACACCGCATTTTTTTGACATGCATTTTGGACCAACTTCGCATACATTCCAAAAGTTCACATATTCTAATGATATTATTGGATACGTTCCTCATTGAGGCGTAGGGTATAATTTGTACCAAGACATTTCCGAGGCACATCTTCAACATAAGACAGATGAGTTTTTAAGTTTTTTGTTTTTTTCGTTTTGTATATTGTGAAAAATATGCGAAATCACATTTTTTTGGAAGTCATGTTATAATTTTATGATTTTTATGTGTTGAATGTGTAGTATCAATTAAAAAAATTGTTGTTTTTGATTTTAAAGGTACAGAGTGTCAAATATTTACAGTATGCACTTGAAGTTGTGTTTAAAGGTTTAAGAATGATTAAAGGTAAATAAATAGGGACGCGTCCGAAGTTTGTATTTTTGTTTTTTGTAATAATTTTGACTGCTGTCATAATTTGGTTACATACAAAATAATGTTATAATTGTTACAGCTGGAATAATTATCACAAACTTCGAACACGTCCTAGGAATTCTAAAATTATCATAAAAACGATCTCGAATTTTTTTCTTTTTTTTGTCTTTTTTTCTCCCCTTTAGTTCTAACAGACATACTAAAAATCAGCGCAGCTTCTCGTTTCGATTTTTTTGCAAAATACGTTTAATTATGTTTATCTACATTTTTTTTGGGTACAAAAATCAAATTTAAATGATCTGTTATTTTCATTCTTCTGAAACCTTTTTTTGACGACCAACCTCATAAATTAAGCGTTTAAAAAAAAAAAAAAAACAATGGGTACAACAATTAGTCAAATAAAATAAAATCTTAGTATGAGTCATGCATTATTGAACCCCTTTGATATCCTAAATATATATGTACTAATCTTTTTGGAACTTCTTTAAGAACCAGTTATAAAAAATGGCAAGTATTTGTAGCAGGTATATAATGTAAATAATAATCTTTGGACTAAGTCCACTTTCGCACACAACTTCGGATTGTCCTGAAAATTGGCCCAACTTATTCGTAAAATAAAAAATTAAACAAAAAATACAAACGTGTTTTGTATGGTCATTTAAATTTAACAGTTAATTAAACAAAATTTGTTTAAGTTTATTTATTTTGGTTTTTCTGCTTTATAACAAACAATAGACGTCACTAACACAAATAAAATGTTTTAAATATCAAAGACTAACAAAAACAATAATATTGCTGGCGAAACCTACGAGAGGCCTTTATTTTCAAGTCAGTCAACCGTTTAAAATTATTGGGATTATTCAAAAATTGGAGTTTCAATTGCAAACTATTTAGAGGGGACTATCAGAGTACTTAAAATTCCAAAGTAGAGGGACCTGTCATTTTCTTTTAGGTATAAATTTGTGTTAAAATAAATATTCCAAGTAGTTTAATTTTTCAATTTGTGTGTGAAGCGATATTGGTTTTAATAAGTGATAGTGTAATAAGTGATAGTGTAATAATGAGTAGCTTCAAAAAGTGTTGTAAGCCCGGGTCAAACTGTTCGAAAAATTTAAGAAATGTGAGTTCGAAGCCATTTTAGTTTTTTTTCTATAGCAATAAATGCAACACCAGGTGCACGAAATTTTTAAATATTTTGCATCCTGTATCCTTCAAAAAAACAACAACAACCCAAAATCATGATACATAACTTGTTTATTTTACTCTGTGTTACACATTTAACACAGAAACATCATAAAATTAAAACATGACTTCTGGTAAAAATAATATAATATTCTTTTGGCCTAGGCGTTGTGTAACTAAGCTATTATGGATCCTATTTTAATAACACGAATAATGAATTGGAAGATACTTTTTTTGCATTCTTTCACGTTCATGGAAACCATCCAAATCCATGCTTACAATGTGCTTAACAAGTACTTCTTGCATTTCAACATTTTAAAACACATCATCGTCAGCTTTGTATTAAATGTATTAACCAAAAATTTAGATTCAGAACATTCTTACAAAGAAACAAAGAAAATGCTTATTCAATTCACTTGAAATGTAACAAAAAAAAAAAAAAAAAAAAAAAAAATCGTACAAATTTATTGAAATTAAATTAATATGTTCTTTCCTTAATAATTTCTTTGTTGTATTTTTCCAGTACTGAAATCATTTGAAAATATATTCAGAAAAAATCGTTTTGCTGTAGTACGAGAAATAGCAGAAACAAATTATATTACAAAATTATCAAAGTGTTTAAAATGTAATTAAGATGAAAGGGATTGAGCGAGGATAGACGAGCAGAAAAATAATTCAGATTCTAAATTCCTTTTCACTATTTAATTGCAAAAATTTTTGTTACTGTGCTAGGTTATTCGTACAAAAAAATAAAAATTGTAATACATCATAGAAATAAAAACGTAGAACTGGGTTGAATTACCAACCATGAAATGTAAAATAATTTTATGCTTTATATAGCTAAAATGAGATTTGTTTTCTAGGAATAGAAGCAGAGCCTTCTAGAGTATAGAGCCATAATGATACCTCGTAATTGTTTAGCTCCTTTTTTAATGAAAAAAGCAAAATTATTATAAAACTTTTACATAAATGTTTTCTACATATTTTTAACAATAACATATCAAAAGGTTATATTGATACTAAATAAATATTAATTGCAGAAATATTTAAATTAATTTATTTCTTAAATATATTTTTCGAACTTTCATTATGAAAAATACATCCAACTTGGCTCTGATAGAGTAAAATAGTGCTAGGTAAATTTATCCTTAGTTTTACTAGTGGACGTCAGATGTCAAAGCTGTTTACAGAAAAATTTGAAAAAAAATTATTTAATAACAAACTTATCACACGTTTTTAAAATTTTGTGAATTTGTTTTACTTTTTAAACAATTTTTGGACTTGAAGTTTCTTCAGATGGTAATTTTTGGTTCGATTTTACCAAATTTCTATTGCCATCACCGCCATATATGTAATGCATATTGACTTAGTGACCAAACGATTTGTAGTATGCTTTTATGTCTTCCTGTGGTCTCGAATCTCTGATTAATTGTATTGATCTTCTTGTATTGATGAATGAAATTCTAACAAGGAAGCCTAAGATTTCTTTGATTAAAAGCATTCTATCTGAAAACGGTGAGCTTATTACTAGTGATTTAGAAATTTCCAATGAGTTTAATCATTATTTTACGAGTGTTGCTAATAAATTAAGAGCAAAGTTTAAATCGTATAACTCGTCAGTTAATTACGATTTGCCTTATGATTACTGTTGTACTACTTTTTTTATGACTCCCGTATGCAATTATGAAATTATATCTATCATTAACTCGTTGGAACCGAAGCAGTCAGTAAACAATGATTGTCTTAGTAATTATATATTGAAAGCTATTGTTAATTATGTCAGTTCCGTTCTTACCCATATTGGTAAAGCTTGCGCTGGTTTATTTATTGATGCTGCTAAAGCCTTTGATATGGTTGACCATTATATTCTTCTGAATATTTTATATGATATTGGTTTTACGGGAGTTGCTAACAAGTGGTTTGCGTCTTACCTTGCCAACAGATCGGTTCGAGTTAGAATTAACGACACTTTAAGTGAACCAAAAATTGTGGACGTTGGCGTTCCGCAAGGCTCAGTATTGGGCCCTCTGCTATTTCTGATCTATACTAATACGGTTTTTAAACTTAAATTGCATGGTCTTTATACTGGATTTGCCGATGACATAGCTTTAGCTTACACTGGCAGATCCCCTAATGACGTCATTTCTATAATTAATTCTGACCTTAAAGTCTTACATGTATGGTTTGATAAGTATTACTTAATTCTAAGTGATAAAACAAAATATATGTTGTTCAAATTGACAGGCATAACATCATCAGCAAATATTAATCAGGAAATTTATCATAATATTTCCAAGTGTGCATCTACTGGGTGTCATTCTGAGTGTATTAATATTGAATTAGTCAACGAGTTTAAATATCTCGGGGTTCATTTGGACGGTAATCTCAGTTGGAAAATTCATATCTCTTCTTTAAGATGTTACTTGTCATCTGCTTCAAGAATTTTCTATCTCCTGCATGATTTTTGCCCTGTTCCTGTGCTAAAAATTATCTACCATGCACTGGTTATGTCTAAATTGAAATATGGCTTATCATGTTAGGGTGGGTGTTGTGCAACTACGTTACTTGATTTATGTGTGCAACAGAAAATTATTGTGAGAATTTTATTGAGAAAAAGCAGATCTGAGTCATCTTGGCATCTATTCGCGGCTAATAATATCTTGCCGTTACCACATTTGTATGTTTATAAGGTTTTAAGAATATTTTTTAGGCGTAGTGGGCAACAAACTATAGGGAGCCTTATTCGATACAATATTCGAGGTAACCATAGTTTTCTTTATAATATTCCCTGATTTTTTACTGACCACTTTCGACGCTATATCCTTGTTACTGTTTTTATTTTTGCTTCACTGTGATAACTGGTTGTTGTAGATTTTGTGATTATGTAATTTATATTTTTATATTTGTCTTGTATTGTTATTAGTTTATATTTTTAATTTATAATTAGTTATTAGATATTTTTTTAGTAATTATGTATTTTACTTTTTTATAAGTTTTTTATTTTTTTTTTATTGGTGGATTCGATTCTGTCGTTCTTTCGGCACAGAATCCTCCAGGATTTTTTACTTTTTTACGCTTATTATACGTGTTCATAAATTATAATTTATCAAAATGTGAAAAATGTAAAAAATTAAAATTTAAATAACAAATAAATAATAAATAATTTCATTTTGACCAGAATGATGTTGTTATGAAAATTTTATAAATTTTGGTGTAAATAAACCAATTAATACAAGAGAATGGAAACGATTTTCTTAACCGATGTTCATTCATATGTTGAAATTCAAACATTTATGAAAATATCTCGGAAATCCTTTATTAAGAATTTGTAACGTTCTAACGTGTATTTCCAATTCCTTTATAAAAGCTCCGTTTTTTAGACTAGTGTTGTGAAGTAAATTCACCAAAACCCCAAAACATCATTACAATCAACCTAAACACTAAATTATTACCCAGTTAAAATCCGAAAAGTTAATCATTCACAGAGAAGAATGACCTTAAACGTAAACATAAACAGAAAAATTCCAAACATGAATACACAACACAAGAAATAATTAGCAATGACCTAGAAATACACACATTACAAAATTATACATAAAATACATTTTATCGAAATTAGAAACCTCAAAACAATAAGATAATAACTTTATGAAATAAAATTATGTACATATGAATGACATTTAGTCAATGATAAAGCTTTCTCAATTATATAAATTCAAGCAAATAATTTACATATAATTAGCATGACATTTAGGCGTTAAGAAAAGTCCATATGAAAATATTAATGGTATAATTCACATAACTGTAGGAGTTAGAAAACAAATTCATCGAGAAACACAAAATGCTTAGTAATGATAAAAAGTAGTTTAACACAATGTATCAAATAACTTTAAACAACGGAAATTTGCAAATTTATGAAAAGTGCAAACTTCGAAAATTATAATATGCATGCTGAAATAAGAGTAAATGTCTTGAAAAGTGCAAACTTCGGTAATTGTAATCAGCACATTGAAATAAGAATTATAAATGACTTTTGTAGTATTACAACAAAAGTTATATGTAGCAATATTGTTGTTAGTGTAAAACATTACACACCTTTTTAGTATATAAGTTAATGGAATTTTAACAAAATCATGAATTGTATTTTCTAAGCTCGTGAAGCAAACTTATCCAGAAACATTAAAATAATTGTAATTGTAGTCTTCAACTTGTAAACCTAAATAATAAAGAAAAGAATAATAAACTCAAATCAGAAAAAGTAAAACCCAGCGTTTCCACAATATAAATCCAGGGAATAATCCAGCAACAAGATCCAGTCGAATTGTAAGTATTCCAGCTACTAACCATTACGCCCAGGCCTTGATTCAAAGCCGACAAAAGAACATATAAGTGCTACGCACACGTTTCATTTGTTGGTTATTGTCCAAGGTATCCGATTAGCACTACTAATAACGTGCCTTATAGGCATTCTCCATCGAAACTAAAAGATTCATAATTCCGGTAATAGCCCCCACCAGTGGTAAGCTCGGGATTGTTGAATCGATTAGTGATTATTCAGTTCAATTCTGCAACTTAATGCAGACAATTCTAAGTTCGAATGATATATTAGGGAAATATTAGGTTAAGAGATATAAATTATAACACAAACGTGTTTATAAGATATAAAACACTAGGGCCTTGTATAATCTAGGTGGCTTTGACAGAACAGCGTTTCAAATAAATTTTTTTTTTGTCTGCGGTTTCTCGTTATATTTATTATTACTTGGAAATAATTACCAACTAATTCGGCAAATTTTTAGGTAATTTAGGTACTTTACATTATTTTTATGGTTATTAAATTTAATTAGGTAATTAGTTAAAATAGAGAGTGCGGCAAGATTTTTCATCAGTTTAACCTTCACCTTAACAGTAAACAGCCGCGAGTAAAGATTTTCACTATTGAATGTCTCTGCATTTTTTAACAGATTTTCAATTCGTTTAGACTCGGTTACTAAATTTTTCTATTCAGCTTCCTTTTGAAAATGCAAAAATTACAAAAAACATATTTGTAACTGAATTTTTTTTTTTTTTAATTTTTATCCTTTGAAACGTGCTACAATCCCCTATATCACCAGAAAAATAAAATAGCCGGTTTAGTTTTTTTCCTGCAAAATAAAATTCATTGAATGAAACAATTTACAAAAAATTGGGCCAAAAAAATAAAATAAACACAGGTTGGGAGAAGAAATAAAATACTAGGCGATAGTCAGTTGAATTTAGTCTGTCAAGAAAGTTGAAAAATGTGAAATAATTCATAAAATAAAGAAAACAACTTTACTTAATGTTTTATTTAGGCTGACCAGATTTTTCTCGAGTAAATGTGGTACAAGTGTATCATATAAAATTATAAATTCTTAAATTCAAATACCAAAAAAGTATCAATTTGCAAAATCCCATTTAAAAATATCCTAATCCTAAAAACTGTTAAAAACAAACCGTTTTCAGTTAATGGTAGCGATTCTGAGGTATCACCAGAAAAAAATAACGATTAAATTTGGTCGTATTTTTAACGACAAAAATAGCTTTTCAACGGTTGGTAAAGTCTTGATATTCTTTCAACCATCGTCATTAGGGACAGCCAACAAACTTTGTAGAAATCTAATATTATTTTTATTCATATTTTTGGCGTATGCAGTTGTACTTTAACAAATCTGAAAAATAACCACAAACCGCCTACACGCGGTACATATACAACGCGTTTTCGGTAAAATGTAGTTTCGGTAAAATGCGGTTAAGAAATTTTAGACATTTCTCTAAAACTCGATGAAATATAATTATTTTGTATAATATTTGTATGAACATCATGGGTTAACTAACTGTCGCGGAAAAGCACTAAAACCTAAGTAGTTATATAAAAGTACATAACTCCATGGACATAAATCCAGATTATTTTGTTGTCTTAAGCCGTTATGTTAGAATGGAATCGACGGATTTATTGGGGCAGATTGCGAATTTGATTATGGAAAAGGAAAGCAGAATTTTAAAATATTCTGAGAAAAGGAGATACAATTTTAAATATATAAACGGTTGAAACCTCATAAGGTGATCAGAACTTCGCTCTTGATTAATTCAATTACCAAATCAATTTCGAAATGAAACTCTTAATACAATCTTCAACTTAACCTCCTATTCAATTTACAACCAATCTCTATCTCAATCGAAACACAATCCTAAACACAATCACAAAATTAGCGGCCAGCCCAGACATCAAATAAATCACCCAATCAACTGTTTGTCAGAGCGGTAAGTTTGGCCTTGTTAGAAAAATATGGTGTGCCTCAGTATTGAAACTAATAACGGTAGTGCAAAGATTCGGAATTAGAAGTATTATTTTAAATCCTTATTCCCAATCTCGAATTTCATTATAATCGGTTAAGGAATAGCAAAGTTCCGTCCTACGTGGCGATATTCCAGTACTTTATCTAAAAATCATTTTTAAATCCCATTACCATCGCACATGTAAAATTCGATTAAAATCCGTTAAAAAATGGAATAGTTCGATCCTAATTGGCCATATTACAGAATTGAATCTAAAAATAATTTTAGAATCCTAATCCTAGCCTAACTCGGTTGAGATATAGCCAAGTTCTATCATACTAGGCCGTATTCCAGAACTTGTTTTAAAAATAAATTTAGAAGCCCTTTTCCAACGAACATGTCAAATTTCATGATAATCGGTTGAGAAATGGCCACGGTTGCATCATACTTGGCCATATTCCTGAACTTCATCCAAAAATCATTGTAGAATCCCATTTCCAACGAACATTTTAGAATCCTATTTTCAACGCACAAACCGAATTTTACCATAATTGGTTGAGAAATAAGTTAGCTCCATCATACATGTCCATATTCTAGATCTTCATCCAAAAATTCTTTTAGAATCCCATTTCCAACGCACATGTACATATTCATCTCGACTTGGATTGATATTATACTTCAGCCATATTCCAGAACTTTATCCAAAAATTTTAAAATCGCGTTTCCAATGCACAAGCCGAATTTCATCATAATCGGTTGAGAAATAGGGAAGTTCCATCATAATTGGCCATATTCCAGAACTTCATCTAAAAATCATTTTAAAATCTCATTTCCAAAGCGGATGTCAAATAGGACTGAAATCCGTTACGAAATAGATTAGTTAGATCCTAATTGGTAAAAGGTTCAATTTGAGTAGAGTTCAATTTGAAGTCTTAAACAATATTTGTGTACAGTTTGGTTCAAATCGGTCAAGGCTCTGTGGATTTGTTTAAATATCATATACATATACTGTGAATACATACAAACACTCACTTATAAAGATTGCTCAACTGCTCAATAAAAAATAATCTAACCTCAACTTAACCTCAATTCAACCCGCAAACGGCCCCCAACTCAACCCTCAACCCAAACGCAAACTCTCTTTCAATTCAATCCTCAAACCAGCATATATAAAAAAATTTGCAAATTGCTCACTATATCTTAATCCATCCCCAACTCAACTCCAGCTCAACATTAACTCAACCCGCAAATTGACCCCATTCTTAATATTCAGCTCAACCCCAAACACAATGCTTAACTCCGTTTTTTGGGTCAATTCGTATGGCAGGTACCCGACCCTCTTGACGTATTCGTCGAAAATTGATTTCAAAACTTTTCAAATCTCCACCTTGACCATAGGACATCCAGACAGACGGACGGACATTTTTTTTTTTTTTTTTTGCTTTTTTAGACTAAGAGACTTTCAAAACTTCGAGAAAAGTGGTTTTGAACCCACCAAATTTTTGGTCATTTTTGACAGGATTTCAATACTTTGGTCTTTTTAGACCGAAGTAATTAATATGGAACTTTCTATTTTCTAGAAGAATTACCACATATTAGTTTTAATGGCACTTCGTTTCATCCAATTTAAATAAAGCGTGGTCATCCCAAGCGGTAGTTTATCACTGCAAGTAACCGCTCCCGAGTCCACCTGCTCATCGATGTTAGTCCGGGAAAATTATGTCCCGGTAGACTGGTGCCCAATTTGTGTTTTTTTTACTTTTGTCTACCAACTACCGCTATAGTGTGTGTGGCACGTTACAAATGTATAATGGTATACGTTTAATGGGATAATGGTACAATCGAATAATTATAATGGTATAATAGTAATGGTATAATTATTTACTATTAATGGTATAATGGTAATAGTATAATGACAAATGTGTAGTGGTAGTAGTATAATAGTCGTCGTGTAAAGGCATAATGGTAATAGTATAATGGTCACGTTGTAATAGTATAATGGTGTATCGTGTAATGGTGTAATGGTATAATGGTGTAATGGTATGATGGAATTATGGTGTGATGGAACTATGGAATGATGGTATGAAGGAATGATGGAATGATGAAATGATGGTACAGCGGAATAGTGGTATAGTAGAATGATGGGATAGTGGTATAACGCAGCGTTCTTCAAACTATGGTTCCATGGAACCCTAGGGTCCCACGAGATGTACATTATATGGAATAATAAACAATTTTTTTTTTGACTGAATAAATGCAAATTAATATCTTGTATAAAGTTTTTGACATAGGAGGGTTCTGTCGGAAATTTGTTTGTGTTTGAACAGAAAAAGGGTGCCACGGAATGACAAATATTGAAGAAAGCTGTATAGTGGAATGATGGTAAGATGGAATACTCAGGGACCAGGGATTGTCAGTCATAAGTTAGCTTGACTTGTTGTGAGTTGAGCTTATGTACAAATTTAATTTTTCGGACAGTGTTGAATTGAGGATTAACTTGGGCATTAATTGAAGCGTTGCGTTGAGGGTTAAGTTGTCTAGTAGAGTATTGAGTTGGGCTGGAGCGATGGGATGCAGTTGGAAATTTATTTGGGGGTTGAGTGGGGAGTTGCGGTGGAGATTTGATTGTTCAGATGATGTACTAATGTAGTTTTTGAACCGTGTTGATTTAGGCTTTGAAATGGACGTGGAGTGTTGGTTGAGTAGAGTGTTAAATTGCGGTTGAGTTGGGTTGAGTTATTGTTAAGTTTATAGCTGGATTGAGTTGAGTTCGAGTTAGGGTTCAATAGGGTTTTAGTTGAAGTAGAGCTGGATATGAGTGAGTCGTTTCGAAGCCTTAAACTTCTTTGTAGACAACTTAAATCTTAATGTGGATTAGTTATGTTTGTCAATTACTATACGAACCTCAACAAGAGGTGATTAAACCAGTTTTCTAAAGCTAATAATCAAGATATTGTTGAATAAAAACGAAAAAAATTGAAAATCTTTCCCATGAGCTAGCAAATTTACAAATAATATGTTGATTCTCTAAAGCACAAATCGAAACTCGGTTTGCCTTCGAGTTTATGTTAAAATTTACATAAAATAAAACATGAATGAATACATTTTTTAGCATAATCAGATAAAATGTGCCATGTATTTCTGTACAATAAAAAAAAAAAAATTAAACTGTAAATGTATATTTTCATCGTATAACGACTATGTCAAATCATCATCAATCACTTCATTTTAATCGACAGCAGAGCAAAAAAGTGTATTTTGTTAAAATCGATTACATTGTTTAAACCGGAAAAACAACACACTCACATACACACATCTGACTAAAACAAGGAAAATCATGAAAAATTCTGTGTAACCATATTTACACAATTTTTATAATTTGTAGAATTTTTTTTGTTGTTGCTTCTAAAATTAAAAATATGTCAACTTGTCTAATCAATAACACTTTAGAATATAAACAGCGACTATACAACACTCATCCTATTCATTAATCCAATTATATTAGCATAAAAATTGAATGTCAATCAAAAATAAAAAGAATTTCGTTTTTTTTGTTATCAGAATAAATTGATCAGAATAAAAGCTGTGCTTGCGATAATTTAAAATAGCAAAAAATAATCATAATTTATAATATGGGAAAACTTTTATTTCTATGGCAAATTAAACTTTTCGCTATGTTTATATGGTGTAGTAGATTAATACGATTTGACATTGTGATTAGTCAGGGGAATATTTTTACTTGTTTTTTTTTTGATCCGAACGTAGAAAGCTAACCAAACAAGCACAAATTTGATTTGAAAATCGATTAATCATTGATTGGGAAACCTAAAAAAAAAAAATAATAACATAATACTCCTGTAATAAAAGGTTGATGTGTTACATGAAAATCGGTTCCAATTAATCATTATCACTACATATCGAACTCATCAATGTATAGCACAAGTAAACACATTTTCGTTCGTGGTTTGTGTTTTTTTGACATTTTGTGATCACACAATGAAATGAAAGGTAGATTCCCGTATGATATATTCTTTCTTCTAATAATTAACCCCATTTGTGTTCAATAAAAACATTACACAATGTTGGAGTTATTGAGAATGGTTTTAGGATAAAAATTGTTGCGGTTTAGTCAATTTATTTACATAATAAATTTTCATTCATTCATTTCAGCACCACAATAGTAGGTTGTTCTACTAGTAAAGAAAAGTGGAAGTTTTCCGGCGAGTGTAATTGGAGGACGTCAGAGATTTTTCTTATGCTTCACGAAAAATACCCAAATGTTTAAGCTACATACATACATCACAATACATCAAAATATGTGCGGTTGTGCTGAAACACACAAACATGCATAGGTAAGCTTTTATTAAAATTAACCCGCTGCCTCGCAAGAGGACGAATTCGGAAAGACACACAAAAGTCAATAGCTACTATTCTAAGCACTGATGTGCCCTTTACTTGGTCCTCTGGTAAAGACTGATTTACATTCAACGACAATCGACGTTTGCAAAAAAATTGAAACACAACATAGGAAAAAATACAAAGTCAAAAAGAGAAAAAATATTCATCTGCTTAAAAAAGTCAATTGAAACCCGAGAACCCTTTTTTTCTGTAAAATCGTCGATGCGTGAATAATTAACTATAATAAGATTACTTAAATAAGAAAATTAATCATTTGCATTGGTTTATGACATTTTTTGTTTAAATTTTCTTTTTATGTGTAAAGATAGCGAATTTTTGATGTGACATCAGTATCTATGAAATTTTTTGAATGTAAATCAGTCTTAACTCTTCCATGATTTGGTTCATCATTCTCCGATTTTGTTTTAAACACTTCGCGCATCGGATGCCGATTTTTTACTAGTACATCGTAAGCGATTGTGGTGGCAATTATGGAATTCATCCCCTTTAATTTAATCTTGAATTGAATTAATTTTGCCAACTTTGATACTCCCGTGGAAGCCCGAATCTGAAAATTTAATTTCCTTTAAATGTTTGTGAATGAGAGAGAGAATGTGGAGCAGAGGAAAGGGAGTGCTGGGAGGCCGGGTGCTAGCGAGCCGAATGGGCTGGATTAAGGTGTTAAGCGACCCGTACTGATGATCAACTAGGCTGGGGGCCCATTTAACAAAGCCCAGTCACTAACGGAGCCCTCTGGATACCTGGCGACCTCGAGTTGTAATTAGCCTTTCTTGCCTGCGTATACGGATCCCTGCGCAGGCGGACCTTTCTTTCTCCGATACTCGTGGGAATCAAAATGGAAGGATCTATCAATAAAAAAACCAAGGGGGAAAGCCGGTGTGTCCTCAAAAGCCGGTATCAGCGAAGGGAGGTACCTCGAACCAGACAGGTGGGGCCTCTAAGGTTGCAAAGGTGGCTGACTCTAGGGCACCAGTCCCGGGAGTTAGCGGTACCAACGCAGCACAGGGGAGTGGGACGAGAGACATTCCTCCGGCGAAAAGGCGGTACAGAAATCGCCGCTCGGCATTTCGAATTTTCGAGAAGTGGGCTGCGACCCCGAGAGGCAGCTCACGGAAGGGCAAAGTACATTAGTAGGTTGGGCAAGGAGCACTGTGGGCTGCGAAAGCTCGGAAAGGGACCATGTGTCGGAAAGACAGCGGTCTCAGGATGAGGTGGAAGTAGTCAACAGCAAGCGGGCCATGTTGCTGACTGACAAGAAGCCGAGCTCCAACTCAGGGACAAAGTTGTTCAGCGATGTCCTGAGGGAGAATGTGTTGATGCTAGCCGTAATGGACGAATGTCAAGAAGATGGGAGCATCACGGCGGAAAAATGAAGGTTGGTGTATAATGCACTCAACCTCGTCTTTTTAAAGGTACTGGGAGAAAATCCAGGACTACCCCCATCCTACAGAGATGCGGGATGGTATCAAGGGCGTTTGAAGATGACTGCATGCTCGGACTCTAGATCTGTGGATCTTTATAAAAAGGCTATAGCCAAAGTAGGGAAGGTGTGGCCAGGCGCAAAGCTTGCGGCAGTTAGCCGGGAGGAAATTCCCAGCAGGCCGAGGGCACGTGTTTGGCTGCCATCCGAACCGGCTAGCCCTGACCAGGCTTTGGAAATCATTCAGGCCAGTAACCTGAATCTTCCGACCAGAAATTGGAAGATCGTCAAGCAGGAGGAGGCGAAGGGGGCTCGAAATGATCAATTATGGTAATAAATAAGAAGTCCCTTGCCCTCCTGCACAAAACGAAGGGAGTAATTGACTTCGGATTCGGGTCAATTACTCCCAACGTTTATAAAAAGGATAGGGCGAAAGCGCGTACGGGAGGCCAACCGGAGGATGGTGGCAACCCGCCCAGGCCTGAAGGGGGTACTAGCAGCAGGGGGAGAAGCTGAGTGTAGGGGGGAGAGTGAATCCGGCGACCTCCATGTGGTAGGGATTCACTTGGAAGATAAGACACATAAGCGAAAGAGCTGGTGTACCGATGGAGGAGGATGTCGGCAGCCCGGGCAATGACAAGTTCTCTACAGAGGGTACGATGGTTAGCGAGACGGAAGAATCCGGCGCATCCCAAGATACCGGGAAATAATATTCCTACGGTAGCAGGAATATACTATAGAGGTAGGTAGAGGTTAAAAGGTTATGATTAGGATAACACAAATTAACCTTCACCATTCTAAGGCTGCTTCGGCAGCTCTACTTCTCAGGCTGACTAGGTCGGGTGAGGATGTGATATTAATCCAAGAACCTTGGATTAATAACAACAGGATCTGTGGCCTCAGAACCAAGGGGTATAAAATTTAATCCTCTAGTAAGTCTGGGAAGATCAGATCTTGAATTCTTGGGAAAAATAATATTAATCTTTTCCTTCTCTCTCAATACAGCAATGGTGACAATACTGCAGTCGGCCTGGAAGTAGGCACTTGTAGATTCTGGCTAGTTTCAGCCTACATTGACCGGAAGAAGGACGTTCCTCCGAATAACCTGGAGGAGCTGATGCGTGAAGCGGAACAATCAAAGGTAGGTGTGGTACTGGGAGTTAATGCTAATGCACATCACACTATCTGGGGAAGGACGGACATTAATGAAAGAGGTGAGTCACTTTTTGATTATTTGATGAGTACTGACCTTTTAGTGTGTAATATTGGCGGCAACCCACATTTATTACTAGTAATAGGCAAAAGGTTCTAGACGTGACCCTTGCCTCAAATAATATTCTTCATATGGTTAAAAATTTGAGGGTGGATAAGGAACTCTCCTTTTCTGATCATCGATATTTAACCTATAGCCTCGATATTCACTCTGCTACCCGGGAAGCCTTCAAGAACCCTAGAAGGACCAACTGGAGCAAATATGGGGAATTTTTGGAGGATATGTTACCGTCGAGGGCTATGGAGCCCCCGACGGCCATTGGGGAGCTGGAGGACATGTTGGCTTGCGTTATTAGCGCATGCAACCGATCCATTCGCGCTGCCTGGCTACTGGCTAAGCCTAGAGGTAGGCAAAAATCAGTATATTAGTCCAGGGAACTGGGAACATATCGTAAGGCTTGTAGGACAGACTTTAATAGAGCCAAAAATACAAGGGAGGCTCATGATTGGGACTCCTATAAGGAGAAACTCGGAATTCATAAGAAAGAATTAAGAAAGGCACAATGGAGGTTTTAGAGAATCTTCTGTGATTAAATGGAAGAGGTATCCGAAACCTCCCGCCTTAGGAAGATTATTTCCAAAAGCACAGCTACTCCGAGTTTTTTGATAAAATCGGATAGATCTTGGACAGCTTCTAGTGGAGAATCTCTGGAGCTTCTCTTCGAGACACACTTCCCAGGGAGCTTTGAAGACATGTTGGTGCGTAACAATCATCAGATAACTGTCAGTGTTCTCAGAGGATACCGTAACCAGGAAACGGATCCTATGCGCACTGAGGGGTTTTAAACCATTTAAATCGGCTGGTCCGGATCAAATTATACCAGCGGAACTTCAAAACAACTCCGTAACTATTCTTCCCTACCTGGATTCAAAGGGTGTTTGAAGCTGGGCTATATTCCTAGGTACTGGACGGAGGTCAATGTGGTGCTCATACCGAAAGCGGGGAAAAGCTCACATTTCTATCCTAACTACCTAAGACCAATAACTCTATCAACCTTTCTTTTGAAAACCTTGGAAAGGCTGCTGGATGTATACATCAGAGATAAAATAGGTGCCAGGAAGTGGGCACCGTCTCAGCATGCGAACACAAAGGGTTGTTCTGTGGACACTGCTCTGCACGCCTTGGTGTGTACGATTGAGAAATCGATTAATTCGAAGGAATTCTGTCTGGTGGCCTTCCTGGATATAGAGGGCGCTTTATTAATGTGAAAGCGGAGGCAATCAAGGAAGGATTGTCATTTTTGGAGGTGGACGTTCCTCTGAGAGGGTTAATCAATTATATGCTGGGAAGCAGGATTGTTAGGTCGAAGTTGGGGGACTCCACCATCAAGAGGCCAATAACTAGGGGATCCCCGCATTATGTCCCCTCTTCTCTATAATATAGTAGTAAACGGGTTACTACTAGAATTGGAGAGAGAGGGTGTTGAAGTTATCGCTTACGCAAATGACGTAGATTTAGGTGTTACCGGGAAATTCCTGGGCACGATTGAAAACGTAATGCCGAATGCGCTTACCATCGTTACGAAATGGGCTGGTAAATGTGGACTTGGTATTAACCCGTCCAAGACAGAGCTGGTACTCTTCACTAAGAAATACAAAATCCCGGTAGTTGTCCCTCCTACCTTAAATGGCACGAGACTTACTTTTACTGATAGAGCTAGATATCTGGGCATTATCTTGGACAGTAAGCTTAGTTGGAAGCCCAACATGTTGGAGAGAATAAACAAAGCTACTATAGCTTTGTACTCCTGTAGGAACGCTGTAGGTCATAGATGGGGTCTGAAGCCGGAGCTGGTACACTGGCTCTACAGCGCTGTAGTGAGACCTGTATTCATGTACGGGGTGGGTGTTTAGTGGCCAGCTCTGGACAAGGTAACTTATAAAAGTAAAATTGAGAGAGTGCAAAGAACGGCCTGTATGCTTGTTAGCGGGCATTGAGATCGACACCGACAAGTGCCTTAGAGGTTATGTTGCACCTTCTTCCGGCCGTCCTTTTTGGCAAACAGCCGTCTCTCAGTGGATGTGTCTTAGTATAGGATACTCTACTATTGTTAGATTGTTGAAGGATGAGCTGGCGAATCTTGACTACATTAAACCTACTCTACGCTTCGAGAAGCGATTTCGGACCTCCTTCCCTTCAAGGGAATCCTGGAGGGATAGACCGTTATCGGAAACCGAAGCGTTGCAATTCTTCACAGATGGCTCCAAGCTAGATGGCAAAGTGGGAGCTGGAGTATTCTGTGCAAATTAAATGTAAACTTTTCTATTCGTCTCCCTGATTACTGCAGCGTGTACCAAGCTGAAATTGTAGCGATTGAGGAGGTCATGACGTAGTTGAAGCAAAAGGTGGTACCTCCGATGATATCGCAATCTATGTGGACAGTCAAGCGGCGATCCGGTCGTTATAATCGGTATCTTTGGCGTCGCGGGTGGCGTTGAGTTGCCACTAATCTCGATGGAGGAAGCCTATCACAACGCTGAGACAAGCGCTTGGGAAGCAGGCGCTATCCTCAGCGGGGGAAAGGTAGTCTAACAGCCTCACCTGTAGAGTTGCAAGACAAGTTTGGCCAAAGCTGGACTTGGGGCGCACTAGGGCATTAATATCCCTACGCAGACGTGAATTAAGAACGGTCAACACTGCCTTTTTGGAGAGCATGCCAAAAAACTGGGTCTGGAGGCAAATGACTTCTGCAGAAGCTGCTTGGACGAAGAGGAGGAAAAGGCGTTGGTCCACTTCCTTTGCTTCTGTTCAGCATTGGCACTCAGAAGGCATAAACACTTGGGTAAGTTCACGGAACGTCTTACACTACATAAGTAGTTCGAAATGGTTCAAAGAGGGGTAAAGGGGATATATTCTGTGGTATCACAATGAACCGTCATCGATCTAAGTTTGCCTAAGCAGTAACTCCAACCTAACCTAACCTATCCTAAATTGCTGTTGAAAGCATTCATATTTGACCCGTCAACTAAAAGTGCACTCTGTTACGTCAGGAGATGAATTGCATTGATGTGACTTGTTAATAGCTATCGCAGGAAAAATATTCATTTCAAGTTTCCCGTGGGAAATCAAGGAAAATTTAAATTTCCAAATTTCCAAAACCTACCTCTAAAGTGTTATGTCTGCAGATGGATTTTATTGAGATGACTTGCTTTCGCTGGAAAAAAATTCAGTCCAAATTTTCCGTGTGAAATCTCGGAAAATTCGAATTTTTTGCTTAAAAAAATTTGTATAACATCAGCCCCTAGAATGTTTCCTATGAAGATATATTTTGCTATTGTGACATATCGGTAGCTATCGCAGGAAAAAAATCAGGTCAAGTTTCCCGTGGGATGTCTAGGAAAATTAAATTTTACATAATTTTCAATTTGTATAAAATGAGCCTCTAGAGTGTTATATCTGGAGATGTATTTTGCTGTTTTGACTTGTCAACAGCTACGGCAGGAAAAAAATTTAGTCCATGTTTCCCGTGGGAAATCGCGGAAAATTCGATTTTTCAAAAATGATTAAAACATGTAAACAAAATCAGCCTCTATTGTATTGTATAACATCAGCCCCTAGAGTGTATATCTGATGTTGAAACGCTATTATGTAATTTGTGAAATAGCTGTCGCAGGAAAAACTCAGTTTAAGTTTCCCGGGCGAAATCTCGGAAAATTTGAAAAAGGTTCCAACTGAAAGTAAGAAATGTATGTATAAAATCAGCATCTAGAATGTTATGTCTGAAAATGCATTGCGTTGATGTGACTTGTCAAATCGTCTATCTATTCTGGATAATAAATTATGAAATAGACATGATTAAATTAAATGCTGTGGTGAGTTATGCGGGATTCTGCCCACATGAAAAAATTAAATGCAATACATGCAGAACAAAACTGTTAAAAAAAAACGTTGTAGTAACATCACGGTCCGAAATGTTTTTATGCCAGAAAAACTTTAACCAAACAACGAATTTTGGATCATTGAAAGCGCCTACTGAGAACTTCGCTGAAATGGCTCTCAGGATTGTAAATATATTTAAGCAAGTATATAGAAGGCAATGTAACTTGTCTAATATTTGCAAAAAAATCACAAATATGCAAGTATACGCTTTTCCGCTACCACCGACATATGATGATCCATGCTGTGAACAAGTAAAACCATAAGTAAAATATTTTATGCTAATTTACGAGAAATAATTCTTAACGGTTCATATTAAAAGATGATTTCAACAAATCTAATTGTCCAAATAGATCGGGTCCAACGAAGGCTGCAAAAAGATTAGAAATTGTAAATGCTAGTAAATAATTTAAGGATAATATTTGTAGTTTCCACAGGTATATATTTCTTTAATGAATGAACTTTGAAATTTTTAAAATTAATTTAAAATATTCATAATGTTTAAAATAGAAATTTAAAATTTAAATAAATTTTTGAATTACAGAAATTTTCGATAAATTTCTAATGAATTTTATTTACACCGGAATTTAAAAAATGTCGACTAAATTTTCGGTTACTAACTATTTTCATTCATTCTCGTGCATTTCCAAATGTGGCTTAATTGCGATGACCCTTGTTGACGACATTTCTAAAATTTAGATTTTTCATTCTAAATTTTAATTATAAAAATAAAAATACATAAAATTACAAAACACCCTAATGTAAAAAAATCAAAATGTAGAAACAAAAATAAATTGAATAATCTAAACATCAGGAAGAATAAATTAGGAAACATTAACAACCTTGACAAATAAAAGAAAAAAAAAATGCTCGAACGCATGATCGCATACTATACGAGTTTTACATGCATCAATATACAAGATCAACCAAACAATTTTTGTTGACGCCTTTTTATCGAAAATAATGTTGTACAAATGATAATGTTTATTTTCTGCATATGAAATTGAAAATATAGATAGGGACAGTTATATTTTATATATTCATCTCTTTATAATGCAAAAGTATTTGTATAAAATATGGATTTGAATTTCTCATACATTTTTCGCTGATATAAATTATCGATCTTTATATCTTATTCTCTTTGGTCAGATAATAAATGTTGTTAAATATGGTGTAAAGTAATAGTGACGGTGACTATGAGGTAAAAGTGATCAACCACCGTCATTGATCGCCAAAGAGCGCTCTATCGTACAACAAGGTATATTGCGGTGGATTTCCATAATGGTATCGCAGAAATACAGTTGTTTTCTTCCTAAATGCTTAGCAAATGCAACTTACCTTCCAAATTCACCTTTTATATGGTGAAATCACTTGCGATATTGAAGTTTTCCTAAACTATATAATTTTTTGTATTTTCTTATTTTATTTTTTGTAGAAAGGTTAAGGATAAAGTTCTGCTGAATATTTTTTGACCACCAGGCCACTTTTTACTTTTAACTTCTTCATAGATTTTATCTATTTAATTAGGAATATTCCGTATGAGTTTATCAGATAAATATCGCGCTAAACAATTTTTAATAAATTTATTTAAATGACATGTGTCACACACTAGGCGATACGATAGGCTGATAATTCAAATGATGTATAGAATCAAGTAGATCATTTTGTTAAAAAAAATAATAATAATTCGATTAATTTCACAGATTCCTTTTTCCAATTCAATTAATTTAAATAATTTTTTATTTTTCAAAATTAATATTGTGTAATGCTTCTTATTTTCCCCCCTTTACAATACAAAAAAATAAAAATAAATAAATAATTACATTAAAAATTTACAGCTTTCTTTTGATTCGCATTTAATTGCTTTTATAATATAGAGATGATGATGATGATGATGATGAAGTTGAAATAAAAAAATTGAAGTATGTCAAAAAATAAAAACTGAATACATTTTCAAGATCAAATTAAGGAAGCATAAAAACATACGTTCGCTAAAAGTTTAAAAAAACAGAAAAGCTCCAATTGAAGTGTGATGATGAGCATGTGGGGAAAGAAGCAATTATTTTTTTTCTACTTTAGGATTTTTTTTTTTTTTTGTTAATGTAACATAACAAAAATGTATTTGACTTGATGTTGAAAATTAATTGAATGTAAAATTGTTTTAATTCAATAATGTTAAAATAAAATTATTTTCATTTTACAAGTCAATTTTAAATTATTATGGAAACAATCGTCAGTATATAATATAGAGTTAAATGTTTAAGTATGGATACACCATCTTCATCGTACGGCGGATATACAAAATTAAATAACACATTTTATTAAAATTTTTTTTTTTTTTTTTGATATAAATCATAGTGTATTCAGGGTTAAATATGGTATAAACATTTTTTTAATAAGATTATTTTTAACTGTCAATTAACTGTCTGTTTATAACTTTATTAACAAAATTTTAAACGAATAAAAAATATTTAGAAACTTGACCCCAATTTACCCTATTTTTTAAAAATTTTTGATAAAATCGTTCATCAATTAGCAAACGAACCAGGTTGATTCTTATTGTTATCATTCCATAACAAAGATGATTGTACGCAAAGGTCGCTAGAATAAAAAACTGTATTCTATTTTCTGCAACCTTAGAGCTTTAGGAAAATAAAAGCTTAATCATATAATTTAACATAACCAGTTCCCTACAATTTGTTTATTATACAATCGTTACTTTTGAATATTATTTTAGACGCTTAACTATAAAAATTCAACGCTATTTTCACTGGCTATGGTGTTTACCTTCTAATTCGGTTGATGCAACACTCTATACTTGGTTTATTACAATAAAATTCGAATTTTTGAAAGTTCTAAGCTATTTCGAAAGATGCCAATGAATTTTTTACAATATTTTACTTAAATGCTTTTAGCTCTTGATTAGTAAAAATTTTACTGGCCCAATGCCTATATAGCAATATGAAAGTTTTACTAATCTTAAACTAATCAAACACACAATAAACACATATGTCGCACTCCTGCTTCAACAGTGACACAACTCAAAAAACGTGATTTCCCATTTTATCATTGTATTTCATGATACAATAACACTACTATAGAATTACATAGAAGACACAACTAGTATTTTACTATTAAACGCTGTGGAGCACTAGTGTCGCTTTTGTTTTTTACAAAATAACGGTAACCATTAAAATCAAAACTGACACATTTTCAGTGGTGAATTATTAGTTGAGGAAGGCGGACATAAACAGCATACAAAGTGGCATATTTCGAGTTGTGTCGTTTTATGGGAGGTATTTTTTTTATTTTCCATCAAGGTAATTCATTTTAAATATTTATTTTGAGTTAGGACAGTTTTGATTGGAACAAGAAGTGTCATATTGTAATTAATATTTTGTGTTGTGACTGTTTTAGAGAAGGTTTAGTAACGGTTTTAATAAATATTTAGATTTAATACAGTTTTGGTAGAAGAACAATTTGAGGTTTATTTTATTAACTGAGGTTGTTTCTTTTAGTAACATGATGGCTCACATCGAGGTAAGTTGATGGTACAACTTACCATCGCGAAAAAAAAGGGGAAAACTGACCAAGAATCTGATATTTTCCTTTCCAAAGGTGGTAAGTTTAAAAAGAACACCAATAGCACTTATCTAATATTGACTAATATATTTATTTTTGTTTTAACAATATTAATCTTGTAGATAACAGATGCGCCTCTCCATCTTTTCTAGTGTAAGTTGAACATGATTCCGCAGAGAATATAGATGAATGTGATTTTAATTTAGAAGCAGAAAATCAACATATCCATCCAGAAACTGAAACCAATAAATCCAGAACACTGTAGATAACACCGGAGCTGGAACCGGAACTAATCTTTCAAATAATACGGTTCCTTATGAATTTGTTTTCAAAGATCGAAGCAAGAAAGTTATGGAAAGATTCGGTCAATCTACTTATGTAGATGATAATAAAATCATATTGTGAAGATGTTTAGTAAAATTATATTTATAAAATATTGAATTTTCAACAGAAGAAGATCCACAATCTTCTTACAATGCCGACACTAAAATGGATGGACTACAAACATCACCAAGTACACCTGATGACGGCGTCTCGTCTGAATTTGTTGTATCAGTCAATCTAAAAAATCCTACCAAAGTTACAATTTTTCGATCATCCATCTCTCCTAAGGACAGCAGCGAATCTGATTATTATGACTCCGATTTAGACCCGGAATTTAATTATACTTTGGCTAAGAAGAGTACAGCTTCTTCTTCCAACGAGTCTCACGGAGAATCAACTTCTTCCAGCGAATCTTGTAGCGAATCTCCGTCTTCCAGCGTGCCAAATAATGAGGATGAAATTATAAATAACAGCGAAATTGAAAAGAGGGTTGGAAAAAAGAGCAAAGCTAAACCTAATGAATGGAATTTAAAGAAATCAAAGTCATATAGAAACTTAGGATTGAAATATACTTCTGCAAATACTGGAAAATCATTCAACGCCAGGAAAATGCGGCCTCCGTGTAGCGATAAGTTTAAATTTTAGTGTAAAACTGAATTTAACGAAATTCAACGGCAACAAATATTTGAAAACTATTGGTCGTTGGCTGATTTGCATAAGCAACGCAGTTACATTCCAGATTCTATGACAACAATAAAACTTAAATACTGCTATTCAAGCACAGTGAATTATCGAAAATTAAACAATGCATTTCATTTTGAAATAAATAATGTGCGAGCTCGAGTTTGTAAAGAGTTTTACAATGCAACGTTGGATATTAATGACCGCCCGATTAGAACTGTTTTAGAAAAAAAAAGTAATACTGGTATCATTGCGAAGGATTTTCGTGGGAAACATTGTAATCATCCAACGGTTGGCACAGAAATAAAAGATGGAGCTCGGAGACATAATAAATCAATTCCTAGAATTGAGTCCCATTACCTCTACTATTTCTTTTTGAAACCTCGGTTTGTTTTTGGTCTGGATTTGTTTAATTGCTGTAAAGATCGTATCACCAGGTTCGTATGTTTTAGGTATTTTTCTCTTTGTATTTTCCCTTGAGATTTTAATCCCTCATTTATTAATCCCTCATTTATTTTGGTTTTGAAATTGGTTTATCCATTGTGTCCTCCCAAAAAAGATATCACAGGGTTTCTGCCGGATGACTGAGTCTAAAAAATTATTGTAGCGATCTACCACTATGTTGATCAATTCTGTAGAATGGACTCCCTCAAAAGTCCCAATAACCTTACCTCTTCTGTGACGGTGTTAGGTAAATTTCGACTCCTAAGGTTTTCAAGTAATCACTAATAATATGGCTTATAAAGCTTCTTTCATTGTCCATTACCAGCATTTTGGGTACAGTAAAGTAGTGCAGTGCCTTAATTATTTTGTCTCTCACATTGCACTAGATTTGGACGTCTATCATACTTATTGATGTTGCAGGTATCGCAGGCTTACGTATATTATTTTTACATGGTTAGCCATTTGCGGAAAATAGTACTTTTCCAAGATTTGTTTCCTGTTTTCTATATGATTCCGGTCTGCCCTTTTCTGTTCCTCTTTTACAACTGAGAATTTGTTTCTTCATTGCAGATATTCGTTACCATTCTTTGAATTAGGCACATTTTATAACTGAAGAAGTGTTCCTTCAAGACTTCTTGTTCCTCAGGTATTTTTATTCTGTACTATTCTACCAAGTTTAGCTCTGGTAGGCTAATGTGGTGTCTATCGTACAATCTATCTCTTTTGAATATAATTTAATTTTTGAATGCATTAATTGGTGCTTCGCAGTATTTTATTGGGCTTGTAGAGTCTTATTCGGCGCTGTGAATTGTCCCTTGATAGGGCGTCAGCAACTTTATTAGTGCAGCCAGGTTTGTAAACAGTTTCATATACCTACTCATCCAGGCGTGCCTTCCGTCTTTTCAACTTAGTGTTATTGTTTCCAATGCTAAGAGAAAACGTCAAGGGTTGTCCAAATCTCAAATTAATTTGTCTATTTTTGCCAATGTCTCCTTGCGATAGTGCGGCTCCTATTGCCGTGTCCGAGGCGTCGGTAGTCTGCTTTAATCTGCTCTTGATCGAGACTCTTTTACTTCCTTTGATTGACTTGCTTTAATCTGGGCGTGCTCACCTATTGTAAGAGTTATTAAAGGCTTCGCTATCTTCGAAAAATCCTTAATAAAATGACCATAGTATGATGACGACCCGAGAAACGATTTTAGTTGCTCCAGATTCTCAGTATTTTTTAGATTTTGAATAGCAGCTACTTTCTTTAGATAGGAACTAATCCCTTGGTTCATTATGATATAACCTAAAATTTTGTTTCTATTTTTTAAAATTCCATTTTGTCCAAATCTATCCATAAATTACCCTTTTCAAGTCTGGAGAATATTTCTTCAGTATTTATAAGATGTTCCTCCTCGGTTTCTTTCTAACAGGTTTATAAATTCCTTCAACACGGCATCTATCATCCTCTAGAAGATAGCTGGTGTATTTTTGAATCCCAAGGGAAGTCTCAAACATTTGTACTTGCCGTTCATGGTTGAGAAGGAGGTGTATGTCGGACTCCTTGATTTTATTTTGGTGGAAGCCCGATGTAAGATTGTAAGATCGATTGTGGTGAAGAACTTGGAATTTCCAAGATTCGCGATCGTGTTAGAGATGTCAATTTGTTGCTCCACTTCGTTCTTCTTATTGATCGTATAGGGATAGGACTTCATGTAGATTGCTTCTTCTGTAGTTGTTTTGATTTCGGCCCTCACAGTGGTATCGATTGGTATTATGTTGTTTACTGGACCAAACAATGTTTTGTATTTTGATAGCGTTATCTGATTTTTTTGCTTCAATTCGGAATAAAGGTGGCTATCTCGGATTTCCAAACTATTTACCTGAGAAGTTTTTTTTTCATGAAGTGGTATCTTAATCTTCGAGACAAATATCAGGATGTTGTTTTTTTCGATCAATGACTGCATCGAGTTGTTTCAGTAGGTTACCGCTAATTATGTCACCGAATGTGTTTAGTCCCGGCAGAACAAAAAATTATATAGCTGTATCAATCCCGATGCTTCTAAAAAATTACCCACAGATTTTCTCGCTGATTTCGAGTTCCCCTTATGCTGATCTTATTTTGAATTTACCATTGGTGGGAATCGTGTTTTTGGCTAATTGGTGAGGTTTGATAAAATTTTTAATGGTACCATATCAATCAGGAACTTAAGGGTGTGGCCATTTGTCATTTGATACTTTATGTATGGTATGCTAGAGAGGCACCCATCATAAAATTTAACTCTGTATTCTCCTCTATTTCTTATTCGTCTTCAAGTTCTTCGATGTCTGCTTTTTCTCTTAATAGCTGCGAGTATTCATCTTTATCCTCTTCTTCCTGAGTCCCTATTTGGTAGATTATTTGTTGTTTTCGTGGTTTATTATAATACGAGTTTTCTCGTTTAAAGGCTTGTTGGCTTTGTTGTAGTTGTTGCGGCGGACGGTTCATGTAATTGATTTGTCTGCTCTGTAACGATGGACCAATGTCTATTGATTCAGGTGGTGGTTTGGCGACTATTGGAGGGGGGGACCAAAGTTGAGTAGATTAATCTACCAGCTCTGTAACCTTCCGGTAGGGTGCGCATCACGTGAGCTGTTCTGGTCTTGTCATTAGGCAACTGCGTGATGGGTACAATTGTGTAAGGGGTAACCTGTTCACAATTCGCAAGTGTACGTACTTTTTTCGCCATTTGGCACAGGCTAAAGTACGGCGCTAAAGGAGAAAACCTTGACAAAAAACCCTAATCTAAGGTGGAACAGCATATGCCGAAAGATGAATGGCTGATAGGTTAATCAGTCCAAAATATGCGGACTCTGGATACCAGGCACCCTCCAGTTTTATTTAGCCTTCCTGTAGTAAAGCTGGGTGACCTACAGGTGATTTGCAATTCCGAGCAACTCGTAAGAGTAAAATCAAACGGAATACGGGGCAGGAGTAGGAATATACGAGAGTGGGACAACCCTCTCGAGGTCCTTGAGCTCCAATGCTATTGTCTTTCTAGCGAAACTACATGCTGTAGTAGACATCTAGGAGGGAGAGCAATAAGCCCAGATAGTATGTATCACGTACCGGGAGGCAGTATCGTCAGGGTCATTAAGAACCTGAATATTGACTGGACGGATAATTAAGCAGGGGCCAGCACAATAGATCTTTTAGGTCGCAGTGCGAAGTGGGTGATCGCCCGCATGGCCCCCCCAATAATAATAATAATAATAATTGATTCTGGTGGTTTGGGATGTGTTGGCCTTGGTGGTACCTTGATGTTTTAGTGCTAAATGTTACAGGCCATGTATGTTTGTGGTAATGTCATTTGGTTATGGTTTCTCTGAAAATGCGGCGGATTAATGTTTGGTCATGAAAAAATTTGATTTATTTTTAAAATCAGCATTCTCGATAAATCTCCGCTTAGTCTTGTGATAAAGACATCCAAGGCTTGGTTTCGATATGTTTCGATGAGAACATTAATTGGGTCGGCCGAATAAACTTCCGTTTTAATTTTATTGATAATTAAAGAGAATTGGTGATTGACATTCGCGTAGAATTCGTCCATGTCATATTCCTCTGTGATAGGTTGCTGAGTTGATGCTATAGTGTCCTCAGGTCTCTCTTATCAGCGTAATGGAGGGTGAGACATTTTTGGACTGCTGTCCATTTATCATCGAATATGTTGTAAGATATTAAGGTAGAGTCAGATTTTCCCCTAATTTTCTGCTTAATACTATGCAGAATTGCCCGATATATAGGCCTATCGCGCACGATGTTGTATCCCTTTAAGATGTTTTCGACACTGTGGATCTAGGATATGTACTGTGTAGGGTTACCGTCAAATGGTTTTAGCTCTTTTACACAGTCTGGCAATTTACTGATTTCTTTTAAATCTTCTGCGTTTTTGGGTGTTATTCACTTTCCTACTAGTTCCACCACTGGTATTATTGGATTTTCCAGTTTTTGTAGTCTTTTTTCAATCAGTTTTGCTAACTCTATTTGAGCATTAAGTGCTCCTGTCAGTTGCCTTATCGCTTCTTGAAATAACTCTACTCGTTTTACCATTTTAAAAATTTGTTTTATACAAATTTGTTATTATTTATTAGGATTATTTAATATAAGAAATCGGTTTGTTTGTACGAACCGATTCTTTTTATTGAAAACTGGAAATTTTTATGGTGAGAATCCCGTTTTTTTATTTTAATAGCACTTTCTGTTAATAAACAGATTTTTTTTTTCTGGAAAACACATTTCTTGAATAAAGTAAAAATTTAGCAATCTATTGTTTGGATTTTGTTGTATGCATCCGTTTATTTCTTATATGAAACTTTCTGATTCTTGACTAGAGAAACGAATTTGTAAATCTAATCCATGTGTCTTCTTGGTTGCATCTGTTAAATTCTTAAAACAAAACTTGCTGTTACTTGACTATAGAAAACAATTTTTGAATCTATTGTTTGCGTTTTCTTGAATACGTAGGTTCACTTCTTCCAGAGAAACTGAATATTCTTCACTAGAGAAACGCTTTTCTTGTGACAACGGTATATTTCTATCAGACACTATAATGGTTTTACAGCAGAAAAAGAAAGCATTGCAAGATATTGAAACAGTGTTGCGAATGCATGGCATGAAATGTAGTGATTTCAATTTGCCCGAACCCGGTCCAATCGATTTCGACATTATCGTCGAACATGTTTTCGATGTTGCCAAACAAGCAATTGCTACACTCAGTTCTTTCTCTACAACGACGAATATTTGGTGTGATAATGTGATTGATGGTCACGGAGGCTCAGGAAAAACCTACCTATATAATGCAATAATGTGGTATGTAAGAGGACAAGGACAAAAAGTTCAAGAATTTGCAACCACAGGAATTGCAGCGGATTTGTTGGTAGGCGGACGAACTGCACATAGTGGATTTATAATTCGACTTCTGGCAAATGAAACATCTGTTTCAAATATGAACATTCCATCACTTGAGTCTAACAAATTAAAGGATGCATCTCTGGTGATAATTGACGAAGCATCTATTCTCTCCAATCATTCGCTTCGAGTAATAGACCTATTACCTAGAGAAATAATGAATGACGTTCGACCATTGGGAGGAAAAGTACAGATATTGGGAGGTGAGTTTCGTCAAACATCAAATGTAGTACCAAGAGGTACGGTAACTGACATAATTGAGTAATGCGTCAAAAATTTTACATTGTGCCGTCATGTCAAACAACGCAATTTAATTACCAACATGCGCTCAGCAGGACAAGATAAATTTATTGAATGGTAATTTAACAAACGATTGTGACGATTTGAAATTCCTTAAGAATGGTCGAAATTCCTTTTGTAATGGTGGAACAGGAACAGATTATTAACTCAATATTTAGCAAGTCAATAAGAACATCAAGTCCCGATGAAGTTTCCGAAACTGCCAACAAATTCGTTCTAACACCAAAAAACATTGATGCGAAAGAACTCAATTTCAAAATGCCGGAACTAATTGTAGGAAATGAAACTGTCTATTTGAGCATTGATTCTATGATGATGATGCGAATGATTCCATCGATTTTCCAGTTGAATTTTAACGAAAGTTGGTACATTTATCAAGTTTCTTCGAAAACTTAACCCAAAAAAGGGATTGTTGAATGGAACTCGATTGATAGTCAGGAGTCTATCTAAAATGTCTATGGCAAATTCTATTGTACTTAATAACAGAAATATTTGTGTTTTCAATATCTGTGAAATTTGAATTTTGAGCAAGACGAGAGAAAATATTAAAACCATTTTTAAATGTTTCCAGAATTTTCTTTTCTCTCTATACACCACTTTGAAGTGGAAACACCACAGTCTAAAAAAATCTAAGTGTGTTCATTTGAACAAAATATTGTTTTAACCAAATCAAACTTTTAAAATCACAAAACTTGTTTCCGTTCTTCACTGTTGAAAATTCGCCATGGAATGATCCCTTTTTGGTGCGAACATCCGCTGTATAATGGTATATATACGTTTAATTATAACAATTTAACGACAATTGTCCCGTCTCAAGAAAAACTTGCTCAGTTGAAATAGTTTGTTGAATTTATTGTATTAAAATTTTTTTCTAAAACTATATTAAGTAATTTTTGTTCAAATGAAAAATGCGATTTTTAAATAAGATCGTTTAAGAGAAGAAAATATTTTCTTGTCCTGAGAAACGTAAAATAATAGTTTTCTTGTTAAAAGAAGTTATTAAGAAACAGTTTCTTCAATTTAAGATTTTCTCTCAGTTCAAGAGTAACATAGAAAAATTGGTTGTTTCCAAAAAGTTACGAAACTTTCCTTTTTGTGCCACCTAATTAAAAATAATTTAAATTATTTGAAATGCTGTACTATCTATACTAATCAAATTTCTAGACATCCAACTTCAAAGCAATCACACAAACTCAAAGCAATTAGTTCAATATTGAAAAATAACAAAAATGCGAACCATTTCGAGATTCGGCACATCTGGAAAGTATGATGAAAATGAAATATAATTATTGATAAAATAAATTTCAGAACATATGTATTAAGAAAATGTTGTATTTTAAAATGGGTGATTTCAAGAAAATTGGACAATATAGTTTAAGAGACGGGTCAATTTCGACTTGCAATAAAAATTGGAAACAACACAATCACAATTTTCTCCTTTTTGAGCAGTTATAGATGCAAGAAACTAAATCTCAGATTACAATTAAGCAACAAATTTTAACTTTATAAATTTTTTATCATTGCAAGAAACACAAATCTTACATGAAGAAAAACTCGGAAGAAATAAGAAAATTAGATTTTAAATGAAGAAAAACGACATTTTCTTCAATTAAAAATCCTTTTTCTTCACGTATGTGAAGTTAGCCAGAAATTTCTATCCCGAAAAGGCATTTTTAAACTATGTGTGTCTTTGCTAAATTATAAGGCTATTTCTCATATGAGACGTAAAGTTAGCCAGAAATTTTCATCCAGAAAAAAAATATATGGTAACTAATTCAGAGATTTTTTTTGACAGTTGAAAAAATTAAATGACATTAAACACAAATAAATACACAAAATAAAAATCATTAGAGTAAGTTGCTAACGACTTATTTTGTAATAATTATACATACGTTTTTTAATTAAAGCAAATTTATATTTATCTGGTATAGCAAAAATAAAAATCTCTCGGATTGAGGCTACAGTGTTTTGAGATTGGCATACTATAGGCTAACTTTATGCAAAAAAATATCAAATTCGTTCCGTGGCAAGTTTGTCAAATATCATCAAAGGCTGAATTATTTACACAATGTTGATGATTTAACTTCACATATTCGTCTGGTATGGCGATACTAAAAATCTCTCGGATTGAAACTACAGTGTTTTGAAATTGGCATACTATAGGCTAACTTTATGCAAAATCCGCGAGGATTTCCTTTGATGTTTTCCGCGACAAGCAGTTTTCAGTAAGTCTTGCGTGTGTTTTTCGCGAGGTTATAAGCTTACTTCTGACAAAAATTAATTGAAATCGTTCCGTGGCAAGTTACTATAAACCTCGGCTAACTTTCGTATTTTGTTTAAGTATAGAACCGAAATCGTTATCATTCTGAACGTTATTGTATAAGTTTTTACTAGTTTAGTTTAATTTAAAAATATCTATATGGTATAGGATAATTAATTTTTAATTACTTCATATACTAACATATAAGGGATTACTCTGCATAATTTAGATGACCTTTTTTGGATAACTATTTCGGTTAAGTCATTATATATATCCCACAACTCATTACGGTAGCAGTAGCATACGTAATGAGCTCCATCTGGTACATAATTAACAAATGAATTTAATTTATAATTATGCCCAAATATATTAATAATGGTTGGAATGTTTGTAATTAAATAGGTGTTCTGGGATTATGCAAAGGTTCCACATAAATAAATATGGTGTTATTTGTAAAAATATTGTGAACAGTAGGGCTACTCTCGCAATTTGGGCAATTCGAAGTATCAGTTTTCTCCAAGCAATTGGCTAAGTTTTGAATTCCTAAATCTTCCAACTTAAAATGGTCAATTGGTAAATAATTTAGAAGATCAATTACAGTATTGTTGCAAGAATCACAACTTTTGACTCTTTGTGCACTATAAAAATTTAACGATTTCAACACGAAATTTGAAACCGTAGTAATATTTGAAGTGCAGTCTCGTTGCAAGCCATAAAGTACTGTTAAGCTTGAAAATCGATAATTTTTTGCTAACTCAATTTGTTTAGCACGTAAGCTTTTAATTAATTTAGAAAAATCAGTTTCCACCGATACTTCGAAGTCATCTAAATTTAAAATACAGCACGTAAATGCGTGGAAAGCACACGTATAAAAATAGTTTTCTCCTGTTATAATCCCATTTTGTAAAAAACACATATTTTGGCTTTGTTCAATACAACTTTGTTTCTTATTTTTGCAATCATTTTCAAAAAGTTTATCTTTACAAACTTGCCACGGAACGAATTTAGTAATTTTTTGAATATAGTTCGCCTATTGTATGCTAATCTCAAAACACTGTAGCCTCAATCCGAGAGATTTTTAGAATCGCCGTACCAGACGAATATGTGAAGTTAAATCATCAACATTGTGTAAATAATTCAGCCTTTGATGATATTTGACAAACTTGCCACGGAACGAATTTGATAATTTTTTGCATAAAGTTAGCCTATAGTATGCCAATCTCAAAACACTGTAGTTTTAATCCGAGAGATTTTTAGTATCGCCGTACCAGACGAATATGTGAAGTTAAATCATCAACATTGTGTAAATAATTCAGCCTTTGATGATATTTGACAATCTTGCCACGGAACGAATTTGATAATTTTTTGCATAAAGTTAGCCTATAGTATGCCAATCTCAAAACACTGTAGTTTCAATCCGAGAGATTTTTAGTATCGCCGTACCAGACGAATATGTGAAGTTAAATCATCAACATTGTGTAAATAATTCAGCCTTTGATGATATTTGACAAACTTGCCACGGAACGAATTTGACAATTTTTTGCATAAAGTTAGCCTATAGTATGCCAATCTCAAAACACTGTAGCCTCAATCCGAGAGATTTTTAGTATCGCCGTACCAGACGAATATGTGAAGTTAAATCATCAACATTGTGTAAATAATTCAGCCTTTGATGATATTTGACAAACTTGCCACGGAACGAATTTGATAATTTTTTGCATAAAGTTAGCCTATAGTATGCCAATCTCAAAACACTGTAGCCTCAATCCGAGAGATTTTTATTTTTGCTATACCAGATAAATATAAATTTGCTTTAATTAAAAAACGTATGTATAATTATTACAAAATAAGTCGTTAGCAACTTACTCTAATGCATTTTATTTTGTGTATTTATTTGTGTTTAATGTCATTTAATTTTTTCAACTGTCAAAAAAAAATCGCTGAATTAGTTACCATATATTTTTTTCTAGATGAAAATTTCTTGCTAACTTTACGTCTCATATGTGAAATAGCCTTATAATTTAGCAAAGACACACATAGTTTGAAAATGCCTTTTCGGGATAGAAATTTCTGGCTAACTTCACATACGTTTTTTCTTCGTGATAATAAGCCTAGTTTTTTCCGTGTGTCTTCTGCTAAATTTACTAAATATATCACTAGTAAAAACATACTTAGGTGTCTGGAACCTGGTCAAGTCTTTAATACTAACATTCATTTCCTTTTCTTCGGCTTTTTTTATATAAAACGGTGTATGGTGGTGGATCCGGCATATTCCGGGAAACTTGCCTTAGCCTTGGTCGTTTACTCTTTCTCTAAATAAATAAATACAGGGAACTTCATAGCACATGTGGTAATTCAAAATTCGATTTCTAGTTGATTACGTGTTCAAAACTTTTATAAATAATAGATAATTTTTCAACTACCATAAATAGTTATCACCAAACCAGATGAGTTAAATACAAACTTTAGCATAGGGGTATTTTATGTGATATGATTTTTTGTCACAATTTATTATATATACTATTAATCTTAATCTATATATTGTTACTCACCTTAAATGCACCTAAATTTTGTACCGAACAGCTTAACATCGCCTCCCGACCAACAGGCGCTGATATATTTTCAATTGGTGCTGTAAAACTTGGTTCCGGCGTTTGATCCACATTTGATCCAGTGTTACCTGTGTATTACAGAAAAAAAAACAAGACAAAAGAAAATTTAATATTTATTTAAATTTTTTCGAAAAAAAAATATTGCAAAAAAAACGTTAAAGACAAAAAATATTCGTTCAATAAAAATTAAATGTAAAATTTTGAAAACCCCAAAATGACCTAAAAAGCAATCTATAAAATTTATACAGTTTTTATTTAAATTTTATTTCATTTCTAATTTTTTTTTTTTGTTTTCAATTTTTTCAATTTATTTTATAAATTTTCCTATTTCGAATTTTCCAATATCAATTTTTTTTTTTTTTTAACATTTATGTATGTTGTGTAATATAGGTCCTGTATACATATTATACCTATAGATATTTAAAGTGGTTACATTTACAAAAATAAAAAAAAAAACAAACAAATCGGAAAAATACCTCTAGACAAGAGCACAGTTATACGGGGTGGATTTAATACAATTCCGATATAAGCTTATCTCCCCGTATAGAGATGAAGTAAACACAAATAACATAAAAAAAAAATACAAGTTTTATTTTTATTATTATTTCAATTTTATTTTAAGGAAATGAATGAAAAATTCTGGTAGGTATTTGTTGTTCAATGAAAATGTAAATCTTTATTTTATTTAATAACAATAATAATAAAAATAAAATGTTATACGCAAGGGAACGGTGCTGATATGGATAAGAATTTTAGTGAAATAATTATGTGATGGCAATATACCGCATAGGCTTATCATAAAAAATCCTTTTATGGAAATTAAAACATAAAATTTTAATTAAGTGCTTAATAGGGGTTTACACGTTACATAAAGTGTTTGGTTATTTGGAAAAAGTGCATTTTGTAGCGAGCCTTTAAACAACAAAAATATAAATGACAGTCAAAAAAAACGAAAAGAGAAACACAATCTGATGCCCTTATGAGAGACAAGGACAACGTTTTTAATTTTATTTTTTATTTTACAGCAAAATTGTTTTTCTACAAAATAAAAAACGTGGCCTTTGTCTCTTATATGGGGCATTAGATTATTTTTCTCTTTTCGTTTTTTTTGACTGTCAGTCAATTTTTCTCATGGAATACAGGCTTTAGATTTACTAACGAGTATACGTTAGATGTCTAAGATGTTTAGAGAAAAATACGAAAAAAATTATTTAATCACAAAATTATCACACGCTGTTAATATTTTGTGAATTTGTTTTGCTTTTTCTACGGTTTGTTTACTGGAAATTTCCCAAGGTGGTAATTTTTGGTAGTATTTTTTCAAATTTTTACGGCCATCACTGCTATCTATGTAATGCCTATTGACTTAGTGACCAAACGATTTGTAGTAAGTTTTTATTTTAATTTGACCAGATTGCTGTTGTTATAAAATCTATTTTATATTTTGGTTTAAATAAATAAATTATTACAAGAAAATGAAATCGATTTACATAAACAACATTCATATATATTAAAATTCAAACATTTATGAAAGTGATTCAGAAATCATAATGAAGAATTTGTAACGTTTTCATTAAATAATGTGTAGATAATATTATGGAATATGGCCAATTAATTATATGGTCGTTTGGAAACTCGACGGGTCCAAAATCCAAAAGGTACACAATTCAACTATTACTTCAAGAATCCAGAAGTGAGAAGCTAAATAGGACAAAATCCACAAATTATTTTTGGTTTTTGTCACACATATTTTTTATGATAGCTATATTTTTAACAGAACAAATGCATTTTATCATCATAAAAAATTTCCTTTACTGTATTCTAATGTAATTTCGATTGAAATGAGATTGTGAGTGAGATTTGGTCCAAAATCTCAAACCAATTGTCTAATCCAATTGCCAATTATTTCGGATTTTGCCCTCTTACACAACTTCAACGGCATTTCAAAAAGGAAGTACTTGACACGCACGCCGTAACACATATTGATTGAAATGATTGATGAATGTTCGTCTGTTGTCAGCATTCACAACCAGATACAATAACATAAAACATTCTGAATCAAGCCAAAAAGGAGACGATTCATCATTTGGTAGAAAATCGGCTAAAACTCTTTGAAGTAATGTTTAGCAATATTACAAATGTGTGATCGAACAATAAAAATTAACTGCTTGTGGAATGTTTCGTTTTGTCCGTTAAATTTTTTGTTTTGAAACTTTGTTTTTGCTCTAGTTAATATTTGTCAGTTTGACTTTGATCGTCGAAGAGACAACTTGGAAATATAAAGTCAAAATAAATGAATTTAAAAACCAAAAATAATAAAATTGAGTTTTCTTTCATATAAAATAATTAAGTTATCATAATAATATAGTAATTAAGTGACAAAAAATAAATAGACAATAAGTGAATAATTTTAGTAATAAGTGCAAACATAAAAGTGAAACGAGCATGTTGAGTTGAAGGCAATGCGGCAAAAATGTGATGATGATTTAGCAATAATCCAAAAATTGAAAACACAAATAAATAATTAACACACAATCTGAATAAATGGCGAATTTTTAATACAATTTTATTTTCTTTATTTTAAATGTTTACTGTTGTACGTTGTGTGATTTTATGTTGCTTTCTCGAACGATGGTGAGCAAAAAAAAAGACAGAAAAAACTATGATGATGCGTAAAATCGGCTGTCATCTTCGTTGATTTGGTGTGGCATGATGTATGATAATTTATTCGGAGTTAGTGTATGTGATGTTCAACTATTGATGTCACTTGCGTTGATATGTGGAACGTACACTATTTAGCACAAACAGTACGCGAAAACAAGCAAAAGCGAAAACATGCGCAAAATACAGTTAATGAATAATGGATAAAATATCAGAAACTGGTAATTGGCCATTTAAAGCCATCAATTTATCAGCGACAGAAAAAAATAAGGAATGTGATTCCGAGTTGAATTTGATACACGATACTAGCGGGAAACGTAAGTTATGGGACTATCCGCAAGTCATATCACCTTGTAACAATTAGACCCCCCTGAGAGGGTATTGTTAGCAGAAAATTTTTTATTGAGTCAGAGGTTCTGGTACGGTCATCTGAAGCCGGCTAGAGCTCATCGGATTGGTGTGGGGTTTCCCAGAACATCATTCAATCTTGCTAGACCGTATAGGAAAAAGCAATCTAAAAAAAAACAGTTTTATTATTTCTTGTGGTCACATAATCGATCCTCGTCTGATGATATACCTACCGCACTGCACCTCCCCAGTTGAATATTAATTTATCTCATTGTAAAAAAAAATATTAAAAAAAAATAAAAAAAAAAAAGTAAATTAATATGAAATTTGAATTTAATTAACTTTGAATCAATTAATTGTGATTAGCAGAAAACAAAAAAAAAATACAATTTTTGTTACAAAATAATATAAAAAAAAAATAAATATATAATAACAATATTTCTTTTATAGGTCTAAAAGACGAACTTAACACTACCCCCACCATATAAACTTAAAATTATTAATATTAAAAAAAAATAAATGTAATAATAATAAATATTGTATAACTACGAATTTAATAAAAAAAATAATAAAAAAAATGTACACTAAATTTAATTGGGATTGTCCAAATTTTATCCCATTTTTTTTTTTTTTTTGTGATATTTTAATACACACCAGTTTTACTTCTATTTATTTCTTTTTTCTGATCCACATAAATTGTTTATTCACCAATTTGCTTGTCTTTAATTAAATATTAACACCAATATAGTCCAACACCAGCTAATATTATTTTTCTTCGTTAATTTAATTATTTTTATATTTATTTAGTTTTTATGCTTATTTGTATAAATTTATTATTATTATTTATTATAAATTATTATTTAATTATTTAATGTTTTCTCGTTATTTAATTTATAAAAAAAATTATATATTTATTTATTATATTTATTACATTATTTAATTATATTATATTTACTAAATTATTATTTTTAATTTATTATATTTACTAAGTTATTATTAATTTATTTTCTAATTATTTAATTTAATTTAGTTTTACCAATGATGCGCCATACTAGGATTTGTAATCCTTAAGTTCTTTATGGAATTTCCATCAATGCGAAAAACAAAAAAAATAAAAAATTGCGTACGATAATTCCAAATTTGTGCCTTGAATTTTACTTTTCATTTATCTTGTAATTTCTATGTACGTACAAATGGAAACTCGTTGTAGTACACAATATACTATAATATTGTACATAGAAAATAGAGTTCATTTTTTTCACAATGTCCGCACAATTTATATTATTCTACCAAAAAAAAAAATAACACATGTAGGTACACAAGATCTTTCCACCATTTTTGTTCATTTTTAATTCATTTTTAAATTAATTTGTCTTTTATATATATATATACTTATGCTAACAATACTAAACTTAATTATTTATATTTTATTTTTATTTTGAAACGCGATAAATATTTTAATTATTGAATAAAAAAAAAATCACTTTCAAAGTTGGCTTTTGATTTTTTTTTTTTTTTCAGTATCCATTTTCGTTTTTTTATTAATTATTTCTTTTTTTTTTGTCGTCCTCTATCTCTCAATTACAAAATTCAAGTCCCGGATCGTCAACCCAAAAACAATTTTTTTTTCTTTCTTTTTTCTTTTTAATCTTCGTTATCAATTATTCTCTTCACAGTCAAAACAACACCAAAGAAATTTAAAATTTCCTCTGCTCAACAAAGCATTAACACAACAACGCGAACGTTGGCGCACGTAAGCTTAATAAAGCGCAATAATTAAGCTTATTCTTTTCTTTTCTTTTTCTTTTCTCAACTCACAAAAGTAAAGGTGGGAAAAATGGAACGAGTCATGTGATTCGTAACAGTCGTGGGGACGTACCTATCCCTGAGTTAGTCTCATTGCCAGGCTTAGGATTTTGGATATGGCTTAGTGGAAGTTTTATAGCTTGATATCTTTATAATGGTAAGTCCCCATTGGTTTACCTTGTATATCTTGAACCTCACACATAACTCGACCGATAAGTTTGGTGACAACTGCAGGTATATATTTTGGTGCTAGTTTGGCTGAAAATTTATCTGCTGCTTGGCTTTGTACGAAATTACGGACGAAGATTTGTTGCCCAGGAGTAATTTGAGGCGGCCTGTAACGCAAATTATAACGATGATGAACGTTGGCGCACGTAAGCTTAATAAAGCGCAATAATTAAGCTTATTCTTTTCTTTTCTTTTTCTTTTCTCAACTCACAAAAGTAAAGGTGGGAAAAATGGAACGAGTCATGTGATTCGTAACAACCTCCCCCAAAAAAAAAACACAAAATGACATGTCTGTTAGCATAATACAGCTAACAAATGAAAACATATTACCCAAAGAAAAAATACAACAACTCAAACAACAAATAGAACCACTGTTGGAAATAAACAATCAAATGATGAATAGTGAGATGATGGATATTGAATTGATAAACCTATATCACAATAATGAGATGAATGAATACGTAACAATGAAGAGAAAACAGTTACTAAAACCATGCCGGAAAAGCAACAGTAAAACACAGACAAGATCCACGAGGAACAAACAATACATAAAACTGCAGGGCCACCACCATTAAATATGCATAATTAAACAAACAATTTCGGATTCAATAAAAATATTAAAACACAATCAAATCGCAGATGCCGAAATAACGAGAATAGACAAAAACAAACATACAATCTAAGAAGCAATCGGAAGAAGCGAAAACCCCATATTATACATTCACGCTTAGCGAAGATAAACCAAAATCAATAGTTCTAAAAGGATTAACAGAAGAGGAAAATATAGAAGATTTAACGGAAGAACTTAAAAAGCATGAAAATGAAAAACTTAAATTTATAAAAAAATTTCAGATGGAAACTACAGTCAAAGTTACAAAAAATAAAACTTCCATTTTACATAGTACACATAACGTCAAATAGTGATATAAATAATTTAACTCAAATAAAATGATTCAACTACCAAAAAATCTATTGGGAGAAATTACAACATAAAGACCTACATATATCAATGCAAGCGATGTCAAAGGTTTGGGCATACTGCGATTAATTGTAAACTTGAATATAGATGCGTGAAATGTAAAGAAATGCATGAACCGGAAAATTGCAAAAAACAGACCAAAAATGAGGGAGAACCATATTACATTAACTGCAAAACCACAGGACATCCGGTATCAAGAGATAGACCAAACAAGGAAACCGCACGTGGGAGAACTGCCATTCTAATGAAGCAGGATATTAAATATAGAAAAATAGATATTTTAGGAAAACAAAACTTAGGGATCGATACAACTACGATAGAACTAAAGCAAAAAATAAACAAAAACATATTATTATTGGTGCTTACGCACCAATTACAACCAATGACAATTTTATAAATAGTTGGGAAAAAATATTTCATAATTTAAATTATAAGAGAGTAATACATTCTATGTATTAACTGGTGATTTAAATATACGGACTGGAGAAACAACTCTAATAACTCAAGAGGATGTAAGATGAAAGGGTGGTTAGACAAAAATCAACAAATGTATAAAATGATTTGCGAAACTCCTTTTTAGATATCATAATTCACGACGTTAGATTAAATGTCAGTAATGAGATCAATACAATAAGATATGCTAGCGACCATAGAGCATTAAAATTTAGCATACAAATGGAACCAGACATAAAATTCTCTGAGCAGGATATAGTAGCCCAAGGACAAGTGATGTGGAACCAAACAATTAACTGGAATAAATATGCTAAAATCATTGATCTAAAAACAGCAAATATAAATTGATAAAGAACAATAATATAATAGACAGCCACCGAAACTTAAGCAAAGTAGAGATGGAAGAAGGACTTGCAACACTAAACGACCTAATATTAAAATCAATAAAGAGAACATGCGACAGAACTATAATAGGTTACGTTAGGTTGGAGTGGCTGCTTACGCACACTTAGACCGGTGACGGTCCATTGTGATACCACAGGATGTATCCCCTTTTACCCCTATTGGAACCATTTCGAACTACTTATGTAGCGTAAGATGTCCCGCACTTTAATGTTTTCGAGATCCGAGAGGCAGTCCATCCTGAACTTACCTAAGTGTTTGTGCCTTCTGAGAGCCAATGCTGGACAGGAGCAAAGGAAGTGGACCAACGTCTCTTCCTCCTCTTCGCCCAAGCAGCTTCTGCAGAAGTCATTAGCCTCCAGACCCAGCCTTCTTGCATGTTCTCCAGAAAAGCAGTGTCCCGTTAGAATTCCTACGACCGTTCTTGATTCACGTCTGCGTAGGGATATTAATGCCCTAGTGCGCCCCAAGTCAAGCTTTGGCCAAACTTGTCTTGTAACTCTACAGGTGAGGGTGTTAGACCACCTTTCGCCCGTTGAGGATAGCGCCTGCTTCCCAAGTGCTTGTCTCAGCGCTGCGATAGGCCTCCTTAAACTTGCCCTTTCCGGTTGCAGCTGGAGAGTCGTACCATGCCTAGCAAGTTCATCTGCCCTGCAGTTCCCCATGACGCCCGAGTGACCTGGGACCCAGACTACCTGAATATTGAAATGCTCACCCATCTCATTTAGAGATGAGTGACAACTCAACGCCACCCGTGACGCCAAAGACACCGATTCTAACGACCGGATCGCCGCTTGACTGTCCACATGGATTGTGATATCGTCTGAGGATAACACATTATGCTTCAACCACGTCATGACCTCCTCAATCGCTACGACTTCAGCTTGGTACACGCTGCAGTAATCAGGGAGACGAATAGAAATGTTTACATTTAATTTGTCACAGAATACTACAGCTCCTACTTTGCCGTCTAGCTTGGGGCCATCTGTGAAGAATTGCAACGCTTCGGTTTCCGATAACGGTCTATCCCTCCAGGATTCCCTAGAAGGGAAGGAGGTCCGAAATCGCTTCTCGAAGCGTAGAGTAGGTTTAATGTAGTCAAGATCCGCCAGCTCATCCTTCAACGATCTGACAATAGTAGAGTGTCTTATACTAAGACACGTCCACTGAGAGACGGCTGCAAGTCGTACAGCCGTATTTGCCGCCATCTGTTTGCCAAAAATGTCGACCGGAAGAAGGTGCAACATAACCTCTCAGGCACTTGTCGGTGTCGACCTCAATGCCCCGCTAACAAGCATGCAGGCCGTTCTTTGCACTCTCTCAATCTTACTTTTGTAAGTTACCTTGTCCATAGCTGGCCACCAAACACCCACCCCGTACATGAGTACAGGTCTCACTGCGGCGGTGTAGAGCCAGTGTACCAGCTCCGGCTTCAGACCCCATCTATGACCAATGGCGTTCCTACAGGAGTACAAAGCAATAGTAGCTTTGTTTATTCTCTCCAACATGTTGGGCTTCCAACTAAGCTTACTGTCCAAGATAATGCCCAGATATCTAGCTCTATCAGTAAAAGCAAGTCTCGTGCCATTTAAGGTAGGAGGGACAACTACCGGGATTTTATATTTCTTAGTAAAGAGTACCAGCTCTGTCTTGGACGGGTTAATACAAAGTCCACATTTGCCAGCCTATTTCGTAACGATGGTAAGCGCATTCTTCGTGCCCAGGAATTTCCCGGTAACAGCTAAAGCTACGTCATCTGCGTACGCGATAACTTCAATACCCTCTCTCTCCAATTCAAGTAGTAACCCGTTTACCACTATGTTCCAGAGAAGAGGGGACAGAACCCCCCCTGCGGAGTTTCCCTAGGTACTCGCCTCTTGAAGGTGGAGTCCCCCAACTTCGAGCTAACAATCCTGCTTCCCAGCATATAATTGATTAACCCTATCAGAGGAACGTCCACCTCCAAAAATGACAATCCCCCTTTGATTGCCTCCGCTTTCACATTATTAAAGGCGCCTTCTATATCTAGGAAGGCCACTAAAGAGAATTCCTTCCAATTAATCGATTTCTCAATCGTAGACACCAAGGCGTGCAGAGCTGTGTCCACACTTCTACCCTTTGTGTACGCATGCTGAGACGATGCCCACTTCCTGGCACCTATTTTATCTCTGATGTATACATCCAGCAGCCTTTCCAAGGTTTACAAAAGAAAGGATGATAGAGTTATTGGTCTTAGGTCCTTAGGATAGACATGTGAGCTTTTCCCCGCTTTCGGTATGAACACCACATTGACCTCCGTCCAGTACCTAGGAATATAGCCCAGCTTCAAACACCCTTTGAGTATAGCTTCCAGGTAGGGAAGAATAATTACTGAGTTGTTTTGAAGTTCCGCTGGTATAACTTGATGACGGACCAGCCGATTTAAATGGTTTAAAACCCCTCAGTGCCCATAGGATCCGTTTTCTGGTTACGATATCCTCTGTGGTTACTGACAGTGATTCCTGATGATTGCTACGCACCAACAGGTTTTCAAAGCTCCCTGGGAAGTGTGTCTCGAAGAGAAGCTCCAGAAATTCTTCACTAGAAGCTGTCCAAGATCCGTCCGGTTTTATCAAAAAACTGGAACTAGATGTACTTTTGGAAAGAATCTTCCTAAGGCGGGAGGTTTCGGATACCTCTTCCATATTATCACAGAAGATTCTCCAAGACCTCCTTTGTGCCTTTCTTAATTCTTTCTTATAAATTCCGAGTTTCTCCTTATAGGAGTCCCAATCCTGAGCCTCCCTTGTATTTTTGGCTCTATTAAAGGCTGCCCTACAAGCCTTACGATAGGTTCCCAGTTCCCTGGACCACCATACTGGTGCTTGCCTACCCCTAGGCTTAGCCAGTGTGGCAGGCAGCGCGAAAGGATCGGTTGCATGCGCTACTTCTTAACTTTTGTCAATGACCGCTAGCATCAACACATGCTCCCTCAGGACAACGCTGAACAGCTTTGTCCCTGAGTTGGAGCTCGGCTTCTTTTCAGTCACCAACTTGGCCCGCTTGCTGTTGACTACTTCCACCTCGTCCTGGGACCGCTGTCCTTTCGACACATGGTCCCTTTCCGAGCCACCGCAGCCCACAGTGCTTTTTGCCCAAGCTACTGATGTTCTTTGCTCTTCCGTAAGCTGCCCCTCGGGGGTCGCAGCCTACTTCTCGAGAATTCGGAATGCAGAGCGGCGATTCCTGTATCGCCTTTTCGCTGGAGGAATGTCTCTCGTCCCACTCCCCTGTGCTGCGTTGGTACCGCTAGCTTCCGGGACTTTTGCCCCAGAGCCAACCACCTTTGCAAAATTAGAGGCCACACCCGTCTGGTTCGAGGTACCTTCCTTTGCTGATACCGGCTTTTGAGGAGAGCCGGTGCCCTTTGTTTTTTCGTTGTTTGATCTTTCCATCTGATTCCCACGAGTATCGGAGAAATAAAGGTCTGCCTGCGCAGAGATCCGTATACGCAGGTAAGGCTAAATACAACTGGAGGTCTCCAGGTATACAGAGGGCTCCGTTAGCGACTGGGCTTTGTTAAATGGGCCCCCAGCCTAGTTGATCATCAGCACGGGTCGCTTAACACCTTAATCCAGCACATTCGGCTCGCTAGCACCGCGGCCTTCCAGCAACCCCTTCCCTCTGCCCACATTCTCTCCCCCTCTCACCTATTCACATGGAGAGCCCAATCCAATGGGATCCATTCCATTCCCCGGGTCACCCGTTTATAGGGTATTCCCACTCATCACCCGCGGAGACTCCGGAGGTGCAGAGAGGATGCGACGCCCAGTCCGCCGTGGTTACTGGTCGATGGTTTTCTGCCGCCATCTATTCGCCTTTCAATGCTGGGCATCATAGGCACTAAGAATTTAATGAACTGAGGTTAACCACCCCCCAGTTCCCTGAGACTCTCCCACCAGCTGGACTGCGGTTTGGGGCGGCTTATTTAATTCACCGCTAACCTACCTAGCGATAGGTTGTCCACTATCCACCACCTGTGACACCCCCCCCCCCCCCCCGATAGCTGCAGTAGGGCATGGGACACGGGAACTGTAATAAAAAAATCACTAAAAGAAATATACAGCAATCCAATCATAGAGAAACTGTACAAAAACAAACAAGTAGTAATATCGCAACTTGAAAGGATAAAAATAAATTATTACCTTCACAATAATTATCAGTTATCAGACAGATATAGGGAGATTAAAGTCGATAATTAAGAATATAAAATAATAAAAGAAAATGTTACAATACAAATAAATAATATTTCGAAAAAGAAATTACAAAAAATAAAACCGGGGAATAATCAAAATTTTTATAAAAATATTAATACCTTATTCAGATCTAAAGAAAAATTAAAGATACATAAAATAGAATTGGCGAAAAACGTAGATGAAGACATGCAACTAATGAAAAATAGCAATATAGACGAAAATAAATTAGTAGAGGACCAAGCGAAATACATAATCACTAAAGATAAGGACAAACTTAAAATAATTGGTTCATACATATACAGCAACAATCAATATTCATAGGACCAATTACAGAACATGCAAAAAGGGTCATGAATGAGGTTGCTCATTGGAAGAGAATTTACCTAAAAAATCAAGCGATGGTATAGAATTCCACGAGCAACTGAAAGCCAAAGATAAAAAGATAATAACCTAGCAACAATTTCGGAATTGTTTGTCTCACAAGAAGAACTGATTAGGATATTTAGGAACACAAATTCTAAAAAATCTAGCGGTTTAGATGCAATTCCAAACTTAGCATTAAAGCTACTACCAGCGAACATAATAAATGAATGTCAAGTTATATTTAACAATATGATAAATTCAAATTATATCCCAGAAAACTGAAAAGTGGCAAAGATTATACCTATTCTTAAAAGAAATATGGAAAGAGCTATTAACTTACTCCCCAACATTAGTAAAACGTTTGAAAAAAATTTATTAATTAGGATTAATGACTATTCTATGAAGGAGAACATATTACCAGATAACCAATTTGGTTTTAAAAAGGAACATTGAACAATCCATGCAATTTTAAAACTATTATCAGATATTACAAGAGAACTAAACGCAAACAAGGCTACACGCGCATTATTATAAGATCTGGAACGAGCAATTGACTCAATTTGGTTGGAAGGATTAATGCACAAATTAATAAACTACAACTTAAATTCGAACTTATTAAGGATAGTATTTAACTTGGTAAAAAACAGAAAATTTAAATTAACCGATGGAATTAATCTAACTGATGAACTGATGAACTGATGAAATATATACAATATACAGTGGTTTACAGCAAGGAATGATTCTATCTCCAATCTGGTTTAATATCTATACGGCAAATTTAATGAGTTCCAATGCAATTAATACAGCACAAATAAAATCAATAGCATTTGCGGATGATATAATTTTATATGCACCGAGTAACAGAATAGATATTATAGAAACCAATTTACAGAAAGGACTAGATGAAATATATACATCATTGGAAAAATGGAGAATAAAATTAAATGTGAAATAATATTATTTAGGCGACCACTCAGTCATTGCAGTGGGAATAAAAGAAAAAACTTGAAACACTTGTCGATTAAATTAAACAACCACATAATACAGCAAAAAGAGAATGTTAAATATCTCGGTTTAAATCTAGATCAGTATGTATATACTTCACTAAACATACTAATAAATATCCAGTTGCAAAAAGCCAGAAATATGTTTGGAAGCCTCGGCAAGTTGTTCTTCAACAGGAATATTTTCATCAAGACCAAAATAATCTGCTATCAAACTAAGCCTAAGAGCTTGTACGTCCCAATACAGAGAAATTACAAATCGTAAACAAATGATATCAACTAAAAAACGTTACACGAAATCCAATATACCGAGAATAGATATCTTAATATTAAATACAATACGAAAGCATATTACAAGATCATCATACACAATATCGAATATTCTATGATCTCGTCGCCGTACTTATTACCTGACATTACCCAGACGTATTTCTTCGAGCAACAAATTCCGGCACCAGAAAACTTGGCTGGGATGGATTACAATAACGTAATCCAATCAATTGATGATACACCCATAATATACCACACGAAAAGAAAAACAAACGATAAAACTATTAAAATAGAAGATATAAATAACGTAGACTTAAGACGATACAAACTTATCGACAAAGACTTATCGAACAGAGACAAACAAGAATACATTTCAAACAAGTACAAGTTGTGGTGGTAAGACCAATTAATGGGATGATCATATACCTTTTCAATAATTAGAATTAAAAATAGTAGACATACGTAAATAAATTTTAATTTAATATAATTTAAATTTTTAGAGTCCCGAAATTGGGCATATTGAAAATCAATTATAAAATCATAGTTTTTTTTGTAAATAGTTTTTAAGACTACAGTGAAAAAAAAAGAATTGTAAACAAAATTTGGATAAATAAAGACTGGATTTAAAAAAAAAAAATAATAATAATATTTATAAAATTAAAGAAATTTAGGTCTATCTGACTCATCGAACAATATTTTTCCAACGGTATGGTGCTTCTGAAAAAAGGTGTAACTAGCATGCTTCTGAGAAACCTCAATCTGAAGAAGGAACTGTGTAATGGCGTCCGACTAATTATCGGAAAACCCGCTTTGAATTTTGTAAAGGCCGAAAATAATTTTGGAGTGCAATAAAGTAGCAAGTGTACTGATCCCTCGAGTTAATCTGACTTCATGGGAAACTACCATTCCATTTATATAATATTCCATGGCTGGTAATTTCCCGTCATTTCCGCGTCACGTGTCAAACAGAATTTTGAAGAGAGCTAATCTGTACGAATCCATTTTATACTAAATACCTACCAAAAATTGTCATTGCTAAACAAAGTCTTAAACGTAGAGAAATACAGGAATTGAAAAATAAATCAATAAATTCATATCTACAATCTCTCACCTATGATAAAGGTAGTGATTATTCATTGTGGAAAGCAACCAAATATTTGAAAAGGCCAGTTATGCATATACCACCAATAAGAACAAATAATGGTCACCTGGCTAAAAGCAAAGAAGAAAAAGCAGGCAAATTCACGGATCATCTCGAGCGTACCTTTCAGCCAAATTTAACAACACTTAACCAACAGGATATATTGTTCGAAAACCAAACAACTATCCTGAGACAGGAAATTCCATTAACTATAATGCTAAAGAAGTAAAACAAATAATAAACAACCATGTAGTACTTAAAAAATCACCAGGATATGACCTGATAACTGGAGAGATTCTAAAACAACTACCTAATAAAGCTATTAAAAAAATATCGGACATAATTAATGCTTCCTTCAAACTCCGTTTTGTCCCTCTATCTTGGAAATTTGTGGAAGTGATAATGATACCTAAGCCAGGTAAGCCACTAAGTGAACTGGTCTCGTACAGGCCAATATCACTTCTTCCAACTATGTCAAAACTATTTGAGAGATTGTTATTAAAACGAATTAAACCAGAAGTTGTAAAATCAGGAGCTGTTCCGTCCCATCAGTTTGGATTTAGAGAGGAACACTCCACAATCGACCAAGTCCATAGAATAACAGATATAATAGAAAAATCCTTAGAGGAAAAAAATATTTGTTCAGACATATTTATTGACATAGCGCAGGCATTTTACAAAGTCTGGCTAGATGGTTTAATATTAAAATTGGAGAAAACTCGGCCATTTGAGTATTGCGAACTGCTAAAGTCATACCTGAAAAGGAGATATTTTAGAGTTAAACAGGAAGGAGTTTACTCCAGTATTAAAGAAGCTAAAGCAGGAGTCCCGCAGGGGAGTGTCTTAGGGCCTTTCCTTTTTGTACTGTTTACTAGCGACATACCGCAGACGAGCAATACAACTATCGCCACGTTTGCAGATGACACTGCAATTCTAGCTGTTGGTGACACAATCGGTGAAGTCACATTCAAACTACAAATAGTCGTAAATAATATACAAGATTGGCTAGCTAAGTGGAGAATTAAAGTGAATGAATCGAAGTCTACTCACATTAACTTTACTAATAGATCAATAGAACCACTACCTGTGACTCTCAATAATATCTCTGTACCACAAGCCAATCAACCAAAATACCTTGGTATGAACCTTGATGCAAAGTTAAAGTGGAAAGTACACGTGAAAAAGAAAGCAGAAGAGCTTCAGTTAAAATATAGAAAAATGTACTGGTTAATTGGAAGAAACTCTCAGTTATCCATTCATAATAAACTTATGCTTTATAAACAAGTACTCAAGCCGGTCTGGACGTATGGTATTCAACTATGGGGATGCACCAAAATCAGCAATCAACAGATAGTTCAACGATTTCAAAATAAAGTCCTCAGAGAAATTGTAAATGCCCCTTGGTACACTCGTAATAGTGACCTTCACTGAAATAAAGAAATGTGCTCAAAAACACCAGGAGAGGCTCCATCATCACCCTAACGTCGAAGCTGCATGACTACTTCATCGAGAGGGTATAATAAGAAGACTCAAAAGACTAAAACCTTTTGAGTTACCTGAATAGTCCGCACAATGCAACATCAACCAAAACAACACTTTATGTAAATAACACATATGAGTACTTTATTATTATATTGTCAGAGTCAAACGCTGTTAGGTTACTCAAAAATGACTAGTTACTTTGTAAAAAAATTTTATTGTTATCATAAATAAAATTATTAAAAAAAAAAAAAAAAAAAAAAATTATAAATACATAAATTACAGATTTGTTTTGTTACCTATGAAATTTAATAAGTTTTTGTAACTGAAATAATAAACAATTTTTTTTTTTTTTTAAATCAGCTTAATTATTTGTCCAGACACAAGATGAAAATGCAAATGTTTAAACATATAAAGTGACATTTTGACAGTTTATTTGCGAACTGAATTGTCGACCAAACTTTATCATGAGAAAAACACGTTTCTACATAATATGATTTAAGACTTTTTTGTGTTAAGATAAATTACTAAGTAAACTTTTTTAGGTGGTGGCAAATTTACAATTTAGAGTTTATCTTGATTTTTGCAGACCATATCAAGGGACGACAAGTAATAAATTGGCAGGCGACTAATATTTAACCATATTTAATATTTGTTTTACTATTATTTTGAAAAACCCTGTTTCAATTTATTAGCAAATTATTCGTTTTGCTTTACCCAAACCACTATAGCAAATATTTTCCATATCCAAACTCCCGAGATTATAACATTAACAAATTATCGCACTACGGCTGCAAATATTTTTTGCACAAAAGAGCTTTAGCTTTAATAATTAATAAACTATATTATGCTTGTTTATTTAAACTTTTTTGTATGCTTTCAATTGTTTGTGTAAATTTAAATACATACAATTTTTTTGTATGTTGGTTTGTTTAAAAACTATACGTTCAAAAAAAAAAAATCTGTGAAAAATTAATTCATTTAGAGATAAAAAAATTGTTAAACAAAAAATGCCGTATTTCAAAATTATGTTTTTTGCTGTGATTATTTAATTTATATGAATATTTTTTTTTTTTTTTTTTTCTAAAGTTTGTGTTTACAATGTACATTAAATAATTGCAGACAGATGTTTTTCTGTTGCACAATAACAAACTTTGGTAATTTATAGAGGGAGAAATAAAAGGTGACTACGTTCATACTATAAGTTATGTATAAAAAAAAAAATGGGACGACAAAATGCTTGTTGAAGTTTTAGTGTTGTTAAATAATACTTAGCAAATTGAAGTCAAAAATGTCAGAGGGTTAGGGTGCAGAAGTGAGGTTGGAAATCATCTGATATTAAATTCCAATTTCAACCGACAGATTATATTTCGGGTGACTGACAGATAGTTAATGTATACTGTACTTCCAGATACTTATTAAATTATCTCTTGTAGCATTGCACTTCTAATATGTAGATCAAACTTCCCAATAATTTACAAATATAGTTCGTTTACCTTATTGGCCTTATTGATTGTTGATGCTTACGTAAATTTTTGATATTAGGATTTATTTCCATTGAAAAATTCAAAGACAGAACAACAAAGAAAATCGAAATAAATCGAATCCATTTTTTTGTTTTTTTAAATTGAAAAAACTTTCTTATTGTGAGAATTTTCGTTCGTTCTTCCTCTCAAGGTTGGTTCACCAGATTTGTCCATTTTTTTGCTCGTCAAAAAATGGCAACTTGACGGAGTTAAAAACCGAGTTAAAAATATATTGTTATTGTGTTATATGTACTTGTGTTTATTTTGATTTTTGTGCGATTTTATCAGTTTTATATTTTTTCTTGTATTTTCGCGATTTTTTTAGTTACGTTGTTATTTTCTTATTATTGTTGTTTCATTTTTCCATTTTTTGCGGTTAAAATAAGTTTTATAGTATTTTTTTTTTAAATTTTTTTGTTTTTTTCAGTTCAAATTTTTTCTTTTTATTTCATTAAATTTAAAGTAAAATTAATAACGCAATGGCAGAATTACCTCACCAACTGTCTTTTTCAAGACAACACCAACTGTGTTGTTGACTTGTTTATGACAACAACAACTGTCTTTATCAAGACAACGAATGCGGGCAGTATTGGAAAGCGACATTGATACGGCTCAAGCTTTAATGACAGCTTATTTAATTCATGAAGCAAGTTCATTACGAGGTTCCCTTCGGTTTACTGTAAATCCGATCAATCGTAATCGAAGGTAACAAGGATATTATCACTATCAATTCGATGAGCTGCTATCAATAGTAGGTCCATCAATACAACATATGTTGATATCAGATCAAGTCATATCCGCAAATGAGAGGCTTAAATTAAACTTAATAGCCAACGCGAAATTATAATGAAATAATTTGCTTTTAAATACTTAGCAAATGGGGCCAGTATGATATCCATTGGTCGTTATGGATACCGCATGTTCAACGACTTCAAACATCATAAAGCAGACATGTTTGGTGTTATAAGAAAAGCTAAAATTGAGCTGTTTCCCATAGCCTAAAGGTGAAATGTGGCTATCCATTTCAAAGGATTTTTACGATAATGGAACTTTCCGAATTCCTTAGGAGCAATCGATGGGAAACATGTGATTATTCAGGTAAAACTCAGATTTTTTGTTGGGCTGTAAATTTGTTTAATTTGACAATATTTGGTTTGCAGGCATTTGGAAATTCCGGTTCTGTATACCGGAATTATAAACATAGCCACAGCGTCGTATTATTTGCGGTATATGACGCAAGCGGGCATAAAGGAGATAGTATTATTTTCCGAATGAGTGATTTTGGTAAAACCGTTTTAAATGGTGGTAGTCAATTGTGTCTACCACCACCAACCTCCTTCCCCAATACGACAGATGTAGTTCCGTTTATATTTGTTGGAGACGAGGCGTTCCCACTTCTTCGCAACCTAATGCGCCCATATCCCAGTCGCAATACTGGAGTTTTGCCAAAAGCGCAAAATATATATAACTATATCGCCCGTCTCGAGCCAGACGTGTAGTAGAAAAAGCGTTTGGTATATTGGCCGCCAGGTGGTGGATTTATCGGCGGCCAATTTTAGCAAGTAAACCAACGGAGATTGCCATTATAAAAGCAACAGTCTTTACAATTGGTTTCGGGACAAACAAAATTCTAAATATATAACCTCTGATGTGGTCGATACAGAAGAAAGTGGTAAACTGCGACCGGGAAGATGGCGTATTGAAGGTAATTCGGAAGGAATAGATGACGTCAACAGATTGGGCTCGAATAATCCAAGTAGAACAGCGACAGAAGTACGGGCCAAGTTTTAATATTACTCTAATGCTATAAATGCTCTACCATGGCAAGAACCAACGTTGCACTAAAATCAATAAATTAGATGATCTGAATTAATATGTTTGTTTTGAAGTAAATTTTATTATTAGTTTCCTTTCTTTTAGTAATGCATTGCATAGAAGCTCTATCTTTTAGTAATGCAGTCCATAGTAATTTATTTAAAATAAAAGCTGCATGTAAATAATTCATTATAGTATATTTCAGAAAATTTATTCAGTACATAACTATAATGGTGTATATCCATTTTGCTTGTGTATATTTTGTCACTTATAAATTTATAATAAAACAACTTAAGTTATTTTTAAATAATTTTAATTGAAAAAAATTTTTCCTTGTAGTAACAATATTTAAATTTTTTTTTTTTTAGAAGATTGATTTCGGATTGACTCCTTCTTCGGTTCTTTTTTAACAACAGATAGTTGTTAAAAAAGAACCGAAGAAGGAGTCAATCCGAAATCGATCTTCTAAAAAAAAATTTTTTTTTAAATATTGTTACTATAAGGAAAAAATTGGGATTGATCCGTTTGCCCAAAATTTTTTTACCCAAAACATAAAAATAATCTTTCCCAAAAAACACTTTCCCAAAAATCGTTTCCCCAAAATGAATTTTCCCAAAAAAAAAATTGCTCAAACTAATTACCCCAAAAGTTGAATACCCAAAATTATAATTTATTTATGTACATACATACATAAAGTATAGGTGTGTATAACATAAAATAACATAACAAACATAATATAATTTAATATAAATTAACAAATTTAAAATAAAATACATAACAAAATTAATCGGTCAAATTATACGCGATTGAACGCAAGTATTCAATCTTTGTATAATTTTGTTTTTTTGATATGATTGACTTTATGTTCTTCTCTCGTTTAACTAGAATATTGTTTGTTGGCCAAGTATGACCAGCTGCATGCTTGTCCACCTGATATGCAGCGTATATATACTCCTTACGCAGATGCTCAATTAGACAGTACGTTTCGACGTGCGCTTTTCCCATTATTATTTGAAGCCGTCTATGCCAGGCTTCGGCGTTGTTTGTGGTTCGCGGTAAACTTTCGCAATTTTGCTCACAAACAGACCAAAAATGTGGTGCATAGCGTGGAGGTTTGTTGGTCCGTTTGTCGTTTACAACGTAATTTCTGCCAAACCAAACAGCAATATTTCGTACCGTGGATCGACGTGCTTCAATAATTCTTTAAAAAAATCTTGAATTTCATCAGGATGTATGAACGCCAAGACCCGGATCATTCGGATATCAAGAGCGACAGCCTCATTTGTACCGCATATAGTTCCGAGTCCTTATTTCTGTACGCGGCGCCAGATGATTTGACCAAGATGAAAATAACAACCATGAAACCGCGTAGATGGAAACACAGCCTTGAGAGCAGAGGTGGAAGCTTTCTCAAAATCAGCCAATACAAAATTAGGCTTCAAATCTATGAAATGATCACAGGCAACTTTTATTACTTCGTAAATCATTTCGTCATAACATTTCCGCGACTTTGACGTCATCAAACAAAAAAGCGCCGGTACGGTAACGCCATCAATTTTTGCAAATATCGTAAATAGTTGACGAAATATGCATGGAACAACGTCAAATGTTCCATCCATCAACCAACAGTCTGCTTTTTCGAGCATTCGCAATGACTTAATTGTGCCCATAAGCAAGTTATACTCACTGCCAAACCGTTTTTCAGATAAAATAAATACTTCACCGTCTACTGTTCTTAGATTTTCTGGAATATTTATATCACGGACTGCAGTTGGCTCTTTAAATAAAGATTGTCGAGCTCGCTTTATCTTGGATTTCTGTGCTTCTTTGTTAGGTAAATACATCCTAGACATTGTTGGACAGTTGGCAATACTGTCCCTTATTATCGCAGCTGGATGTTTGTTTGTAGTGCTGGCGGTCTCTTTTATTTGATTATTGGCGTAGCGTACTGGCAAGTCGCTCGCGGTCGTACCATGCACATGTGTTGAAGGGGCCTTAACTATAAAATGTTGTCCATTTTTAATTTTTGTTGTTATCCGTGCTTTACATTGTTGTTTGCGACGATTCACACAACCCCAATAAAAACGATTTTCATCCACGGCTTTAACATCAATATAGTAACTGGCCATTTAGGCACAGCAAATCTTTACCTTTATTAGACTTCATAATAGTTAAAGCCATTTTATTTTAATTTTTTGTATTATGTAAATGGAAAATTTTTTAATTGTCACACATTCAGGAATCAACGCATTCTATTATCATTTTGTATTTTATTATTATAACAATTTTAAACACAACACTTTAATGGTATCACAACACTTCAATGGTTTTTGCCAAAAAGATCATCAAAAATCCCAAAATTTTGAATTGGCTATTTCGCGCGAAACATCCAATTCAAAATTTTGGGATTTTTGGTGATCTTTTTGGCAAAAAAAATTTGAGTAAAAAATTTTTGGGCAAACTGTTTTTGACGAAACGATGTTTGGGAAAACAGTAATTAGGGAAATATTTTTTGGGCAAAAAATTTTGGGCAAACGTTTTTGGTGATTTTTTTTTTTGGCCAAACAAACCCAACCCGAAAAAATTTTTTCAATTAAAATTATTTAAAAATAACTTAATTTGTTTTATTATAAAAGTACATAAGTATTAAAATAATTCTTAAATAATTCAAAAATAATTGAATTCTATAAAACTTCCTTAGTTTAATAATTAGTTTGTACACAATTATCACATTGAATAATAATTTATTTAAAATAATGTTAATGTAAATAATTCATTGTAGTATCAACAAAATTCAATAAGACTTAATTTCTTCTAAATGAAATGAAGTTCTTCTAAATGAATCTCTAATTTAACCGGTATAAATGATCCGAACTTAGTTTATTTAAAGTTTCAATATTTGAAATTATTTGCGATTTATTAGTCACTAGAAAAACCAACGTTGATGGATATTTAGATTTCATAGAGTATGGCGTAGGACTTAGAGGAAATAAAATATAAAATTTTTTCGCAACTAATTCTTTAAACAAGCTATTTGTCCATTGTCCATAACGTAGTTATTTTTACCATTGGTTAAAATTTGGATTTCTCGTTTAAATAATGAACATTATGATTGAATCCCGGAAAATAAGTAGAGATAAAATATACATCACTTTTATTTTTAAACTCCTTTTTGGCAATTGCTTGAATTATGTTGAGATTAAAGGATGATAGAAGTTTATGTTATGATGATATTGTTTTTAATGAGAACCACCGTTTCCGAATAGTGTACCCCTCATGTTCAGTTTACTAGCTCTGTCCGTTCTATACACTCTGTGTTACAATCAAGCAGCAAAGTTTCGGTAATTAAACAATTGCTAATATTACAGGATTTATGATAATCAAATAATTCTATTAGTTTCGGTTTAATGTTTTGAGCATTCCATAGAATAACATTATAAAAATTATTATTATTTTGCATTGTACAAATATACTATTGTAATGTTTAATTGATCAATCCTGTTGAACTGTGATGTAAACCGTTTAGCAGTTTTGTAATTACTCGATTGATTATTCGAAAATTGTAGATTTTTAATTTTGGGATTAATGACTACGCAATTTTTTATGACTTTATATTTCTCAATACTCGCGCAATCCAATGAATTAGCTACGTTTGGACCCACACAGTTGACACATTTGTTTTTGCTAGATGAGGTACCGTCTTTCGATAAATGTTCACCACTACAAGTAAGTCATTTTATCTTAATTTTACAAAATGACGTTCCATGTCCGAACATTTAGCAGCGCCGACATTGAGTAGGGCGACGTCTCTGCGTATTTGCAGATTCAACGGTTATAATTACTTTGCAAAGTTTTGTAATACACAAATTTTAACCGTTTTCTTTTAATTTTAGAATCTGATATCGTAATTTTACTTTATATTTTGCATTGTGAATCGGTATAAGAACCACAATGTTATCTGAATTAATACCATGGTTAGCGAACCCTGTGATTATTTCATCTTTTTTCATTATATCGAGAATACTAAAAGCAACAAATTGAGAGGTTTATTACCTAGCGGTTCGTATGAGAAATACTCAATGGCATTTTCATTTGTTTCTCTAGAAACAAATTTTTTATTTGTTCGCTTGGAAGTGCCACTTCAAGACTAATACTAATTATTTTATTACTGTAATCATTTATAATGCACTTATTTATTAGATCGCGAATGGCACTATAGGAGGAAGTTCTTCGTACTTTGGGTAGTTTTGGTGACTACTTCAGGAATTCAAAACTATTTGATGTTGTAATATTTGCTCGGTGATCGAGGTCATCGCTACATTCCATAATGTTAGCAGATGTAAATTTACTCGTATTGGGCTTAGCCGTAGTTTATTTCAGCTTTATAATAAAACTTAATTTTATTTAGTTGAACGAACGTGAATTTCACACACATCTTTTGTCAATTGTTTGTTATGGTAGATAAAGTACCATTATCACAGAATGTCAAACCACTTTATTGATAAATGTTTATTTAATGTATCTAAAATAACGTTTCGGAAAATTTTAAAAATACATACATATAGGCAACAAAAAAAGAAAAATCGACAACATTCACTAAATTGAACAAATTCGGAAACATTCATAAAAATTCTTAAAACTTTAGGAATTTCGAAATTTTCAGAATCTGTGGAAAAATAAAAATAGTTTTAAAACATAAAAAACAGTTTGTAATGTAAATGTAAATTTTATGTTTTGCCCATTACGTCAGCGTTTTTTTCTAACCTCAAAAAACAGCTTGAAACTATAAAACCCGATAATATCAACCTTAAACCTTTTAATCCTATACCTTCATAGCTCAATAACTTTGAGGTCGATAACCTTTAATCCTAAAACCTATAACCTCAAAATCTATAACCTCAAAACTCATAAATCTCACATCCCAATAAACTACAAACCAAAAATGCAGAAAAAAACAACTTCATTACTTTAAAACCCTTAAGCTCCTCAACCATGAAGTCCCATGACCCTATAACGCCAACATCCCGTAACCCCAGTAATCCAAAACCTTATAACCCTATAAACCCAAAACCCCATACCTGCGACAAAAAAAGTACTTTGAAGTGGACAGTTAAAGCTCCACGACACCACATCTCTATAAGTCCATCACCTTTCAACTTGTAACCCTATAACCGAATAACCCTATAACACTAAAATGCACCAGTAAATTTACTTGCACGTAAGACTTGAGTTCTGAGTCTGATAGTTTTGCCGTGTGTCGGCTTTCAGGGCACCTCCACGAGGTGACGGTGGGTAACGGAGTTGTTCCGCGATCCAGCAAAGTCCCTTGATCATGGCGCTCATGCTATCATAGTCGGCATTCAAAAAGTACCATGCATGAAATCGAAACCCCAGTGTCGGCGGCTGGTCAGAGTGAGAAAGCGGGCCCGCAGGCGACGTTATCAAACGACCGCAACTCTACATCGGTGAGTAACTTGGCCTTTCAATAGTATAATGTTACAAGAAAGACATCATGCTGTAATTGCGTAAACTCTGCGTTGTTTGTGAATAATATGTTGCGAGTAAACATAGAAAGTTATTCACAGATGTACTTAAAAGTAGATAACAGGACTATTTTCATATAGAAATAAGTGAAATGATCAATCGTTGGACTCCATAACGATATGCATAAGATGCTCCTTGCAACTTAATAAACAAACGAAACAGACATTTGCTTCTTAAATGATTTAGCGGGAACCAAAAAATCATGATAAGGATTGCTATTTTTGGTTAACGAAAGTTTTTGGACCCACCCATGGAACTTTTAAATCTGTGACTTGTCCTAGCATTCTTGTTAATGAATAGAGTAACAAAAGTAATACTACTAGTGACGAATATATGCAATGGAAAAGCCGGATATCGAAGCTCATGACGTCGCTGAGGATATACAAATGAACGATGAAACATCAGATGAATCAAAAGACAGAACTAATAAAACTCCCAATGGGATCTCTTAAGAAAAGCTTAATGAATTGTCCCGAGATGCTAGACTTTCAGAAGGAATTGCTGAATTAATGGCGTCAAGATTAAAAGAGAAAAATTGCCTAGCTCCAGGAACTCGTATAACTTTTTATCGTGAAAGAGATATAAAATTTAGAAAGTAACAATATTGAAAGACTAATTAAATGAGTATATGTAATGTGTCTTATGAAGCTAATTCTAGCGTTTATTCATATATTCTTCAACATGTTGTTTAAAAGCAGGCTTGCTTCATAATGGTAACCATCTTGCTCCCCTACCTGTTGGTCATTCAGTTGTGTTAAATTAGGAGTACCATAATATTTTATACCTACTCGAAAAATTTGATTACGCTAAACACAAGTGGAAAATATGTGGTGATTTAAAACTTATAACAATTTTACTAGGTCAACTAAGTGGTTTCCCTAAACACCCATGTTTTCTATGTGATTGGAACAGCCGAGCTCGTGTCGTGCAGTAAAAAAGGATTGGCCAACTAGAAACAATTTAACTCCAATATCTAAAAATATCATAAAACAGAGTTTAATACCAACAGATAAAATAATTCTTCAACCATTACATATAAAGCTGCGAAGAGAGCAAAGCTTTTGTATACAATTTTTGAAAAGTGTTTTAAACTGTCTGATGCGAAAATAGGAGATGGTGTTTTTGATAGACCACAAATTAGGGAACTTTTAAACGACAATGAATTCCAAAAAAGAATGACTAAGGTGGAGGAAGATGCTTGGCAAAATTTTAGAGACGTTACGATAAAATTTCTAGGAAATAAGAAAGATCTTAATTACGTGACTATAATTAAAAATATGGTAAAATTTTTTAAAAATATGGGATGCCTAATGAATCTAAAGCTGCACTCATCATTCTCATATTGATTACTTTCCTGAAAATTTAGGCGATTTTAGTGAAGAGCACGGTGAAAGATTCCACCATGTTTGCAGACTACTGTTGGTCTTTGAAGAGAGACACGTCAAGCCAACACACAAGAAAAGCATCACGAAGGTCATTTACAACTAAACGAACGCGTTATTACTCTAAAACTGAAAACACATGAGTAGACATTATAAAGTTGTAAAGCTCTTTGAGAATCGTGAGAGACAAGGGAACTCACGTAAATCAAGCAGCCCAAAGAGGGCAACAGAAGCCTGCTACGTCCACGCCGTTATTTCTGGGTATCGCTTAACATAGGTTGTTACAAAGCAGAAAATCTTCACCTTATTTAATATTCGAATTATAGTTTTGGAGACCCAAAGTTTATGAGAAATAAGATTAAATATCTGGTTCAAAGTTTCTTGTAGTACAGTAGCTTTCCGAGATTACAGACTCTTGAAGGCTCACTTGTAGGTCTTTATGTTGTTACGGCTATGTGGCTATATGGTTATGGAATTTTTGGGTTATGGCTTTGGGGTTATTAGGTATTAGGTATTAGTTTTGAGGTATTAGGTTGTACGGAGTTATGGGGATGCGGAGTTATGAAATTTAATTCTACAAGATTCGGAGTTATATTGCGACATGCAATTTTCTTATGTTACACTTCAGGATTGTGGGTGCATGGGTTATGAGTGATGGACGTATGGGATTATAAAGCTAAAACTCTCTGAGATTGAGGTTTGAGTTTTGCGTGTAAGTTTTTATGTTATTTTTTGTTGAATTTTGTTATGTAGTTTATTGCGATTTAAGATTTATGAGTTTTGAGGTTAAAGGTTTTAGGATTATAGGTTATCGATCTTAAGGTTATTGAGCTATGAAGGAGCTAAGAAGATACCTTAAACACAGACCAATTCGATTATTTCGAAAATAGGGAACATTTTTACACGTTTTTTCGACCAATTCGAAAATTTCGAAAATATCTCCAAGTTTCAGGTGTTTTGGTAGCATCTAAAAATAGTTCAGAAAATAAGAAAAAATTACAGAACTCAAATATTTAAGTAAAATTGTAATGTTTTAAAAAATTCGGAAATATTAAAACCATTTACAAACTTTAAAATTAAACGAAATAATTTTTAAATTCCGAAATAAAAATTCAGAATATCTTAAAAAATTGGAACTTCAAAAGAATTAAAAAAATATCGATTTAGGCAAATAAAACAAATTGTTAATAAACATATGCATTTCCGCCGGAAATTTTGAGACATTTACTGGGTAGTCTTACAAATTTAATATTTTTTTTTTTTATTTTTTAAAATTTCCTTTTAATTTATTTTTTATTTCAATTTTTTTTATTTGTTAACCTTTTTCATTTTTCACCAGCTACCAGCAATAACAACAAAATTATGTAAATTCGTTGTAAGTATAGAAAGCAAAATGATCCGTCTTTTTATTTTAACCCAAATAAGCTTACTATACATTTTATTGTCATGACAAATGATTGGAACACAAACACTCCTATAAACAAAACATAATAATGCAAAGCAAGCAAATAAATGTAGCTTGTAACCAGAAAAATTAACTGATACATAATATTTCAGAATACATTATGGTAAATTGAAAATCGTAGTAAAAAATTATCGAGTATAAAAAAGCGAATGTTGATTTGATTTGAATTATTTTTTTTTATTTTTTTGTTTATGTCATTATGATTGATTGGATTGATATTTGTATTAAATCAAATTAATTTATATTATTATATTTGATATGCATTCATTCATCAAAATTTAAATGGGTAGATATTTTAATGGTTAATCTGGATGATGGCGAGGCACAATATGTAAAATAATATTAATTTTTTGGATAGATGTGTTTGATATGTTGGTGGTTTTAGGGAACAATCAAATCTTTTGAAATTTAATTACGAAAAGTGTTCGTATATGTAGTTCCATTATCATAACGACAGAATATTATTGTACATAAAAATTTAGCAACACAAATGTTAACTAGCCAGAAGGAATATTTCATTACGCAAGTGAATTTGGTGTTCGTCTACTCACTTTAAAATAAAAACTGCACCAAGGAAAGGGTGACCAGTTAATGGATGAATTTCGGTTTGCAAAATATTATTTTGCCGATTTTGTTCAAATTGTACAATTAATGTGATCTTATTTAAACTAGACATACAAGCCAGCATTTTTTACTTCCACCATATGCCACATTCCTGGACAGAGTTTTTAAAATCATTAATAGGCTTCTGGATATTTTATATCGGGATTGTTTAAAAAAATTTAAAATTTGGAATTATACCTTCTTATGTCATTAAATCTGACCAATTCGATAATTTCGAGAATAGATATTATTTCCAACCCTTCTTCAACATTTTTCGCTATTAATTTACTTAGAGCATTAATTTTAAAAATATAAAAAGTAAATCTTTAATGTCAGTTAAATCTTTAATGTCAACTTTAAAAATTTGAAAGTTTCAGAATCTTTAAAACATTAAAAAATATTTTTCAAAATATAAATCATTTTTAAAATTTGAAAATTTTCTAATTATATAAATGATTTTTTCGACCAATTCGATTATTTTAGAAGGGAATCCAAAATGCCGAAGTGCCGGAAAATTTAAAAAAAATATCAAGAATCCATATAGGTAACTTCTAAATATTAAAAAAATCGATAACATTCAATAAAATTTGGAACTTATTTGGAAGAATTCACATAAGTAACTCCAAAATATCAAAAAAAAAAAAAAAAAATAGAAAAACTTCGATCAATAAATTGAAGAATACTCGGATCAATTAAAAAATTCTAAAAACTCGAAAATTCGTAATACTAAATTTTCAGAATCCGCAGCAAACAAAATATTTTCAAAAGACGAAAAACATTTTCAAAATTAAAAAATTACTTAAATTCATCTTAGATTTAACCTTTGTGTCAACACGAGACATTGAACTACTTTTCATTAACATGAGCATACCCTGGTGTGTAATAAATTTTATAGTGCATTTTACATGAAAATCTTAAATATTGATCCAATTTTATGGAAAAACCAGTAAGCATGTATTTCTTATTTGTTTTTCTTTTTCCATTGGACTAGTTTGACTTTTTCGTTATCATTTAAAAACAAAAAATTCGAAACCGTATCAAATGGCCTTAGTTACCAGTGGTTGCGACGAGGAGGCAGTACGTACACTTGCGAATTGTGAACAGGTTACCTCTTACACAATTATACCCATCACGCAGCTGCTTAATAACAAGACCAGAATAGCTCACGTGATGGACACGCACCCTACTGGAAGGTTACGGAGCTGGTAGGTTAATCTACTCAACTTAGGTCCCCCCCCTTTAAAAGTCGCCAAACCACCACCATTCGTAAAATTCGCCTTTGAAAGCATCTCAAACAGATTTAATAGTAACATAGGAATTCATCTGTAAACCCACGCCGCATCGAGAGCTTTTACGCCACCTTGTTAAACAATGTAGAGCAAGAAGGTAGAGATAATGAAGAACTTGGTGAAACATTTTAATGAATAAAGAACTCAATTACCTGAATCTATTCGATCGAAAAATATTTCGATAGAATAAAAAAGAAAATTGCATGTTGAATATAAACAAAATTTTTATTTCGCTTTTATACATCATCATAACGTTGGCAACGACATTTTTGTGTATTTTTTAATTATTTTCGGGAAATATGTTTAATAATATACAAAGTGCCATTTATAATTAAAAAAAATGTTAGACAGATGGAATCTAGCTCAAACGAACAAGATTCGTCGAGTGAGCAATTGTTACCAGAAATATATATATTGAAACCTAATTAATAAAAAATAAAATAACTACAGAAATAAAATTCAAAAATATAACACAAAGAAAGCAATCAGTCATAAGTCCTCCCTTTACCTGCTAAACCCATTTTGACCCCCCTAAACCCATCCCTACACCTGACTCCATAATAACAGAAGAAACTAAAACCCCTTATGAAAATAAAACAAAATTATTAAAAGTCTCCTGCTATAGGATAAGTAATTAATTAAGTTCATCATCTCTTTGAAAATCTCTAATCTCTCTGAAAATCAAATCCAAATAGTAATATTAGAACGACAAATCTACAATTTTTAGCTAAATTTAATTAAACGCGCCTGATAGTGCACGATGCACGAATATCAAAATAAAAACTAAAATAAAATAAACAATTACAAATAACTAGCTATTCAACATCAAAACCGAACCAATCAGCAATTTAATTGTAGAGAGTTGTACCCCCTAACCCCGCAACTGTCAATCATCCGTAATCCCATAAATAAAGTTATGATAAAACAAATATAGGTAAAAAAATATAATATAAATTCTGAAAGACTTTTAAAATTTTTAATAGTACCAAATAAATAATATAATTATAGTAAATAATACAACAAAAATTTACTGCAAACTGAACTCTGTTGAGTTACTTAAATCAATTAAAATTTATTATTTCCAGTTTATTATTTATAAACTCTATACTACTTTATTGTTGTTTATCACTGCATTACAATTTAGCATGCACAAATAAAAATACCTGTATATCGACAATTATCGAATAAGATTCTAACATATTCGATAATATGTAGTATAAGAATCCCATTCGAACCCAACCCACATACATGGCTATATTTCGCTCTACATAACACACACAATACGTACATACATACAGATAATCACGTTGCCTCGAGCAAGGAATGAAACAACAAAAATTAATAAATTGTACTATATGTATTCATATACTTGTGACAAAACATAATTTCTTCAGTTTGTTCAACACCGACATAATTATACGTCTTATACAAGCTAATCAGTTAAAACGTACTTCAACTTGTTTGAGTGTGCCAGTGAGTCTTGAACAGTATTTAAATATGCATTTTTATTTTGTATCGTTTGTACACGGATCGTGGCTTACTTGCCACTAACACTAATAGACACCGTTTACATTTCATATTCAAAGCATTGATACAGTGCGGCTCACATAGGCGGTTGTGTAGGCCCTCGTGCATACATACACAATATAAATATTTATATATTGTTTATTCATACATAACTAAAAATTATATTTTAGAAACGAAATTTTGTCTCTCCCATTCTACACATTACATATTAAAAATCTACTTTTGTCGTTTTCATATAAAATAAAATACGAAACTATGTTCGAGTATAAGTAAAAAGAGAAAAAAAAGGAAACAAGTCTATACATGCATAGAAATTTAAATTTTACTGCGTATATTAATAAATTAACTCGATTTTAATTTGGTCTAGAATGAAATATTTTGTACCCTAATTTTATGCACCAACTACACAAATATTAAAGTCATGCATTATTTAGCGAGAAATTAAAAATTGATTTCATTCGGGATAAAATTAACTAAAACATTTTCTGCAAATATATTCCGAATATTCCTATCATGTCGATTATACAACTCGCCGGATTTACTGCGGCGGGAGTTCATTCGATCCGCATTCGTTTCGCATTTAAAATTAATTGCATTATAGAATCCGCCGGAAAACTGTGTTATCGATCCGCAAAGAAGCTGCAATCCCACCAGCTGTCAAAATATTGATAATTGAATTTAGCGTTTTTATTCTATTAAATTTTAATTGTATAACACAAAATTAAATATTTATAGTCCAAAATTTAAAAAACGTGTTTTAATTATGAATACAGTAAGCCTCTATCTAAATTTATACCATGAAGTGCCGCCGCATAATAGAAAGCAAACCCGAAAAGCGATAAGAAATATGTATGTGCAATGACATTCTGTAGTTTTTGCCAAAACTGTACAACTGTATCTATATCAGTTTTGGTTAGATTCTTCGCTATATCCGGGTGCTCAGTCATGAGGCTCACCATACAATTTTGAAACTTGAGATTTTTAGAGATTTGTCTGTGTCGAGGTCCCCCGAGTCCGAAAAAGTGGGTTTCGCAATGGTGTCTGTCTGTCAGTCTGTGTCGTCTCTACAGCCCAGATGGTTTAACCAATCGCACTGAAACTTCAGATTTAAGGTTTTTTGATAAATTGAGAGCTCTCAGTGAATTTTACTCCAAATCGGCTAACCGGAAGTGGCCACTCCCTTGGTCTAGAAAATTTATTTTGCAAATATTTTAAAAAGTATAAGGTTTACAAAAAACTACTAACTACAAAATGTTTCCAAAAATTAAAAAGAAATAAAAATTAAAAAAAAAAAAATTAAAAAAAAAAAAAAAAAAATTTCTCAAAATTCTCTGTTCATAAAAGAAAGTCGTGTGTTGGCCACACCTCCATTTTTTATAATGCAATTGTTACACTTTACTATTCTCCATGACAAAAAACCTAAACACTACAAAACAGTTTTCAATCCGCAGTTAATTTGATGCGAATTTAAAATGACACGTTTACTACAGAGTGCGTTTCACCCGCGAATTCCATAATAGCTCTTTTTGAAACTTCATTACCGATATTCGTTCATTTTCTTTACGGCGTATTCCATAATACGTAAAACGTCAAAAGCGAATGAAACTCCCTCCGCAATTGATCCGGCGAGTTGTATAATCGACGTGAGTGTCTATTTCACATAAAATAAAACACAAAACTATTGTCGTTTTCCTGTTGCTACAAAAAACAGATTCGGAGCGAAACCCAAGTGACAGCAGCTGTCATTCGTCGCTCGGTAAAATTTTTCGGAGCGATTACTAACACAATTACATTTAAATGTCATCGAAATGTCATTTAAACATCAAAATAAATTTGCGGAAAAATATATTTAAAAAACAGTAAAATAATTAACAAATAATACAATAAATAACATGATTACAATAAATTATTTATTAATTTACGGCAAAATTCATCAGTATTAACAATCTAATTATAAAAATAGAATTTGATAATTAATACGTATATTCACACAACCATATAAAAAACAAAAAATCGCAGAATCCGGATTTTTGGCTGTTCCAGTTAAAACGTCAAAAAACTGTCATTTTTCAACTCTGATTCGACTCCGAATCTGTTTTTTGTTGCAACAGGAAAACCACATATGTTCAAGTATGGGTAAAGAAAAGAGAACTTATCTATAAATAAATAAAATATTTAAATTTTACTGCGTTTATTAACAATTGTTCGATTTTAATTCGAAGAAGCATTATTGAGTAAGAAATCATAAATTGATTTCCCTCGTCATAAAATTAAAACATTGCCCACAAATGTATCCCATTGGATTCCATTCTTATTCAACTTTAACTTTGCACTCATTTTTCCGTAATTTAAAACTTTTAATTATTAATTCACTACTTGTTACCACTGATTACAGAAAACACAAACATTAAATTAATTTTCAATCAGTACATAAGTACATATTTAGGACGTGTCCGATTTCTGTGCGAAATAATTTTTTTGTGATAAATTAATGTTAAACTGTACGCAACCAAATTATTACAGCAGCGGTGTGTTATAATTTTGACATGTCCGTAATAATTCTTGTTTCTGTGCCGGTGAAGTAAACAAAATAAGTTTTACGAGTATTTAATTTAATTTAAATAATATAATAAGTTCCAGCATTTTCTAGTGCCCATCATTTTGTGAACAATATCACAAACTGTGGATCTTGATATATTCATTGCTGCCCCTATAATTTTATAACTAGTCCCACTTGTCAGCCACAGCAAAAATATCATTAGTTCCATTTCCGGTCCCCAACCATGGTTTTTATTGGGCAAGAGTTTTCTAATAGCGATAAAAGTGTTAGACGATATCCTTAAATACATTCTCGTCACAGGATAATTATAACTAGGTATTGAATTAACAATACTGTTTGTTGAGGGAATTGTGTACATTATTGATCGCTGCAAGAAAGAATTTTGTTAATATTTATAAATACTAGAGAGCAATACCTAACATACATACCTGAAAGTTTAAATGTATCATACCTGGGAGTTTAGGAGATTCATTATTAAAGGTCGCGTAAAGTTCCATGTTCTTCTCATTAAACACATGTAACCCGAACCTAATAGAAATAATACCATATTTGGATCAAATTCTGCTTCTATCATTTTATATATACACTTTTAAATAACTCTCTATGTACAATTTGTCATTTGTTGTATTTCCAAAAGTCAATTTTATTATGTCAAAATTATTTCAGTATTCGGACACCAAATGAACTTATTTCAAATATGGAAGAGAAAATTATTTCACTATTGTCAAATTTATCACAAAAAAATTATTTCGCACAGAAATCGGACACGTCCTTAGCTAAAATAAAATAAAATACTAACTAAAATAAATTAATACAAATTTTAAATTGCAGAGCAGAAAAAAACAAGTCTATCCCCTTCGAACGTTCATCGTCCATCCGAGCGAGTTTTCCGGCTAGTAGAATATATAAAAACTCTAATTTAGTTATTATTCGTATATTTACGTTACGTTAAATTTTTCGCTCTTTTACAGGTCTTTATAAAAATTTTCGCTCTTGATCCCAATAAATTTTTTTTTTTCAGTTTGCTTTTACGCTCTTACCGTCTAATGATAAACACAAACAAAAATTATTTCGCTCTTTCAAAGTAATTTAAATTTTTATTTTTAATTTTGCTATGCAAGAAAATACATTAGAGAGCGATATTTTTTGTAACACACGAATTGCGCTTTGAATATCATTAAATAAAGTTCGATAAACGATAATTAGATAAATGTCTGGAATATGGCCAACTAGGATGGAACTTGGCTATTCCTTAACCTATTTTTGTGAAATTTGGCATGTGCGTTGGAAATGGGATTCTAAAATGATTTTTGGGTGAAGTTCTGGAATATGGATAACTAGGATGGAACTTGGCTATTCCTTAACCGATTTTTGTGAAATTTGGCATGTGAGTTGGGATTCTAAAATGATTTTTGGATTAAGTTCTGGAATATGGCCAATTGTAATGGAACCAAGAATGGAACTTGGCTATACCTTAACCGATTTTAGTGAAATTTGGCATGTGAGTTGGGATCCTAAAATGATTTTTGGATCAAGTTCTGGAATATGGCCAATTGTGCTGGAACTTGGCAATTCCTTAACCGATTTTAGAAAAATTTGGCATGTGAGTTGAAAATGGGATTCTAAAATGATTTTTGGATCAAGATCTGGAATATGGCCAATTTAAATGGAACTTGGCTATTCTTTAACCGATTTTAGAGAAATTTGACAAGTTCGTTGGAAATGGGATTCTAAAATGATTTTTGGATAAAGTTCTGAAATATGGTCAACTAGGATGGAACTTGGGTATTCCTTAACCGATTTGAGTCAAATTTGACATATAAGTTGAAAATGGAATTCTAAAATGATTTTGGATCAAGTGCTGGAATATGACCAATTGTGATAGAACTTGGCTATTCTTTAACCGATTTAGGAGGAATTTGACATGTGCGTTCGAAATGGGATTCTAAAATGATTTTTTGATAAAGTTCTGGAATATGGCCAATTTTGATGGAACTTGGCTATTCCGAAACCGATTTTAGAGAAATTTGGCATGCGCGTTGGAAATGAGAATCTAAAATGATTATTAGATGAAGTTCTGGAGTATGGCCAATTGGGAAGAACAAACATAGATTTGAGTGAAATTTGACATGCGTGATCAAAACGGGATTCTACAGTGATTTTTACTTAAAGTTCTGAAATATGACCAACTAGGAGGAAACTTGGCTATACCTTAACCAATTTAATAAACTTTGACATGATGAGCCAAGTTCCATCCAAATTTTTTCGTATTTCAGAAACTCATCTATAAATAATTTTTGAATCCCATTTCCATTTCGCATGTCAAATTTAACTAAAATCGATTAAGAAATAGCCGTGTTCTTTATCTAAAAATAATTTTAGAATCCCATTTTGATCGCACAAGTATAATTTCACTAAAATTGGTTACGGAATAGGAAAGTTCCATCCTAGTTGGTCATAATTCAGAAATTCATCTAAAAATCATTTTAGAATCTTATTTCCAGCGAACATGCCAAATTGCATCAAAATCGGTTAAGGAATAGCCAAGTTCCATCCTAATTGGCCATATTTCCAGAACTTCATCTAAAAATCATTATAGAATCCCTTTTCCATCGCGCTTGTGAAATTTCTCTAAAATCGGTTAAGAAATAGCCAAGTTCCATTACAATTGGCCATATTCCAGAACTTGATCCAAAAATCATTTTAGAATCCCGTTTCCATCGCGCATATCAGACTTTACTAAAGTCTGTTAAGGAATAGCCAAGTTCTATTTAAATTAGACATATTCCAGAACTTCATCTAAAAATCATTTTAGAATCCCATTTCCAACGCACACGTCAAATTTCACTAAAATCGGTTAAGAAATAGCCAAGCTTAATCATAATTGGCCATATTCCAGAATTTCATCTAAAAATCATTTTAGAATTCGATTTCCATTACACATTTTAAATTTTACTCAAATCGGTTAAAAAATAGCCAAGTTCCATCTTAATTGGCCATATTCCAGAACTTCATCCAAAAATCATTTTAGAATCCCATTTCCAACGCACATATCAAATTTTACTAAAATCGGTTAAGAAATATCCAAGTGCCATGATAATTGGCCATATTCCAGAAATTCATCTAAAAATCAATTTAGAATCTCATTTTTAAGGAATAGCCAAGTTCCATCCTACTTGGCCATATTCCATAACTTCACCTAAAAATCATTTTAGAGTGCCATTTCCAACGTCCGTGCATCTGTTCGCTAACAAAACAATCTGGCTTTCTAAAGAGAGAATTTTAGAAGGTTTCGAATGTAACCGTTTGCCGTGATAACAAGAGCAAGAGCAATATAATAATGACGTTTTTATTCATCAGAGCAGAGCGTATTTATTTTCTGAATATCTCAATAACAAAGAGGGAGAATATGATAACACAAACGCAATAGTTGAAGAGCAAGAGCCTTATAATAAACATAATGCTCCTGTTCTTCAGAGCGATATTTTTTTTTTTAAATATTTCGCTTAATATAAAGAGCTCTTTAATGGTTTTTTTTATCGCTCTTGAAAAAAATGAAGAAAAGAGAATTTACTCAATGCATGGTATGACATGAGATATATATAAAACGGTTTTATATAAAATGTAGGGATTGAGTTTAATTAATTATAACGCTAAGAGCCATAATTTTCGCTATTACCTATTCAATTTAATAGATCAAGAATATATGGCGCCTAAGTAGTGCGGCATTTGACTTTAAAAGGTTAATGCATAATATTAAGAACGTTTTGTAACTAAGTTTCTTGTAAACAATATTTAATTAATTTTCTTAGAATTTTTCAAAATCTACATTAGAATCATCCAGAGGTATATGGTATACATAAATCTGTAATTACATACTCGTATTTCTTACTAATAAATTTAAATGATGTTATTTGAATTCTAATTTAATATTTTGGATAAATAACATTTCCTAGTATTATACATACATATGTAGGTAGGTGCGAGTATAAAGAATATAATATTTTATCTTAATTACTTTAAAAGATTTAAGTAATAATATTTACAATCCATAATTTACTTATATATACATATTATATCAATCTGTTCTTCACTTCTGATCAATTAGTATATTTGTTTACATTTCAAATTCCCATTTCGAAATAGATACATTTTGTTGAAGAAACTAACAAGATGAAACTTTAGACAAATATGTACATTATATGTAAATTGACAACAACTCAAATACTTTTGACAACTCCAAATTATCACCGAACAAATCAGTTGTGAAAATAGTTTTCGAACAGTTTTGGATTGTTATTTTGATTGTAGATAATGGTATGTGACTTGAGGCCCACAAGTCGAATATCATCTTTTAGAGCAAAAAATTAGAAAATTTGAAAAATTAAGAAATTTAGAATATGCTGGGATCGGTCATGAGAGATCAGGCCATATTTCTAGTTGCGTGCGAGGCGTGATATCTATCAAATTTGATAACAAGATAAGTAAAGTAAAAATTGAGGTGTGACCAAGGGGAGGGGAAGTACAGCAAAAGTTTCATATTTTATACTAATATTACGTTCCTTTTTAATCTCTTTTGTACATAAAAGATACGAATACAAAGGGGAAGGGAAAGGAAATCGACCAAATAGTGTTTGGGTATAAACTAATCTAGTCCATTTTGTGTTGGACAACATTCAGTTAAGTCATCTAAAGCGTTGATTATTTAGTCTTAGCATGGGAAATTACTCATTTAAATCTCAACATTTATTGCCTCATTCCTAATTTATTAAAACAAGTAATAATAATAAATTCTTTAACTAAAACTAAAACTCATAACATCTAATTTTGCTTTGTTATAAATATAAATAGAGACACGCTGGGATTGACCTAACCTCCAAAAAAAAAGTTTCTAAAATCATTGTTGTAACACAAACTTTGCCGAAACACGTACCCTACATGGGCTTTATCATTGCCTACTGGAAAGAAGTAGCAACAAAAATAACCGATAATACCCTACCTACTAAATTATCCTACTTGGCGATATAAATGCGCATATTGGATCAAATGATTTTCGCAACAGCAACCACGTCGGCTCGAACCTGTTCCACAGCGCATTAGATAAGAATGGAGTAGCGTTGGAGCTTTTGCCAGCTCCGCACAGCTATTTGTCTAAATCACCAGAGGGCGGCGAAGAACCTCCACAACCTGGACAAATGGCTGAACTTTCTCCCAAGTAGATCATATATATTTTAACCAGGTTCAGCAGCATCCCGGAATAAGCGATCATTGTCTTATCTCGATTGATTGTTCTAAATGATAACGATAAAATACTCACTGCATTTCTCAGCAAAACCACACGCCCAGCCCCGAACACCGCTTCCGCCTTCAGTATACACCTATAATTCCTTGAATCTACCCCTATTAAAAAATTAAAATTTCAGCAGTATGTATAAAGAGGCTATTACATCTACCTACAAGCAAGCAATTTCTGAAAGTAGAACGCGCAACCAGTGGCAAACAATTATAGATTGCATTAAACTTGCGTCGTAGATCATTATAAGAAACAAAACCCTAAACACCCCATTGCTCATACTCGGTTGAAGGATATGCTTGAATAATGCACTTTCCAACCACAAATTGCACGAGTGGTAGAATTTCTCTGACAATTTATCACAATTTAGCCCATCCGATCGACTTCGCAAGAGCTACGGCTTCTTCAAACAATATAAAAGAACAAATCAGCAAAATTCCCAATACGTTCCTATTTCTTCCTGGTTAAATGAACTGATGACATCGGCGGGACCCTGAATAACTCTGGCCCACATTCGCCCAGAATTTTTATCTTCATATTAATTCTCAGGACAGTTACCAATCAATTCGCTGAACTAAAACTATAACAGCGCGAGAACCCGCACTTACCGCTCATCCTTGCTTACGCCAATGACATCGTTCTCATCACCCGCAACCTCACAACGATTGAGCCCGTTCTTAAGGAATTAATTGAAGTACACATGATTACTTAGGATCTGAAAACGGCCGCACTCACTCATGCAAACCAGCGCCGATTGAAGCAGCATGACCTTTTTTTTCTAAAAATGCTAGCCGAATTCAGCACAAATGATCCCAGTACCAAACGCCTCAAGGAAATACTACGTGGTACAACCATTAGCGAAAGGGTGAAAGAACACAGAATAAATTACCGGGGTCACATCCTTCGTCGTGATCTAAACCATATTCTGAGCACAGCATTGAGGTACACCGCCGGACCAAAAAAAACAGAACTTCCGTGTTTCATCGTGAATAGGAAAATCTTCTGCCTCATCGAATTGAACTGAAGGGCAGCTGAAGAACTTTATACTCTCGACGAATCCGATTCCAGTGACTTATTCGAAACCGAAGACGGACAAGAAGTAACCACAATATAATTTGGATAAAATAAACCCACCCACAACAGTATTTCACACTTACAGCAAACCAATTACCAAGATTGGACTCTAAAAGTCTAATAAAATTTCAATAACAGTTTGTTCAATGAACAATTGGCCTCAACTGAAATTGCCTTAATTCACCCGCTAAACGATATCACGATCACCACCATAATAGCATAAAAATAGATTGATATAATTTCGATTTAGACTTGCAGAAACGTTTAAGGAATATATTTCGCTCTGCTACAGTTTGAGTCTATAAAGCTGTAATACAGAGGGGTGATTTAAATAATCGATAAACCCTAGAATTCTAATTACAATTTTCCAATCTACTTTTGAGGGCTGTTGTGGCACCAGACGACAATTTTTTGTGTCGAGTTCTTTCAGTCGACGCCACAGAGTTCTGTCAGACTTGTTGGTACTTTCTACTTTGGGAATATTACTTGTTTGTTGCATGTGTCAGTTTTCTGCGATGATTGAGAGCGGGTTCCGGAATGATTTTTGCCTTCTCTTTTGGCTCGCTAGTTGGCTAGTGATTCACCGTTTTGCTACTGCCTCTTAAGGTTGGCACTTAGGGCTTAGTAATTCGAGCCAATTCGGTAGCAAACTCTCTTTGGGGTTCTATCAAAAATTACGGTGGTTAAAGACAGATGGCCAACACTTTCAGTACCTTCTGCTGTTCAGAACTTACGGCTATAACAGAGGATGCTAAAGGCGTTGCCACATGCACAAACGGCAAACCTGCATTTGAAACCATCAAATCCATTTTGTGACAAAAAGAGAAAACTTACAACAAAATAATTTTTAGAAAAAATGTTTGAATTGATGACAAATATTACATTCATGGATATTTTTAATAAAATTAATACAATTTCATTCAAAAAAACCTAATGATAAATTTTGCCGGCCGTCAAAATAAAATCCGTCCGTCAAAAATTTGAATGGTATAATTTTTGTCGGCAAAAGAACGCATTTTTGCTGTTTTACGAACCCAACATTTCTCACCAGATTTTTTTGTCGGCTTTGATTTTGGTTTCAGTGTCAAATAAATGGCGTTTTCCTTTAGATGTTGTGCTGTAGTAACAATAATAATAATTTAAAATGAATACGGTAAGAACGTTATACATATTTGTATACAAAATTTTACTAAACTTGTGCTTATATAAATTGTTTGGGTGGTGACGTCATTTTGCAGTCCGACAATTCTTTTAAATGTGGCTATGTAAACCGATAATCCGACCGAATTGTCCGGTTTCTCATTTGTATGTGGCATGCACTTAAAGAGATTGTATCCACTCTTGTGCTTACACAATTTGCTTTTTAGGAACAACAAGCAATAAATAATCAAGTAGTCTAGAAATTGTGCCTTATGCTAACTAACTCACTGTAGTATTAATTATGTATTACTAACAAATTTACTAGTGATCGACTGCATAGGTAGCTCACACCAAGCATCTAATGGCGCATAGTTTAGAAATTGTGTTGTCTTGATTTTTGGTCCTTAATTTACAAGCACTTAGCCTTCGACTTCATACTTTAGGAGTTAATTAGCGTCTCATCATTTAATTTTGGTTACTGGTAACATTAATGGTAACGCATTACAGGCCAGCAGATTAGCGGTAGATTTGCGGAAATTTAACAATTACAATATTAGTTTGAGCTAAATTTTAGTTCTAAGTTGCCACAGTGACCTACGGTGAAAATCATTTGAATGATCAGCTGTTCATTCAAATGATTTTCACCGGAGGTCACAAATTATATTTATTAGGTTAAGATAATGGTTACGATTCTCAGACGTGTCCAGAAATCTGATTCAGCAAACAAAACCACTAGGATTTCAGATTTTATAATAATTCTTTAGTTTATTCCTAAAGTAGCACTTAGCGATAATTAACTATCTGGATTTTTCCTATCGAAAAAACCTCACTCAAGCGCCCAGCGACCAAGAAGTACAGAAATTGTGTTGCCTTGTGCTAACTATTTCATCGCATATATTACTAACAAAAATACACTAACTATCAACTTCTTAGGTGTCTGAAACCGGGCCGATTCCTTAATACTAACAAACCTATCCTATCCTACATTTTTGTTATATGTAAAAGGGGTGTACGATGGGACCCGGCCTTCTGATGCGGGATTTCTTGCTTAGCCTTGGTCGTACATTCAAATCACGGAACATGGGAGTACATTCACAGAAACTGGGAGAAGGGACTTTAAAATGTATGAAAAAAATTTAAACATGAAGTTGTAGTTTGAATGGTTAAACCATCTGGGCTACAAACTGACAGACATACATATAGACCAACAGACACCACTTAAAAACCCAATTTTCCTGAATCAAGGACTCCAAAAATTTCAAGGTCGAAAATTAACCTCACAATTTTTTTATTTTATTTTTTTTTTTTTGGATCATTTTGCATATAATAGTTTTTCTGTAAACTTATACTTTTCAAGATATGTATTTGCAAAATAAACTTTCTGGACCAAGGCGGTGGCCACTTCCGGTTGCCCGATTTAGAACAAAATTTACTGGGACCTCCCGATTTATCAAAAAAGCTTAAATATAAAGTTTCAGTTCGATTGGTTAAACCATCTAGGCTGTAGAAGTGTAGAGAGGACACAGACTGACAGACACCAGGCATAAGGCTGATGCTCGGGTTTGGAAGTAATTCCTAAGATAAATATTGTATTAAAACACATCATAAATTTCCGAAAACAATTGCAACATAATAATAAAAAATACAAACCGTGTTAGTGCACCAAGTTCATGAAATTATTTGTATTTACATTTACCAAACTACTCCCACATACTACAAAAAACCCTAAATTAGAAGATGCAAATAACCGTTTTAATGTTGTTTTTTTATATTTAAAAACCCCTTCAGCAATGTACAAATTTTAATATAATAATGCTATCGATCGACTTGTTCTTTCTTAAAACAAAAATTCTCAACTTTAGTTTAATTTATTTGAATAAAAAAAATAACAAAAAATGGTTTGCATACGCTTAGTACTAAGGAACTCCCTGTATATAATAAAACACCACTATTTCTCCTTCTTACCAACACGAATTATTTAAGCGGGCCGTGGCCTTAAACCAGGTATTACATATTTTACAGGGTCCCCAGTGTGTTTCTCGATGTTAATCTACAATTTTCAAAAAAAATGGTCTAAAATATTAATCAAAAAAATGGTTCCTCCTTGACCCTTTCAAAACTTTCAAACTTTTAATTTTGTAAATAATACAAATTAAAATTTTTTACAAAATGTATACCCCCGAAACCGCACTCGATACATAATTCAGACATTTTTTTTAATTAAAATAATTTGTATTCTCATTTATAACATGAACATAATAATAATACAAAGAGCAATATTCACCCGATCAATTTTTTTTTTTTTTTTTTTGGTTTCAAAAAATCTGAAACGAGCAGACAAAAATTAATACTGAACACTAAAAACGAAATTAATTTAATTATCTTGAACAATAAATTTTATGAAAACCACTAAATAAACTTTGTAATCCATTTAGAATTAAATAAATTAACCACAGGAAAAATAGCAACAAAATATAAACAAATAACCTCCTAACTTCATCTTCTTTTTTGTAATATGTACTTATGTATATATACGATATAACCCACATTTATCCCCAACAAAAAAAAAAACAAATAAAAATTCATCCTATGAGCGAAAAAATTTTCCAACGCTGCTGCTACTTTCTTGTTTACTCATAAAAATGTAAAATCATGTTTTTTTAGTGTGTTGTGTTGTTTCAGAGTTTTTTTTTATGTTTAACAATAAATTTTCGTGTATTTTTCTGCACCCCCCTTATAAAAATTGTTTCTTCATTTTATTTCATTCTTTTGTGTAAATCAACTTTCCAAATACAGATGACGAAAGGAGAAGAATTAAAATTTCAAGATCACAAAAAAAAATACAAAACATTATTATGTATTCAAGAAAGCCAGCAAAGTAGTTAACATAATTTAAATAAAACTCATTAAAATAATTGTTTATCTTAGATATAATATATTATATTCAAAAGTGTTTTTAACAATTCATAATTTATTTACCTTTTGCTCCTTTTTTGTATTCGCTTATTTGTATTTTTGGGGTTATAATTTGATTAACAAAAACACAAAAAAAGGGTTAAGACTTAATAGCAACGTGTTTTGTAATATTTCTTCAACGAATTATTTAATTTTGTTGTGGTGTTTATTTTGCTGGCGAGAATAACGAATTAGAATAGCCACTTCTGCGGGTTCTTTGTCAAATCAACAAAATTTGAATATTACAAACAATAAACTTTATTACAAAATACGATATTTATTTTCAACAATGGATTTAATGTGCTTAAGCGGGGTTAGCATGCCGAGAAACCTAAAAAACATTTTTTAAGGAACACATTACTATAGTAGATAATGGAGCTTGTGCAATTGTGCCATTATTTGCCATTGTAAACAATATTATCAGAGCCTTCTCAATAGTATACAGCCATAGTCATACGTCATAATTTTTTAGTGGTATAACTTTTCACTGATTTCGATAGGAATCCATAGTAAAACTGATGTTTTCAGCTTCAAGTTTTTCAATGAAAAAAGCCAAAAAATTAAAAAATGTGTATATAAAAGTTTTCTACATATCATTAACAACAACACACAAGAAGGTTATATTGGTATTTAAATAAATATTAATTGCAGAAATTTTAAAATCAGATTATTTCTAAAATATGTTTTCCGAACATTTATTTTGAAAAATACATCAAAGTTGACTGCTAAATTTATCTTTAGTTTTACTAGTGTACGCCAGATGTCTAAGTGGTTTACAGAAAAATAAGGGATCGTTACTTATCCCTGTATTACATAATACCGAATCGACAAAATCCGTAAATCATTAAAACACCGTATTTAAAAATCCCGTATATGAAAATACCGTAGTATGAATTTCTGCGAGATTACGGGATTTATTAAATTAAAAAACATTTTTTGGTTTTATGTTTACTTACAAAATATTTTAATTCATTGAGTAACATATTTTTAGTTAAGATACAACGATAACTGCGATAATTAATATATCGAACTAAACATTGCAACGATTAATTATGTAAATACAAGAACTGCTTCAGGAGGTATTTAATTTTCCAAATCCCGTATTTTAATGGTTTAATGATTGAAATCGTGCGCGATTCAACCGTTCAGAAGAAGTTAGGGGCTTGGGATCGGGTGCGGATTCATAGGGCAAAATCTTGACTGCCACTCACTTGGGAGTGACCAGGTTGATTCCTATGGGTACCGCATCAAGTCGCTCAGCGCCTCCTCGAAGACCACGGGGGTGGTCGGGCGGTCCTGGACAGTGCAGATGACACCCGTCGTCTCTCTGACTGAGTCTGAAGCGGCGCCAAATCCATGAGCGTTTGTCCCATAGTGGGTGGCTCATTAGTCAGCGTCTGTTCCCCATGTTAGGGCGGCTGCAAAGAAGCATGTGGAGTTGCATGATCTTTCACACCAAAACACGATATGGGAAGGAACCCTGATAAATAAACCAAATATGGAAGGGGAGGAAAATGGAGGAAAAGTTTACGGTGCAGGGGGTAATGTCCCAGTACCGGCGGCTAGTGGGAGTGGGCAAGCGGGCTCCCAGCCGTCGTCATCCAACGACCGCAGTGCTCCCGTAGCGGGAAACTTGGCTACCGGAGCATTAAAAGCAACAAGAATTTAAGAGCAGGGGACACGGGGAATTAATAACTTATTCAAGAAAAGCAGTATGTTTCAGAGGTCTCCCCCGGGTATGCAGAGGTCCATGGCATTGTCAATGTCGGATCTTGTGGCCCCAAGGGTTAAAGAAATAAATCAGGAAGCGAGCGAGGTGCGGAGGAGTACCTCGATAGTGGACATCGTGAAAAAGCATATCGACGATCTCTTTGAGTATGCCAAAGATCGAAACAATGTCCATGGTGAAATCAAGAGGTTAATACGAATGATCAAACAATCGTTTAGGGATGTAGAAAAGGAGTTTCAAGTACTTTCCAAAAGAGGGAGGACCCAGAGGCAACTGTAGAGAACTTGCTACAACCTGAAGTATTCAAGATAATCAAGGGAACACCTATACTGGAAGAAACGAAAGAGCAAGCTGCCAAGGCCGGGAATTCTCTGGAAGAAGAAGTCTTCCTTGATACTCCGAAAAGTAAAAAGAAGAGGACACCAAATTCGGGAGGCAACGAACCTAAGAAGAGAAGGACAAGCGAGGCGATACTCCAGCAGCAAAGGAGGAATGGGAATCTCTTGCAATTGTAAGATAATAATAACGAAGACATTAGAGAAGCCACAAATTGGACGTTGGTCAAACGCAAAACTCGAGAGAGACGGGCGAGCCCTCCTCGTCCGGATGCATTAGAGATCACAAAGAAAGGAAATCTGACGTATGCGGAAATCTTAAAAAACATGAAAAGCAACCCTGATCTAGAAGAGCTAGGAAAAAAATTAACTCGCATTCGCAAGACGGAGAAAGGTACCTTGCTTCTTGAGCTGGGGAAAACTACAGGCGAAAATACAGCCGAATTGCAATCATTTCTGGAACGAAACCTAAATACGGAAGCATATGTAAGAACCCTCAAGGAAACAGATGAGGTTCTTATCGAGATTAAGGATATTGATGAGGTCACCACTAAGGAGGAAGTCTTCAAGGCAGTGGTAGCCAACTTTAACGAAGGTAAAATTCTTACAGTGAGTATAATCAAGTCATTGAGAAAAGCATACGGAGGAACCCAGACAGCAGTAATCGGCGTCCCGAAGGTAGTGGCGTCAAGGATGTCCGAAGAATGAAAGATACGTATTGGTTGGGTGGTTTGTCGAATTCGTGGAAAAATTAGCCCACTTCGTCGTTTTAAGTGCTTGGGATATAGGCATAGGTCAACTGTATGCCGTAGCATTGTCAATCGCTCCAAGCTTTGCTATAATTGCGGTAGAGAGGGCCACACTCTAAGGAACTGCGCTAACGATGCAAGCTGTTTCCTGTGTCAGGATAGAGGCAGCAATACAGACAGAAACCATACGGCTGGTAGCATTAAATGTCCAGCGTACCGGAGAGCGCTACTAGCTGCTCGAAGATAATGAAAATTTTGCAACTAAATCTAATAAATTGTGAGGCCGCACAAGACCTCTTACTGCAGTCTGTGCGAGAACTACAAGTGGATATCGCTATAACAGTACAGACACATAGAAGGAAATAATTGGATGACAGATTCAACTGGCAAGGCTGCGATATGGTCATGCAACAGGCGGCGTTTCCAGGAAAAGCCAGTACGCCAAGAAGCAGGAGTGATGACGATGATGATCCGACATGCCCGATTATGATGCATGAGATCGTTTCCACATTGTTTCCAGAGCAAGCAAGTGGCGTTGGTGCCCAATGTGGACCGATCTATAGCACCCGAAGAGGTCCCAACCATTACGATGGAAGAGTTGATGACAGCTCTCAGGAGAGTTGGAAATAATAAGGCTCCTGGCCCAGACAACATTCCAAACATCGCACTAAAATCAGCAGTTCGTGCTAAATCGGAAGAATTCCTGGACCTCTTAAGCTCTTGTTTAAATGAAGGGATATTTCTTGAACGATGGAAAAAGCAAAAGTTAGTTCTACTTCCCAAAGAGAAAAAGCCGATGAGAGTACCATCCTCATACAGGCCGATCTGCATGCTGGACACAGCTGGCAAGATACTAAAACAGATCATCTGTAATAGACTCGAGGAAGCGGTCGGGAGAGCTGGAAACCTGGCGCAGCACCAGTATGGCTTGAGGAAAGCGCGTTCAACGATAGACGCCATAAATTTAGTGGTCAATACTGCTAGCAACGCAACACGGGGTAAAAGATGGAAAGGAGGTAGCAAGAAACACTGCGCCATTGTTACTTTGGACATCCAAAACGCTTTCAACTCCGCGAGGTGGAGTTACATTATAATGGCGAAGAGAGGAGGAGAGGAATTTGGAGTGCCTAGCTACATTATAAAGATTGTGAGGACATATTTCCAAGATAGAATCCTAAGTTACAACACGGAAGTAGGTATACGAGCGTACACAGTGACGGGAGGAGTTCCGCAAGGCTCAGTTTTGGGACCTTTACTGTGGAATATTATGTATGATGGGATCTTTCGACTACAGATGCCCGAAGAAGTGAAAGTGGTGGGCTTTGCAGATGATGTCACAATAGTTGTTGTTGCGAAGTTCAAGGACGAGGCAGAACACATGCAACGAAGCCATAGCCGTCATCCAGTGGTTGTTATCAAAGGTTAGACTTCAGTTAGCTGAACATAAAACCGAGGCAGTTCTAGTTACGAGCAGGTAGCAGCGGGAAACAATTACTATCCAGGTGGGCAATTCTAAAATCTCTTCCAAACCTTGCATCAAATATTTAAGCATCACGATTGATGCAAGACTTTCATTCAAGGAGCATATTGAGTACGCGAGCGACAAAGCAGATATAGTAAATGCCGCTCTTTCACGTTTAATGCTGAATTTGGGGGGACCTAGACAGAGCCGTCGGAGATTGTTGGCCGGAGTCGTCACAGCCATCTTATTGTACGGTGTTCCTATTTGGGCAGATTCACTGAGAATCAAAGCCTATAGCCGAGACATAAATTCAGTATACCGGAGGTGTGCGCTACGAGTCATCTGTGGGTTCCGCACTATATCAGATGATGCGGCGTATATGGTAGCGGGAATGACCCCAATTGCTCTTTTGGCAAAGGAGCGACAACAAATGTACCAATGGGAAAAGGTAGAAGGACATACCGTCTCATTCCTTCGATTGGCGAGTGGTTAAACCGACGACACGGAGCAATTAACTTTTACTTGACACAGTTGTTGACAGGACACGGTTGTTTTCGTGCATACTTGCACAGGTTCGGGCACGATGATTCACCTGACTGTCCGAGCTGTACAGGTATACCGGAGGATGCGGATTATGTGTTATTCATATGTCCGAGATTCGATGAAAGAAGGAAAGTGCTTGAGAAAACGATGGGGCAACGGCCGACGCGGGAGAATACAATTGCACTAATGCTGGGTTCGACGGTGCACTGGTCTGCCGTTTGTAGTTTTGCAGCAGAGGTTCTAAATAAGCTGCGGTGGTAAATAAGAATAAGCTGCGGTGGTAAGAGGTAAATAAAATACCTCTCGTGGACCAGACTAAGGGAAGGGACCCTGCTTGTAAACGAAATATGGTGAGTCAGAAAAATATAACCAACCGTACGGTGCAGGGGGTCGCATCCCGAGTACCGGCGCTTATCGAGAGTGAGCAAGTAGGCTTCCAAACATTGTTATCCAATGACTGCAGTGTACCAGCGATGGCAAACTTGGCCACTGGTGCATCAAAAACTACAGGTGAGGAACAGAAGAGACGAAAGCTGTGATACAGGCTAGGTTAGAAGATTTGAGGGCTACACGAGTATGCCAAGCCCAAAAATAACGTCCACAAGGAGATAAAGGATTATTCGAGGTCATTGTGGTCGATCTTTGAGATGCTCACACAGTGTAATGAGAATCTGTGATTAACACCACAAAAGGACAGCAAGGTGAACGAGACGCAAACGTCACCGGGGTTTATAGCTCAACCGGAGAAGCCGGAGTTGCAAGCAACCGACAAAAGAAAGCAAAGCAAATCGCCTCCTGACGCCAGAAAAAAAGCAAAAAACTGGCATACAAAGAAGGAGTAACTCCCAGTAGAGCAGACCATTCCGCGGCTCCCAAGGCGAAAACTCCTAAGGCTAAAACTCCCAAGAGGGGTCTTCCTTCAGGAGGTTGCGAAACGGTAAAGCAAAAAAAAACCGAAGAAAAAGCTACAGCGTCCGCGTCTAAGGCCGGCCCGTCCTGACGCTCTTGTTGTGAAGGCTGAGGAGGGGAAGTCGTACGCGGATATTCTTCGCAGCTTAAAAAATGACAAAGACATGGATCAACTGGGCACCATGGTCAAAAAATTCAGAAGAACAGCTGCCGGAGAACTTTTGTTGGAGCTGGACCGGTCAGGCGGGTAATCGGCTGAACAATTCCGCAGCTCCGTAGCTGCCAAGCTGGGGAGTTCGGCCGAAGTAAAAAGTCTCAGAGATGAAACGGTCATTAAACTGAAAGATCTCGACGAGCTCACGACAAAGAAAGAGATATGCGAGGCCTTGAAGTCTCTAGAAGGGGTATCGGACTGTGATGAGTCAGCAGTTAGATCCTTCAGAGTCGGTTTTAGGGGAACACAGACGGCAGTGGTCTGCCTCACAACGGCTTTCTCCAGGAAAGCATTGGAGATTAGTAAAGTTCGGATCGGATGGGTCGTCAGTCGCATTCGACAAACTACCATAGTGGCCAAGTGCTACAAATGCTGGGAGTACGATCACCGATCCGAGCTGCATGCTGTGTCGAGGGAAAACCGAGAGCGGGCATACTGCTGGCAGCAGCAGATGCCTAGTGTACCAGAAGGTCTAAGGCTGAATCTAAATCACTGCGACGCGGCGCAGGACTTGATGGTGCGGACAACGAGGGAGCTCAAAATCGATGTGGCAATATTGTGCGAACAGTATAGGAACATTGAAAGCCCAACTTGGATTTCTGATGCCTCGGACCGAACAGCAATCTGGACACTTGGCCAATGCCAAGTAAAGGAATCCATGAAAGTGCCACGAACCGGTTTCACGTGGGTCAAGGTGGATGGAATATATACATACCTACAGTGTCTATGCCCCCACCTAACGACCAAGTAGAGGAGTTTGAAACGCTCTTGCACCATTTTGCCGGTGACGCAAGAGGACGTAGGAAAAGTGCTGGAGAGGATGATATGCAATCGACTAGATGCCTTTATCGAGGAATATCAAGGCCTGTCGGAAAACCAGTCTGGGTTCAGGAAGGCGCACTCTACTGTGGATGCGGTTAGGAAAGTCGTAGGAATGGCTAGCGAGGCTATCGCAGGAACACAATGGAGAAGAGGGACAAAGAAGTACTGCGTTATTCTAACCCTGGACATTAAAAACGCCTTCAACTCAGCGAGGTGGAGTTGCATTTTGAAGGCCCTTCAACTACTGAGAGTCCCAGAGTACATTAGGGCAATCATACAGGATTATTTAAAGGATCGGATCTTGACGTACCAAACAGATGACGCTAACAGGATCTACAAGGTCTCAGGAGGTGTTTCGCAGGGCTCGGTTGTCGGACCTTTACTATGGAACGTTATATACGACGCTGTGCTCAGACTAGATCTACCACATGGTGCTAAGACTGTTGTTTTTGCTGATGACATTGCACTAGTGGGTGACGGACAAACACCTGGAGGACATCACCCTGGTCGCCAACGAGTCCATCGCTAGTATCCGATGGTGGCTCTCATCAGTGGGTTTGCTTCTGGCGGACCATAAGACGGAGGCAGTCCTAATAACGAGTAGGAAGCAGCGGGAGACTGGTACTCTGAAGATAGGCGGATATGAGATCCATTCTCAACCGCGACTAAAATACCTAGGGGTCTGGATTGACGCCCGACTGCGCTATGATGAGCACTTGCGCAGAACCAGCGAGAAGACGGCCAATGTCACCTTGGCTCTAGTTCGCATTATGCCGAATGTCGATGAACCCAGGCAATGACGACGAAGGCCCATGGACGGAAGATGTTAACGGTGAACCGTAAGTCTGCGCTAAGAGTAGCCTACGCGTTTCGCACGGTATCTGGTGATGCAGTATGCGTTGTGGCTGGTATGCTGCCCATAGAGATTCTGGCTAGCGAACGCCAGCGAATGTACAACCCAAGGAGACAAGATATGCTTCTGGTAACGGTAGATGGACCCATCGCCTCATTTCAAACCCAGCAACATGGACCAAGAGGAGGCACGGTGAGGTGGATTACTACCTAACCCAACTGTTGACTGGACATGGCTGCTTCAGGGCCTATCAACACTGGTTTAAGCTGGAGTGAGTGAGCTAATTGTCCAGCGTGCCCAGGAGTGACCGAGGACGTGGAGCACGCGGCCTACGTTTGTCCACGTTTCAGATTAGAGAGAGATGAGCTATTCAGTGTACTCCACCAGCAGCTGACACCCGAGAACATGGTCCCTCTTATGGTGGCCACGACAGAGAATTAGTATGCGGTAAGCAGCTTCGCAGCCCAAATAAATCTGAGGTCCTACGAGCGCAAAAGGCGAGGACTGGTTGAAGGTGACGGCTAGAGGTAACTAGGATATGTGAATGTCTAATATAGCCCTATCCCATTCTGTGAAGTAATGCTTGTTGGCGGTTCCACAGAATGGTATCGGAGTTGGAAGTAGAGTTTTTAGTGGGTATTGGCTTAGCCGAGTCCAACATACGCCGGTCCAGGACATGAGATGGTTTGGTACTGGCAATGCGTGAAAGCATTTTCCCCCTTCTATAAAAAAAAACACACACACACACTTATTCTATAATAATTCATCGGCTTAGGTTAGGTTAAAAATCGCGCAATTTTTAACCTAACCTAAGCCGATGAATTATTATAGAAAACGGGATTTTGGCATACGGAATTTTGGGATACGGGATTTTGGGATACGGGATTTTGGAATACGGGATTTTGTAATACGGTATTATGTATACGGGATTTTGTAAACGGTATTTTGTCATACGGGCAACTGTACTCAACCCAAAAAATAATGTAACGGTGACACCTAGTGTGTAATAGAATAAGTTAAATTAATAGCTCAATGTTTTACTGTAAAGGGCTTTGACTTTTGTGTCAGTCAGTTCAGTTTTTTTATTTTATTTTTGCTTAGAAATATTTATTTTGCAAATTATTTTAATTATATTGGTTTTTTGATATAATGCTAAAACCTCCAACCTTGTGCATCGGTATTATCATCGCTGATATCTTCGCTTCATAAGGCCGGTTTGTATCATAAAATATCCATGTGGTTGGACTTTTGATGTTTCATCCACGCGGCAAAGAACTGGTGTTGAGCTGCTGTGGTGTAATCTTGGAGCCAGTTTTTTATATTAATATTTGTTATTGCCACTTTTTGCACACTTTATTGTGAATGAGCGTTTGCTCAAAATAGTGTGTGCGAAAGTTAATTTATATAATTTTATGTAAATATACATAATTTTTACCTTGTCAAATAAATAATACTAAAATGGAATTTTCCTTGATAAAATTGTTCTAAATGTTTCTACACTATTCTACCTGGAAAAGTCATGAGCTTTCTAGAAGTTTGGTTTGTGTATATAAAAAGGCGAACGAAGTCGAATTGGATTATTGGAATTTGCAACGCGATAGAGTTAACTCGTAAGATTATTAGTAGTATTTGGAAAGCGATAGAGTAAAGATTAAAAAGGAATTAAAAAGTGATTTAAAAAGGGTTTTTGTGCGAAATAAAAATTTTAAGTGGACAGTAAAATTGTGCGAATAATTTATATAAAGTGATTTTATGAATTATCATTAATAAATTGCGTTGTAATAATTTTTGTGTGAAATAAATAAATTCGTTGCTAATAAATTAAATTGATTTTGTTTTATTCACAATTCAGTGATACGAACCTTGATTGACAAGGCAAAAACGTAACAATATGATAAAAAATTATTTAACCACCAAATTATTAAGCGTTTTTACTATTTTGCGATTGAATTTTTGAACTTGAAATTTCCCCATGTGGTAATTTTTGGTTCGATTTTACCAAATGTATACTGCCATCTAAGTAATGTCTATTGACTTAGTGACCACACGATTTTTAGTAAGCTTTTATTTCGATTTGACCAAAGTGATGTTGTTATGAAAATTTTTTAAATTTTGATTTAAATAAATCAAATATTACAAGAAAATGAAAACGATTTTTTAACCGATGTTCGTACCATTCGTACGTCGTTTCTCGTTGAGTACAGACGTAAATTTTTAATTTTTTTATTTTTGTTTAAGTATTATTGATAAAATTTATTCAACAATAAACTTTGAAGTAATTAAGTTATTAGACTTATGCTAAAAAGACAATCATGTAGTAATTTATTTCATTGTGGTCCCAAACTTGTGCATCTTAATAAGAAACTCAAACCTGCTATAGGTAGGAATCAAAAATCGAATAACAAGAAGCAATAAATTTGATGGTTTATTGCATGGGTCAGTTAACAATTCAACTCTAGCTGAAACAAGGACACATCAAATAGCAATAAAAAAAAACAACCCAATTTAACTCTGATCGTAACAAAACTGGATTCTAATATTATTAGACAAACAATGAAATCATTAAATATCAAATTAAATTAAAATCCATCGTGCTTAAAGTGTCGGTTTGTGATTCTGTACATAATAAACAATTTACTGATAAATTAAAAAAAGTAAAGGCAACATTTTTCCCATATACGCTAGATGAAAACAGGACTTCTAGATACGTTCTGGACTAAAATAAGCTGGACTCAATCTATCAAGAATTACAAAAGTGTTACCTAAAAAGAGCAGATCATATGATTGTGCTATCTATTTTGCTTCTTTTCCGAATTCAGTTTCTTTCAACCATCTAACATAAAAGACCCGAACGTCTGACACAATGTATAAACTGTTTTATGTAAGGACACACAACGAGCAACTGGCATTTGAAATCGAAGTGGAAATATTTCAGCCTTTCCAAATTAAAGGACAAGAATGCACAATTAAAGATACCGATACTGAATTCCTACGTGCAAACTATAACGTAAACTACTCTGCCTATTCGGTGGTTTGTCCAAAAAGACCGAGTTACTTTGTATTAGAGAAGAAATTAATCAAAAAAATTCCAAATCATCTATTAAGAATTTTAATTGGTCAGCAAACAATTTGCCTAATCTGTGAAACAACAACCGTAACGTTGAACCAACAACAATACCGAAAGAGCAAACTAGACGTCCATCCTTTGCAGATATTCTCCAGAAGAACATATCGTCTATCAATCCATGACAAGCTGATGAACTGTATAGTACAAAATTATATACTTTAACAGAATTACTATTAAATCTTAATAATGTCGTAGATGGACTCAGGAGATTTAGTAGCCCCGCAGAATATGTTCAGATTATTTTAGCTACAGCCAATACTCTGCACTTGGAAAGCTCATAGCACATATAAAAAAAGCATGAGCTAGATTACTTTCTTAATAAATTAGCTATTAAAAATATCGTTTAAGTAGCGTTCACGACATATGAAATAAATAGTTCTAAACTCGTTTGATATCAAATAACCAATCAAATTACTTGAAATGCTTAAAACCACGCCTACTAGTTCAGAACTCGAGTTGAAATTGTTGTATCTTTGAGCTAACAATTTCAGTAGGGTTACCAACCATGCTTCCAATACAAAAAAAATTATTGCTCATTGCTACGCCATATTTTAATTTTAGTTATTATTTGACAGCTGAGCTCATTAACATTTTTTTTTCATTTGTGTGCTATGTGCGATTTGTGTTTGTGATTTTATCTTAATTTAGAAAACATTCGTGATTTTATCGTTAATTATTGTGTTTCAAAAAATATATTGACTATATTGAAGTTTTTATCAAGTGAAAAGTGTGTCCAGTTTGTGTTATTTAGAAATAAAATTTTGTTTTTCTTCATTTTTTTACACTCTCGGACATTTAAAAGCAAACAAAGCTAAAATAAATATGAATGGTAAGTATTAATCAATAAATTAGTTTAAAATAACATAATTTTAACATTTATTTTATATGGAGTTTCATTCCATATACAAAAATATCATTTTTTTATGTCAAACAAATCATATGAACTTATATTCTTTCGTTTTTAGAGTTGGACATGAAAATTGTTGAGGAAGTCCGGAAGGAAGGCAGGGAGTACTTATACAAACTATCCCATCCGAGTTATCGGAACACTTGCCATAAGCAAAACACATGGCGCGATATTGGCTTAATAGTGAGTGCAACACCAACAGAAGCAATGAAACGATGGAGGGCACTACATTCTCGATACGTAAAATTAAACAAACAGTTGAAAAGCGGCAGTGCTGCTATAGCAAAGAATTCACGGGACGAATCTTTGATCAGGGAGCTTGATTTTTTGAAAGACGATATTATTGCTGGGTAAGTTTCTTTCAATTGTAGTTGCATATGAAACTTTTCAATTTCAAATAACACCTTTTAAAGTTCAATAGAAAAGTCCAGTGCTTCTGTGGACGAGAAACTTCTGTTTTATTGCAAAAATATGCAAGGACCTCAAAGTGACAAGGGACGTGATATAAATGATATCGATTTTAATTAAATATATATTTTATATTCTGTAGATGAAACTAATACATTTTTTTATTTGTAGACCGACTGTCAGCAGTTTTGTGTCAAAAGTGACTAAACCAACATTGTTCCAAGACCTGTTTGATAGCACTGCTGACGACATAATTGAAGATTTTGCTTCATCGGAATTCACCATTGATTCATTCATTGATGAGACATCACCACCAGCTCCGTCGCCAGAACCACCAATACAAATAACATCAACATCCAGACCAACAACAACAATATCAACGCAAAGAATAGTTGAGCCAACACCAGGCTCATCGTCCTCTGGAGAACCCACCTCGACAGCAATACCATTACAGCGCTCTGCTCGTCAACCTCCTTCGAAAAGAAAAAGGGAGCCGGAGGATCCCAATATTACAAAAATTTGCGACACAATAATGCAACAACAAAAATTATTGCAAACTCTTGCGCAACCAGCAGCAACTGCGCCTCCCACTCCCCCACCAAATACCTGCATGTTGAGAGTGTTCACCGAGACGTGGTCTAGAGATTTCAATAAGTGGCCGAGATCGTTGCAAAGTGGATTTATTCATAAAATGACACTTGCAATAGAAAAGCAAAATGACCAAATAGTCACGCAAATAGATAACAACTTTGATTTCAATATATAGATTAGTTTGTATTTTTATTTTTAATTATTTTTTTTTACATTTTACGTTATAATTTTAATATTACATAATAATGTATATAAATGAATTTTTGGTGATTAATAAATGTGATAAAATAAAACTTAATTTATTATGTTTCAATAGATGCTTTCTCGCTGCCATGGTAGTACATCCACCGCATTAAAATAATTTTTAAATTGGTCTCTAATGTCGTACGCATTTGCACTTGCGTTGTTGGAGCCTACTCTTCGGACCTGTTGCATACCATTTGTCTCATCATTACGCCACGTTCCCGGTACACAAGTCGCACCGGTATAGGTATCCGGCAAGCTAGTATTAATATAGCCTGGATCACACTTTTCCCGAAGAAAGTTGTGTAATACTACAGTTGCCTTTATAATTTCCAGCACTGTCGTCTTATTAGCCAAAATAGGACGCCGGTATATCCGCCATCTATTTGCAAGAATACCAAATGCATTCTCCACCACTCTTCTTGCACGAGATAATCGGTAATTAAAAATACTTTTATCTTCTGGTAGGAGCGTAATGTTTCGACCAGGATACGGGCGTAAGAGATTTGGCATTAACGGAAATGCCTCATCTCCAATAAAAATAAATGGATATTCCTTGTGGTCCTTTAAAGTCTGGTGGTGGCAAATCCAATTCCCTCCCTCCACATATAATATCTCGCCCAAAAACGCACCGTCGGAAAATATTACTGTCACCAACATGACCCGGTGCTCCGATGTCGACTAATATAAATTTATACGCGGCATCACATATGGCAAATAATACAACACTATGACTGTGATTGTAGTTTCTATAAAGAGAACCGCAATTCGCAAATGCCTAACCAATAAAAAATATGTTGAACATATAATATTTGAAATATTTGAAATAATTACTTACTTGAATTAGGACGTGTTTTCCATCCATTGCTCCTAAACAATGCGGAAAATTCCACCGTTCTTCAAATTCATCGCTTATTCGCTTCCAAGTGGTCGCAGATGGTTTAGGAAAAACTTTGTCCTTTAAAATATCCCACAATGCTTGACACGTTTCCCGTATGATAATCGAAGTCGTACTTTTGCCCACTCGATAGCCATACCGTCCAATTGAAATCATGCTATCACCACTGGCTAGATAACTAAAATTTTCGTTTAACATATCAACTAAAACTAAACCTAAATATTTAATATTTGTCATACTTACCGAAGGGTTAGTGATAGACGTTGACCCGCAGTGATAGATCTTTCACCTACATCAATTCTTTGAATTATTGGACCAACCATTGTTAACAATTCGTCAAATGTTTCTAATTTCATTCGATGGTAATTTGTAAACGTTTCGGTGTGCGTTAATCTCATTTCCTCGACAAGATTATTGTAAAAGCCTTGTGTTACTCTACGGCGATTCACTGGGTTAACACCAAATCGACGGCACTTTTTATTAAACATTTTTCGCTTTAAATACGTTGCTAATAAGAAATTTAACATGGTAATGTTATTTTTTACTAAAGCTAGCACAAAAACCATAAACAATTCTTCGAAGCGCACAACAAGCAAACGAAAATAGAATTAAATATTTTGGCACATACAATGACGTACAAAATTGCCCATTATATTGAGCTAAATCTAACTTCAGTACGATTCTATAGTACCATTTGCATACGAACTTCATATGTCGTGAACCGTACTTTAGCAATCGGTTCTTCCTTACGTATGTAGCTCTACAAAGCATTGAAAATATATATTTACTCTTATATTTACCAACCGGTATATTAAAGGCTAGACAAGATTCTAGCCGACTTACGAACATTAATTCAAGTTTCATCCTTGGGGGGAGGGGGGGAGGGGGGGGGAGGGGTATTTTAACTGTAAACATTCATTTTGGAACTGTAGCAGAACAAACAAGGAGGGACGTATTTTAATGATTTTTTAAGTAGTAACCATAACTAAATTTTACAATATCCAGATATGCCCACCTATTTAAAATAAAGCGCTTTCAATGCTTTTAATTTATCTGAAACTACGACCGACTATAATCTAATTGAGGAAGCTATTGATTATTTTAATTCTTCTATCAATCATGCCATCCACAATGACAGTTCCAATCAAAAGGTCTTCCTTCAGACATAAATTCATTAATTTCAAAATGGCGAAAGAGTAAAGACTTTATTTTGCTTGTCCGTAGCATTTTAAATAATAATTGAATGTTTTAAACCATAATTAAGTGAAATTGTAATCCTATGATCAGCGGAACTATTTTTGGTTTATAAGTACGATTTGTAGATAAAAACTGAAAATATTTTTTTTATTGTTCAAATTGTACGTAAATTGATGTGGCGATGTTTCCTTTATTTATGTGTTTTACAATTATACATAAAATACTTTATAAACTGCACTTAATTTTGTTATTTTGTATAATGTTTGTGAAATTGAGGAATAGTTATAACATATTATAGTGTAACTTGAAAATGAGTCTCGATAACATTTTCAAAATAACAAATCCAACAAACTCCGACATCATGTCAGCCATTGCAAAGTTGTATGATTTCAATACAAAAAATCATAATGATTTAAAAGCTGATATTCTGAAACCAAACAAATCTGGGAAAACACAGTGTCACAAATTAAAAACTAGATCAGCAAAATTAATGCCCGTGTAAAAAAGTTAGAAGAAGGCTTTGAAAATACCAATACATCAATGACGTCAATGCTTGCCAAAATTAACTTATTAAATCAACAACAATTGCAACAAGATAATTACAGGAATAACTGTTGATAATAACAATAAACATGAAATCATAGCCAAAATTTGTAAAATATGTAATATCAACTCAACTGAAATTATGTCATCCTACATTAAAAAAATCGTACGTTGTCGGAAGTAGTGGAAGAAGTGGTAGAGGCACACACACTCAACTTTTTTTTAAATTTATTAGTGTTCAATCCAAAAATAAATTAATGGAGCATATTCGAGCTGCTGGGCCGATGTATACTAAACAACTATACTCTGACGTTAAAAATGGCCAGATTTTCGTGTAAAGGCATGAACAAACATTATTTGAAATGGTCGAACTTTTGAAGTTGAATATTTTCGTTTTGAGTTTGAATATTTTCCATTTAAATATCAATAGGTTAATGAATAAGTTGCACGAACTCGAATTTCTGTTGTCCTCATTCAATCAAACAGTTGATGTAGTTGTTCTTACTGAAACATTTCTGAGCACTTCTGACACTCAATACATGAATTTAAAAGATTATAAGTCGTTTCATAGTGTTGGTAAAACTAGAACTGGTGGTGGTATTTCCATTTTCGACAAAGGAAATTTGGATTTCACTTTCGCTAGTGAAGAATCATGTGATGAAATTCAATGTTTAAAAATTGTTTCTCAAAAACTAAGTCTATATTTAGCAGGTTTATATAAACCTCCTCATTCTGATTTTAACATATTTACATCATTTCATGATAAAATTTCTATCTCAAATAAAAATCAAATAATTATCGGTGACTTTAATTTGGACCTATTACAGAATACTTTTTCTCAAATTCTCACTTATAAATATATTTTATTTTTAAATAATTATTCAGTTATAAATTAAATTAATGATTTATTTGCCACTTGTATAACACCAAGCTCAAAAACATTAATTGATCAAGCCTGGTCAAACATGAATAACGCCTTCTACATTTACTATGGTGATTCACATATAAGTGATCAACGATACCTATATTTGAAATTTGTTGTACCTAAACAATCATTTGGTACAACTTTATACAAAAAGAATATTGATTCTTCTGTTATAGCTGACTCAATGGAGCATTTGTTAATATCACAAAATCCGTCATTTGAATTTGTTTTTTAAAACATTAATTGATGCAATTGAAGCAAATACTTTTAGTTCTTCAAGAACTATAAAAATGTCTCACTATAAAAAACCATGGTTTAGTGACAAACATTCAAACAAATGAAAGTATGTGACAAATTTTATAAGCTCGCGAAAATTTTTTCGAGTAATACATTTTCTTCAGACACTTTTAAGTCTTTAAATAAACAGTTAAAAACAGAAATTAATAAATCAAAAAAGAATTATTATAATGAAAAATTTAACTCTAATCTCTCTAACCCTAAAAATATGTATCAGTTGGTCAATGAAATATTAACTAATAATTCACTTCCTAGCAATACTACGATTTACGAATTAAAAATAAATTGTCACACCGTTTCGTACCTGCAGTTAATAGTAAATGAATTAAATAAATATTTTGAAAATGTAGGTGCTGATTTAGGAAATCCTACAATTAATTCCAGGTAATTCTAAACTTATTTACTTTATCTTGGTGGAGTAAAACGAGATTACTGAAAGAATTACAAATTTGAAATCGTCTTCTGCAAAAGTAGTTGATAATGTTCCACCCAAATGAGTTAAAGAATTGACTATTTCCTTATATCCTCTACTTACCGAAACTTTGAATTTTTGGGTAAACGATTCATATTCCCTAATTTCCTAAAAGTTCCTTGGGTCACACCAATTTTTAAATCAGGTGCCCGTTCTTGTTTAAGTAATTATAGACCTAACTCTGTTTTACCGGTATTCAGTAAAATATTTGAGCGTGTAATTTATAACCGCCTCATAGAGCATTTGAAGTCTAACAAAATTATTCATAAAAACCAATACGGCTTTAGGAAATCTACAAGTACTCTCTCAGCTATATTAAATTTAATGAAAAAATATCTACATTTCTATGGAAGAGAAGAATATAACGTCTTGCTTGTTCCTAGATATCATGAAGGCTTTTGATTGTGTTGATCACAAATTACTCCTAATGAAACTTAAACATTACGGAATAAATGGTAGCGCCATTAAGCTACTTCAAAATTATTTAGCCGATACAAAACAAATAGTAAAGATTGGCAGATATATAGTGAGTCCGATAAAATCATAGTAAAGAGTGGTGTTCCACAGGGTTCTACCCTTGATCCTGCATTGTTTTTGGTTTACATTAATGACATCCTAAATTTAAAACTTAAGGCAACCCTTCAATTATTTGCCGATGATGCGGTTATAATGTATAGGTCAAAATCGTACGATCAACAAAAAATTGATATGGAACATGACCTTTCTTTGATACACAATTGATTATATGCTAATAAATTTAAGCTGAATGTTCTAAAATCACATGTTATAGCGTTTTACTTAAAATGTAAGCCGACGATTCCAATAAATGGAGTTGCCTTTAATAATACCATGATAAAACGTGTAGAAAATGTATGCTATCTTGGGTTAAATATTCATCCTCAATTATTATGGACAAGTCATATTTCAGGTATAAAAAGTAAAGTAACTCCTATCTCCTATTATCGCAGCCTTGAGACGTGTTTGCCAATTTATTCCGCACCACTTACGACAGACTGTCTCTTTTAGTTATATTAATTCAAACTTTACATATCTAATTTAAATTTGGGGAGCAGTGAATATGACACGTATCAATCGTAAGCTGTAGAACAATTAACTAACGCCGACTTACCTTCTCTATAATAATAAAGTACGGCCACTTACCTTAAAAAGTGATTTTTTTTATTTTAGTTCACTCTGTTGTTTTTGTTTATTGTTAAACAGGTTGAGTGAACATAAAACATAAAAATATTAGAACTTAAAAAAAAATTAAACTCTTAAAATCGCCTGTAGCCGCAGCATTAACAGGCAGCCTTAGAATGACATTTTATATTGCTAGTTATACCGCTTGGACATCGCATCCCAAAATATAAAATTTATCAGTTTTGCTGGCTTTAAACTAACACAAACAGATTCAAAATTTTTATTGAATTTGGTAACTACTATAAAAGGATCCTATGTACACCACTGCGACATTCTATGAAATACGTTTTGTTTGATACAAATGTGTTATTTCATGAGACGTGCTACTTTTCGATTTTTTTTTTTTTTTTTTTATTTTTATTATGGAAATCAATGATAACGTATTCCATTCTTTATATTGGTGTGGAAAACCCGATTAGACAACTATATACATTTATTAATTTATACAACATAGTTTTCCCCTTTTTAATTTTTGGTACGAATCTTAAATTTGATGAAACACTACATATAATTTCCTGATATCTATTAGCAAACGTCTTATTTAGATGTGCCATTAGTGAAAAAACGGCGCTGGCCTTCATTTTCGTAGATTTTTATATCTTCGACAATTGGTGTTAGGACAGAATTTAAAATAAGTGGACTGTGCAAATCATTAACATAAAACAGGCAAACTACAAATTTGTTTTCAAGGCTAGATTTTAAGTAAGTCGGACTGTTTACAATCGTAAAATATATAGCTCCTACCAGTTTTAATACCAAGCATTCTAACCTTCAAAATCATCGTTATATAATTGAATCAAAATCATGGCTTTATTTTTATAGTCTCTTTTAATTGATTGGAAGCAATCGCCACAACAACCAAATTTCGAGAGATATTAATATCTGACTAATTTTAAGAAATTTTAATTCGTAAAAACACTTTAAACGATTGAAAACAAATTTTTTAAATGGTTTTTCAGGTATGTACGAGTATTGATGATTCTCCCACCTGGATCTATAATAGGAATTTGTTGGGGTTTCACAAAAAAAGTACTCACTAAGAACAGTTTGTTTCTGTTATTTGTATTTAAAATTAGTTTACCGGACTTTTCAAACGTCCAGTCGATGTCTCTAGCCAGCAATTTTGTTTGGTTGATTTTGATAATGATTTAGCCACGTTATTTAGTCAATTATCTACAAATACTCAAAATAGAGCATTGAAAACCAAATTTAACTCCTCATATGATATCATCAGAAAATTGATAATTTTATCTATTAGCTACTTTCTTCTAAAGCATTGACAATGTCACAGTATTGATTGTCGATCCGAGAAATTCTGTTTTTTTTTCTAAGCAGATAATACAATCACTAACCATTTACAATTTGTGTTATCGTTACAATCTTGTAGAAAATTAAGTAAGTCCTGTTGCAAAAACTACAAAATAAATTATCGAATGGAGCAAAACCATAGTATATACCTAAACACATGGACAAAACCAAAGCATTAAGACATTTTCTCTTAAAAATCTCTTTGTTTTACCCACACAATACAAACAACTTGCAGTTAATAAACTCATTCCACACTTTCAATTTATTTGTTTTTTTTTTTATAAATCCTAATGACCGCAAAATTTTAAGACAATCTCAATCTCGAGAATTCAATAATTCCAATCCGAAAATAGTTCATCCACTCTCTTTATTTACCTACATGGTCTGGAAGAGATATTAAGAAATATTGCACTTTATCTAGCCGTATCTCGTATCTATTCATCACATAAATAAGAAAATCATCCATTATTTGGTTTCAAGTTTGTTTTTCTAACTACATATACTAACGTACATAAGGTTTTTCCACTTTTAACATTTTCCAATCTTGTTTTAATTTAATTTTTCCGTACGTTTTTTCTTAGAAAATTTATTTTACTCTATATAACGAATTTAAAAAGAGCTCCGACTTGAAAAAACAAAAAATGGTTTTTGCTGTACCAATTTAAGTTTTTTTTATTTTTTTGTGAGTGTGCTTTCGAAATACGTTCAGCAAAAGTTATAAATTTTAATTAAATTTTTTTTGCATGTACTGTATATGTGTAGATGAAACAAGAAAAACAAGAAACAACACATGAAAATCTATAAAATGGTTAAAATGAAAAACATGTTGAGAAAAATCTTAAGGCAATCGAAAATTAAGTAAAATTAAGAGTTTTTCTTGCCCCGCATACTCTCGTAAGTTTTTTTTTTGTTTTGCTTGATCATGTATAAAGTCATTAGGAATTAATGATACATGTGGTTTAATTTTTTTTTTTGTGTTGGAAAATCAAGAAATCATAATGATTCTTTCGAAAAAAAAAAAAAAAAGAAAAGCCAAATAGAAAAAGTTACATATTTTTTGTTTGTATACATCGATTACAAGAAGATTTGATGAGTTACGAGTTAGTATGTACTTATGTATATGCGATTGTGAGTGTGTTTTGTTACGCTGGGTTTGGCTTAATGATGAAATTAGTTTTTGAGTAGGGATTTCTCATTATTTACATAAAATCTGATAACGAACTGTAACTAGAGATTACAAACAGATGATTTACGCTTACGTATAACAAAATTTAAAATGATGAATATCTCCTGCAAATATGACATATCAGCAAAATAAATCTAAGCTGAAAGAGGAAGAACATTTTCGTTTAGTTATTTATGAGTTACTTAGTTTTATGGAAGCCGTGATTCGAGAAGATGTCATCAGTTAATCAAAAATGCGGAAACTGTTGTTTGAAATGAAACTCTGTTATACACGGTATGCACGGCAAAAAATATTGCCGTCTAATTCAAGAAATTGAATTCTTGTTTCATTATCTCAAAATCTAGGGAAATTTAATGAGTTTTTAAATAACTTCAATGCCCGCTACGGTTAAGTTAAGATTTTTCCATATTATGCTTTTAATGATGAATCTCTTATATTATTAATTTTTTAAATACACAATTTAAGAGTTTTTCTACTAAGTTTATAATATGATCAACTAAAATTAATGAATTTAGCTTTAATTTTATGTTTCACCGAAATCATACATTTTCTGCCTAAAAATCATTGTTTCAAACATAATTTTATTAAACAACTTTGTTTAGTTTTTTATAATTAAAGTAATTATTTTTGCATAAGGACAAGAGTTTTTCGCTAATATTAACAGAAAAAATAAATTCCGCATATACAAAATAAAATAATTCATCATTTTTATCGATACAGCTGAATTGGATTTATTACTAAAAGAATGAAACTAGTCACACTTGAAACCATATTTTGAAAGTAGTGTTTTGCTTTACAAAAAATTGCATTTCATGTCATTAATTAAAATTAATGTTTATGATGCAGGAGGCAAATTTGATGAGAGTAGCGATTTGAAAACCATAACCGAACGGGAGCTAGAATTAATTTTTCCTCTTACATCTGATTTCTTAAACTAAATAATTGTTTGGTAAAAATAAAAAAAATAAAAAATAAAAAATTTGTTATAACTTAGAAGTGGATTAATCAAACATTTAAAATAGATAAACTAAAGTTGAAGTCATAAGTGAAATTGATTGCGAAAAACGAGTAGTGAACAAATAATTAATAAAATAATTGATATTATTATTAATGTAATAATGATTAATATTCATCAATTGAATTAAACGCTACTAGAGGATGCAATAAAAGATTGTGGTAAGGACTTAAACAACTAAATAATTTATTAAAAAATGCTCCAACTGTTGAAATGAAAAATCAGTTAGCAAATGGAATACTACCTTGATCAACAAGTTCCCGGAATAACCACCGTGTGGCGCCTCCATCGTTCCGATTTAAGTTCTGTTTTTTTTTGTTAAGTTGGTACATCTGTTGTTGATATTCCCTCTAAATCTTAGCGTCATAGCTTGACATTTGCAAAAGTTACGTAGTCAAAAGTACATCTACTCTGTGTGTGTTGGCGATTTTTCCATTATTTCCTCTCGGCTGCTGAAACGCGTTCCCCCCGTAATGGTTTTTTAACTCGATTGAACAGAAAGAAGTCACAGGGAGCCAAATCAGATGAATTCGGTGGCTGTTGGATGGTATTTGTTGCATTTTTCGTCAAAAAATTACGAATAATGATGGCACTGTGCGACGGTGCGTTATCATGGTGCAAAATCCACGAGTTTTCTGCCCACAATTCTAGTCTCTTTCGGCGAATTTCTTCACGCAAACGTCTCATAACGCCCAAATAATACTCTTTGTTTACGGTCTGGCCTTCTGGCAAAAATTCATGATGCACTACACCGTTGTAATCCATGAAAACCGTGAGCATTGCCTTCTTTTTTGACTGAAAACGACGTGGGTTTTTTCTTGGTGAACGCCATTCACTTGCCTGATGTCTGGATTGCGCGTCCTACTCATAAACCACGTCTCGTCACCAGTAATGATCGTTTTGATGAATGTGGGATCGGATTCAGCCTCGCAAATCATGTCTTAAATTGTAAATAATCGCCAACACACACAGAGATAGATGTACTCTTGACTACGTAATTTTCGCAAATGTCAAGCTATAACGCTAAGATTTAGAGGGAATATCAACAACAGATGTACCAACTTAACAAAAAGAAACGGAACTCAAATCGGAACGATGGGAGTGCCACACGCTGGTTATTCCGGGAACTTGTTGATCAAGGTAGTATGTATGTATGTTAACGAGTTTCCGCGCACAAATGAAAATGTTGAGGAGCCAACTCTCAGTTCATCTACCACAACGTGTGAAGTGGGAATGTAAGCAACCGGCTTTTAATAGTCGTATGCGTTCTGCTACATTAATTAATTTATCACATACTGACGTTAGTAAATTTTTAAAAGATTGTCAGATTATTTTTACACGTCGAATTAAAACTGAACTGAAAAACGAATTCGCCTTAAAGAATAATATTTATTAATGCAATCTTTTGTGGCGAATTTATTAACAAAACAGGTGAAACTGATGATTTAGATTGGAAATATATGCATACAAAAAATCATATTATGTATAGAGATACCAATATCGAGGAGTGGTTTAGAGATAACATCGAAAATGTTATCCTAAAGGACATTGAGGGATTCATAGAAAAAGACAGTGGATAGGCTTTATCAGCTATAATTAATTTAGCAGTTAATATTAATAAATATAGCATGCAATTAGGGTCATCATAATATTCCTCTACCTAATAAAATTAGTATCAAAAAAGCATGCATCAATGTTAAAAATGATGATAATGCGTGTTTTGCGTGGGCTGTGCTATCAGCTTTATATCAGGCTAAAAAGAATCCGGAGCGTATAAGCATTTTTCAGCATTACTTTGACAAATTAAATTTGTCAGGAATTCAGTTCCCAATTACGACAAAACAAATTCCACGATTCGAACTGCAGAATGGTATATCAATCAACACATATATTCTACAAAAGCAAAAGTTTGGGGATTTCATAACTCTTCTAGCATATTTAACGAAGAATAAACTAGCGAAACATATTAATCTGCTCATGATACCAAATAAGAATTGGGGAAAAGATGTGAAGAAGAAGATGCTGAGAAAAATGAAATGTAGGATCCAATCAGATACCACTACATATGGATCAAGGACCTCTCACGACTGCTTTCAACTCAACTGGGGGCTAGACATGGACGAAAACATTTCTGCGATAGATGTCTGCACTATTTCTATACGCAAGCTTCACTCAATAAACATGAAGAAGCATGCAGCAAACAATAAAGCTGCAAGATTAGATTACCTACAGAGGAACAAAAAAAATTACAATTTAAAAACTATCGGAACAAAATGCCTGTACCATTTATGGTATATGTAGATTAAGAATGTATTTTGAGGAAAACTAATAATATAAATAAATAACCATGCAGTATAGGTTATTTCGTAAAATGTTCATATGATCCCAAAAAATCGTACTATAAATCATATCGTGGTAAGGATTGTGTGCAATGGTTTACTACAGAGCTTAAAGTCTATATAATATTTTGAATAATCCTATAGCGATGGATATACTAACCAAAGATGAAATGTTTTTATTTAACACAGCTCGTACGTGTCACATATGCGAGAAACCTTTTCACTCAGATAAAAGAGTTCGCGATCACAATCATTTTAACAGGAAATTTAGAGGGGCTGCCCATAATGATTGTAATATAAACTATAAAGACTCTACCAATTATTTTTCATAACCTTAGTGGATCAAGGGTATGACATGATTCACATTTTATTATTGAAAATATTGCTTCAGATATCCCAGGTAGAGTTGATTTACTTCCAATAAATAGACAAAAATATATTTTATTTACCAAGCATATAACAAATTCTATAACACATTTCTGGTTTATGGATTCATTTAGATTAATGGGGAGTAGTCTTGACATGCTATCATCATATTTAACTTCTTTTCCAAACTTAATGTCTGAGTTTTCCACACTATCAGTAGATAAATTTAATCTTTTGAAAAATAAAGGGATTTATCCGTATGATTACATGGATTCAACTGACAAATTTTTAGAAAATTCATTACCGCCTCGCGATCAGTATTATAATAAACTTAATGAATGAACTATATATTCATGCTCAAGAAGTTTGGGAAAAATTTAATTTAGAAAATTTGGGGGAATACTCAGATTTGTATCTGAAAACTGATGTGCTGTTATTGGCTGATGTTTTTGAGCAATTTATAGCAAGCTGTCTAAGTACATATGCACTTGATCCAGCTCACTATTATACACTACCAGGTTACACTTGGGATGCTATGCTAAAGTATACAAAAATTAATCTAGAATTACTCACAGACATCGAAATGATAATGTTTGTTGAGCGTGGAATACGAGGCGGTTTAAGCCAATGTACAAAACGATATGCTAAGGCCAATAGCAAATATATGGTAGATTATGATTCAGAAAATAATTTAATTTATAATTATGTGAATAATCAGTATGGTTGGGTGATGTCACAATTTTTACCTTATGGTGAATTTAAATGGGTTATGGATTTTCAACATTTCGATGTTAATAAAATTTCGGATGACGCTGAAACAGGCTAAATTTTAGATGTGGATTTAGAATTTCCATGTAATGTACATGATGTGCAACAAGATTTACCTTTTTGTCCCGAGCATAAATGTGCTTCAAACTCAAAAGAAACTAAATTATTGGCTACCCTTTATGATAAAAGGAACTACATTACTCACTATAGAAATTTGAAACAGGCTCTTAGAAATGGTTTAAAAATATCAAAAATCAACCAAATTCTACAATTTTAACAATCTGATTGGTTGAAATCCTACATAGATCTTAAAACTTGTTTGCGAACTGCTGCAGCAAACGAGTTTGAGAAAAATCTTATTAAATTAATGAATAATGCTGTATTTGGGAAGACAATGAAAAATGTTCGAAAACATTGCATTGTGAAATTATTAACCAAATGGTTTGATAGATATGATGCGGAGGCATATATCTCAAAACCACAATTTAAGGCATCTAGACAAATAATTTGTCTACTTACCGGTAATCCCCCTAAATTACCGGTAAGTAGACAAATTATTTCCCCTAAATGTAATTATACACGCATATAACATTTAGGTGAATTGCCATTGCGCATACAACATTTAGGTAAATTACGGATTGTGCCTAAATGCCAGCTTGCCGCTAAATATTTATATTTCCCCTAAATTACGTTTACTGCGCTAGAAATCTCATAGCTACACTACTTGTAACATAAAAGGCAGAATAAGATCAAAGATTGTTGAGTGGAGAGCGCAAAATATATGAACAAAATTTATCTCGCTAATCTTATCTCAAATTTCAATTAATTTGTTTTTTTAATACTGGGCAGGGTTATAACGTTAACGTAAAATTGTTAAGCCCCACCACAACAACACAGTCACTTAATTCTTAAAAACCGAAACAAACCGAAATTTAAAAAAACCCAGATATTTCTTGTAAATCACCTTAACAATTAGGATTATTAACTCGATCAATAAATTTGTAAATTCAGCTTGTTGTGGAACTGGAAAATCATGTTTCTTACACTTGAGACTAACAAGAAGCTCAGGATCTATAAATTTTACTGGTTGCTTACTTGCATTTTGCCATATTTTGAATTAAAATACAATCTTATTACATTAACTTCAGAATAGGTCAACATTCTTAAATACAAAAAAAAAGATAAAAAATTTAAAAAGTTTATGAATTATCCAGTCCACCAGAATTGACGGAACCAGCCAGAAAGCTACTAATTTATTAGTTCTAATAAAGAAACATATTTATTTCAAATATAACAGAACACAGAAGGGGTTTGGCCAACAGCCAAAAGACATAAATTGAAGTCAACAGAAGGGCTGAATATCATTAGTTTAGGTAGATAAATACAATCTCCATAATTGATTTTGTATTATCATGCACACAAATTTCAAATCCGCATTTTAAAGTTACCGATGCAACGTTGACTGAAGATAAGAACTGGTTTAAAGATTTTACCGAACCATGGACAACTGTCGAAACTAATTTTACAAATACCTACATATTACGTCGTAAAGAAGTCAACCACCCTGCCAAGAACTGACTCGAAAACTGGCCTCTTTATAAAAATACCCAGATACCTGTAGACTCGTCAGTACGATTTTTTCTTAATTACATTAAAATGAATTTAACAAATTTTTCTAACTTACATTGATATTGATTTTGAATTGGGACATCAAGGAAACGGATTGGCCAAACGGAATGATTATAAACATTTAAGATTAGTTAATAAATTATCTCTCATCGTCTGATGTAGCAAATTTAGTATTATGACTTATTGTAGAAGAAATTGAGATCATATTAAATTCTATGGTGGAAGAAAATGTCTCAAATTCGGTTAATACTCTTTTGGATCTTGGCAAACAATCGTTTAAAAATTATAATACAGAATACAAACTTCTCAAATACATGACAACTAATGGTTTATATAAACCTATTAAGAAGGTCCAAATTAATACAAAGATAAGTGAAATAATCCATAAAGGCAAATTTAGATGTTAAAACGACAGAAGGAACATTAATGCCCATTGAGTTTCAAATACAGAATTTTTTTAGTCTACCGAATGTCATAGAAGAAACTTCAGTATACCTACAAAAAATGTAACCCTTATGTATATGCATCTTTTTTCTTACGTTAACCAATTAAGAGTTACCCAGTAACCTTATCAGATTTATTCGAATATCACTTAAAAATGTAACTATTACAATTAAATGATTTTGGCATTCCTAGGCCCTAGATCCAAAATTCCATTGATAAAATAGAAATTTTATCGATTAAAGTCGAAAAGGTTACCCGGGTAACCTAAAATAGACATAAGGGTTAATGGCAGATACAACAGAAATTAGAAATTTTGTTCAAGCTAAAGTATAGAGAAAGAAATCATTCCTATTTCCAAACTATATCATAATTCCATTTTTTCTATATAATGTGGATTTTGAAGCAGGGAATGCTTTAGGAAGCCATTCTGGAAAGCAATAGCAGCATTTTACTATAGCTTTCCGACATTTCCAAAGCAGATTTCTTCACTTTCAAGCATTTTTCCTACACTGTTCTGTAAATCTTCTGATTTGAAAATTTTTGGTTTCAACCCTTGCATTAGAACTCTCATTAAAGAGCTCAAAAAAAATAGAATCTGAGGGAATTGATATATTTTTAGGCGGACAAAAATTAAAAGTGTATTTTGTATTGGGGTTAATGGTTGGTGATAATTTAGCAAAGAATTCTTTATTAGGATTTAGTCAGTCTTTCTCACACAATATTTTTTGCCGATTTTGCAAAGTTAATAAAAACGACATATGTATCTAGGTATCAAGAATACACTGTGAAAATTCTTCTCTATTAAGATCAAAAAGAAATTATGACGTTGACATTGAAACAAACGACTTCGAAGCTACAGGAATAAAAAATTCTTGCATATTAAATCAAATTCCAAGCATTACTTTTACAGACTTGTTTTAAGGTATCATTAATTATGGTATTATTAATTCACTAACATGTTTCATTAACGAAAAAAAATATTTTTCTTTGGAAATATTTAATTACAGAATTCAATTTTTTGATTACGGCGAAATTGAAATAGGAAATAAAGTTCCAGTTTTAAAAGATGATCATCTGCGTAATAAGAAATTACACCTTTCTGGCAGAGAATGTTTAACCCTTCTGAATTATTTTTCCTTTTTTTTTTTGAAGATATTATTCCAAACAATGATAAACTATTGAATGTTAATTTTAGAGAAAACCGTTGAGCATTTATCATCAGAATTGTTTACTATTTGTACGGTAAACTCACTGAAAAAACAAATTTCATATTATAACCAGTTTGATGTTAAAGTTTTTGGGCCTACGCTTAAACCATAACATCACCTTGTACTTCATTATCCCACCATTACTCTTGAATCTGGTTATTAGGACCATGTATGGTGTATGCGTTTTGAATCCAAACACCGTGAGTTAAAAAATTACATCAATGTCACTTCTTATAAAAAAATTTGTCATTTTCGGTGGGAAAGAAATCATTGCTATTGTTATTTGTTGGGAAGAGCTTTTTCTCCCCAGGTTGAAGACGTTATCGTAAAAATGAATCACTTTTTTGTACTCGGGCGTGCGGCCTATTTGTATCGATTTTCTTCAATTAAAAACAATATTTAGTTTAGTTTATGCAATACAATGCGTTTTTTTTTTTGTTTATTTTAATTTGTTATAATTTATAAGGTATTGCGCGCACGCCGCATGAAAAGCAACTAACAAAAAATATTAATTTTGAATTAAATATGATTCCAATATACGGTAAAGCTCGTTTATCCATAACTCCGCTTGCAGTGACCTTTATTACAAATACATACAATACAAAATGAAGCGGAATGATAAACAAACAAGCTTTATTACACTGGGGTATATTGGATGTAGCTGTAAACAAATAAAATTACATTACCGATCAATAAAATACGGCAATGTGAACAAACCAATATAATATTAAATTTAGTGAATTGATTGTTGATCATTAACATTCTCCTCGCCTTGATCCTTGGATTGAACAAGATCAATTGGTAGTGGAGCGATCTTCGTAATCGCACGTTTCAGTTCTCCAGTCGCAGTTTTGATCGTTACTACGCGGACGCGGCCATCAACTCCAGGATGGGTATTAATTATCTTGCCCAATTTCCACTTGAGCGATGGAATATCGTCTTCCTTGATGATGACTATTGTACCAACTTTAATATTCGGCGATTCTTTAGTCCACCGATGGCGATGTTGAAGTTCTTGGATATATTCCTTGGACCAACGAGACCAGAAGTTTTGAAATATCCCCTTTGTAAGGTTCCAATGAGTGAGATGATCCAATTTCGAATTCAAAGATCCTAATTCCGGTATTGAATTAAGTGGTCGACCAACAAGGAAATGACCTGGAGTAAGAACTTCAATTACATCATCGGTAGCTATTGGAACAAGCGGCCGAGAGTTCAATACCGATTCGACCTGTTTAATTAATGTACTGAGTTCTTCATACGTCAGCCTGGCATTTAGCGTTAAGCGGCGGAGATGATATTTTGCCGATTTAACGGCGGCCTCGTAAAGACCACCAAAATGCGGTGAACCGGGTGGGGCAAATGACCACTCAACTTTGTCGCGTTGGCACATAAGTTGAATTTCGGATTTGAGATCGGAGCATTGAAGAAGTTCAAACAATTCATGAAGCTCTGAGTTAGCACCGACAAAGTTAGTGCCGTTGTCGGACACGATTTTTTTTGGTAGACCACGTGTAGAAATAAATCTTTTTATTGCACCCATAAATGATGCTGTTGTAAGCGAAGATGCCAGCTCTAAATGAACGGCCTTTGTGACAAAGCAGACGAAGACAGCTAAATAAGCCTTTGTCGGTACTCGTCCACGAATCGTGAAGTGCACGTAGAATGGGCCACAGTAGTCCACACCCACGTAATAGAAAGGATATGCTTGGTTAACCCTTTCAGACGGAAGGTCACTCATCTTCTGCTGCAATAAAATCGGTCTTGCTCGAGTGCAGCTCACGCATTTCTTAAACACGTTCCGAGCGAGACGACGCCCATTTATTGGCCAGTAATTACATCGCACGGCAGCAAGAAGCCCTTGAGGTCCGACGTGAAGGTGCGTTCTGTGAATAAATAAAAAAACTGCTTGCGTAAAAAAGTGATTCGGTGGAAGTAAAGCCGGATGTTTCGATGTGTAAGACAATGAAGAAAATTTCAATCGGCCGCCAACACGAATAATCTTGTCTTCACCCATAAATAATGATAAAGACTTCAACTTCGGATCGCGAATGATAAATGAAGGATTTTGAAGTCCATGATATTCAGATGAATATGACGTCATTTGTACTAGCCGTATAACGGCTTGAACCCCATTAACGGCTTCTACTGAAGAAATTGGACCTGTGCGACGATTAGCAGGATTTCTCGTGTTGTAAATGAATCGCAAACAGTAACTCATAGCATTTTGAACAGTGAGAAATGATCCTCTTGCATGGATGCGCAGCATCATTCCTTCTGCGTCTTCTAACTGCATGGATTGGATGGAACTCATGGCAATTAACAATTGTTTAGGCTTTTTCTGCTCAAATAGTTCGATTTCATTTGATGGCAAAAACGGTTGAGACCAGGACTCGTCAGATGATTGAAGAAACCTCGGACCATTCCACCATAATTTAGAAATAATTAACTGTTCTGGGAGTAATCCACGCGAGATCAAATCGGCTGGATTGAGATTGGAACTAACATGGCGCCAATTTTTTGTTGCAACCAAAGATTGAATGTTTGATACACGGTTAGCAACGAATGTATTCCAACGAGCAGACGGAGCGTTTAACCAATGCAAAACAATCATGGAATCTGTCCAGAAAAAATAATCGTCGACTGGGAAATTTAAATTGGGCTTGATTTTTGCAACCAACTTTGATAATAACTGGGCAGCTAGAAGTTCAAGTCGAGGTAAAGTCGTTTGTTTAACGGGAGCGACTCGGGATTTCGAACACAATAATCTAACGATAACACCCTTCGAGGTGTGACTTCGAACATAGACAGCAGCACCGTAACCCTTTTGGCTAGCATCCGCAAAACCATGTATTTGGATGTTTGTTGGATTTTGACAATGATTGAATATATGTCTCGGTATGTAAAGCGCTTGAAGTTTTTGTAAATTTTCGCGAAAACGAGACCAATTCGTGTGTAGATCCATGGGCAGACTTTCGTCCCAATTTAGCTTAAGTTGCCATAACTGCTGCATAAACATCTTACCTAGTACAACAACCGGTGATATCAGCCCAATAGGGTCAAAGATTTTAGCTATTTCAGAAATAACTGTGCGTTTTGTTATTCTCGGAGAATCTTTACCAAGGTTGACATTAATGCGGAATGTATCAGAATTAGACTGCCAATATAAACCCAAAGTTTTGATAAATTCGTCATCATTTATTTGCACAAGTTGCTCACGACCTTCATCGGGGATATCGGCAAGAATAGATGCTTCATTTGAACACCACTTTCGGAGTGACATACCTGCAGATTGAAGAATGAACGATACCTTGTCCTTAATAGCAATGACTTCTTCTTTCGAATTGGCTCCACTCAAAAGATCGTCAACATACATATCATTACGAATTGTAGAGCTCGCCGTTGGAAATTCTGACTCGTGATCTACAGCCAGTTGAAGAAGGCAACGAGTAGCTAAAAAAGACGCCGGAGTTGTGCCGTATGTGACGGTTTTGAGCTGATATGTGAGCAAGGGATCATTCGGATCAAATCGCCAATAAATATATTGAAATCTTCGATCATCGGGATGAATTATGACCTGACGATACATTTTTGTGATATCTGCACTTATCGCGTATGCATGTGAACGAAATCTGAGTAAAATTGTGAAGAATTCATTTTGAATAACAGGACCACACATTAGAATTCGATTTAGAGAGGTGCCGGAACTAGTTTTAGCTGAGCCATCAAACACGACTCTCAGCTTGGTCGAGGTCGAGTCTGGTTTAAACACACAGTGGTGCGGAAGATAAAAATGATTTGATTCAATCGTCTTGACTAGTTCCATATGACCGAGTGAAACATATTCACTCATAAATGCATTATATGAATCGCGAAGCTCAGAGTCTCGATTTAATTTTGTCTCAAGATTGAAAAATCGTCGGCGTGCTAGAACTGCTGAGTTGCCTAATTCACTTTCTGTGCTAGAAAATGGCAACCGAACTATGAAACGACCATCGGTATTCCTCGTACAATTTTGCAAGAAATGATTCTCACACTTATTAATCGAAATATTATCTTGGGCTAAATCATCTCCTTCCTCTATAGCCCAAAATCTTTCCATAAGTGTATCCAAATAAGATGATGGAGAGTTTACGACAGCTAAATTGCAAATCTGATAATCTACAGGCGGATCATTGACCTTGCCTGAAACCACCCATCCCAATCTTGTATTTTGAAGAATTGGAAGGTGATCGCCTAATTTAATTTGACCGACAGACTGTAACTCGAAGAATAGTTCTGCGCCAATGAGCAAGTCAACTCTTTGAGGTGAACAGAATTTTGGGTCCGCCAGTTTGATGTTAGCTGGAATAGACCATTTGGATGAATCATACTGAATACTCGGTTGATACTCAGATATTTTCGGTAAAATGTGTACCTCTATTGAAGCAGAATAATTGTCGACTAGAGATCGAAATTCAATAGATGCTGAATTACACTCCATGATCGATGAACCGCCAATACCTCGTATTTGAGCCGGAGATTTCGTTGTCTTTAAACCCAATTTGGATGCTAGCGATTTTGTAATGAAATTAAGCATGGACCCAGAATCTAACATTGCTCTCGCAACAACAGTACGGTTGTTGGCATCAGATAATTCAACGAGCGCCGTGGCGAGGAAGACATACCTAGATGTATTGATGGTTGCGGTTAGCGCAGTGCCGGAATTAAGTTCGGGAGTCGGTTTTGAAGATACGGCAAGATGAGTTGATGATGCTTTATTTAATGGCGAAGTTTGAGATTTCGACGGAATATTAGTTTTGTTTAATAACGACGGCTGAGCTGTAGAAGGACTATTAGTGATGTGAAGTAGGCTGTGATGTTTCCCATTGCAGGTACGACATCGTTCTTCAACAGGACAGTTGTCAATCTGGTGATTGGATCGCAAGCAGTTAGAACAGATTTTTAGTTCCTCGACACGTTTTCGTCGTTCGTCAGAAGAAAGGCCAAGAAATTGAAAGCAGCGCATGATTGAATGCCTTGTTTGCTTACAATTGACGCACGAATAGGTTCCAGTTGCGTGAAAACTTTGACGAGAACGATTAACAGGCTGTTTAGTAGTGATCGGTGCCCTCGTTGAATGCTGATGAGACGTATTTGAACTCTCGGATTTCTGCCCTTCCAATTTGTAGCTCCTTTTTTTTAAAAATTTAGAAATATCCTCGAATGTAGCAATAGAATTTACTGGAGTTTCCTCCCTCCACCTTAACCTTGTCTCTGAATCGAACTTTGAGGCCATTAAATGAATAATCAAGTCACCCCAGTATTCAGTGGGACGGCCAAGAGACTTGAGAGATCGTAGGTGCGAGTTGAACTCATCCAAAAGCTCGAGAAGTTTTTGAGCATTTGGTTTCTCAATCGTTTTGACTTTGAAGAGTGAGTTTACGTGTTCTTCGACAATGCGGTTAGTTTTATTAAATCGCTCAAACAACAATTCTCTCGCTTGTGCATAGTTTACCGCAAGGAATTCCAAATTTTCGAATGGCTTAGCACCAGGACCCTTACAACAACTTTTCAGATACTGAAATTTTGTAAAATCATTCAACCGAGGGTTATTATGTATGTGGGTATCAAAAGATTCGATAAAGCTACGAAATTTGGTCGGCTCACCATAAAATATTTCAAAAGTTAGTTCAGGTAATTTTGGGAAGAAACCAAGATCCTCAATTGGCTTAATAAGGGATTTTTTAGAGGTATCTTTCAATTCCTCTAATCTATCTTCTAACAAGGGTCTCAGTTTATAATAGTGTCGATCGACATCAGTACGGGTAGTAGTCTCTAATGCAGATTCCACTTCTAACTCGAGAGTAGTCTGATATTCGAGAAATTGAGTATACTGAGACACTAGATTGTCACGGCGCAATCGTATTTGAGATGCGGTAGCATTTTCTATCTCGTTGGTAACAAATTTGTCGAGCTCATCAAGAAAGTTCAAAAATATTGATATGGCACTTTTCAAACGTTTAATATTTACGACCATAATTGCGACTAGTCAAATGAATGCGTACTTACAGTTTTTTTAGAAGTCCAAACAAACCCTTGAAGATGTTAATGATCAGCAACCAACCTATATGTATAGACTTCCTTAAAATTGTTGGCAGGTTCCCAATTGAAAATGATGATTTGATATTGAATAATCCGATGCTGGAATTATTACGAAGTACGTACGAAGAACTATGATGATGTAGCTGGAACACGAATTGTTTAATAAATTGTAGAATAATATTATACACAAGCTTTCCAAGTTGCGCGATAAAACTTGTTGATGAACAAACTGTGATTCCCAATTGAAAATATGATGATGAATAATCCGATGATGATGCGAATTGTTGTACATACACGTAGTAGTTAATCCGTAGTAAAATATTTGAAGCAATTTTCCAACATAGGATGAAATTGTTGTACAGTAGATGATCCGTATGTATCGTAGAATGTTTCGAAGAAATTTTCCAACACGTGATGAAATTGTTGTAATTGGTTCAGCACAATTCACTAACGAAAAACTCGATCAGTCGAGTAACTGGAACACGGATTGTTTAATGAACGGTATTGGTTTCCGTTCTAAATTGATGCGAATTTAATTGAAGAACTGGAATCGGCTGGTCACAATAATTTTGCTCGAAGAAAATACGGTATGCACAAAATGCAACGATGTGCCTGAAGTTATACGGTATCGACTAACCGTTATGGATATACCAATTTACATGCGGTTGAGCTTACAGGTTCACTACTAGCACACACAATTTTTTGAAGAAAATGCAAAATTTAGGCACAAAATGTGATAATGTGCATGTAGTTTACCAACTGGATCACACACAATTTATTAACGCAACACGCTCACACACAATTTATTTGAAGAAATTTATTCCGCTGGAGCTGATCCACAACAATATTACTTGTAGAAAATACGGGGCACAAAATGCGGTGATGTGCTTGTAGAAATGTTCCAACTGGATCACAGCCTGTGCTAATAAAATGCACACACACCTTTTAATTGAAGAAATATGGCAGAAGAATGCGGGACAATTTCCGTATCCCACCGCTGTCACCAATGTTATTTGTTGGGAAGAGCTTTTTCTCCCCAGGTTGAAGACGTTATCGTAGAAATGAATCACTTTTTTGTACTCGGGCGTGCGGCCTATTTGTATCGATTTTCTTCAATTAAAAACAATATTTAGTTTAGTTTATGCAATACAATGCGTTTTTTTTTTTTGTTTATTTTAATTTGTTATAATTTATAAGGTATTGCGCGCACGCCGCATGAAAAGCAACTAACAAAAAATATTAATTTTGAATTAAATATGATTCCAATATACGGTAAAGCTCGTTTATCCATAACTCCGCTTGCAGTGACCTTTATTACAAATACATACAATACAAAATGAAGCGGAATGATAAACAAACAAGCTTTATTACACTGGGGTATATTGGATGTAGCTGTAAACAAATAAAATTACATTACCGATCAATAAAATACGGCAATGTGAACAAACCAATATAATATTAAATTTAGTGAATTGATTGTTGATCATTAACAGCTATAATTTGACAAACTTTATTTTTAAAATTATTTTTATACTGATACAGAAAGAAAATGTTTATTTTCTATGCCCGAAAATCAAAATAAGGAATTTGATTCAATTTTAGAGCTTTTTTTGTACACTTGGGTGCAAAAAATTCGCACATTGATAAATTTTCACCAAAATTTCAAAAATATCAAAACATTCAATGTTTGTTTAATTTTCTTGAATGCAGATTCAAAGTCTATTTCAACACCTATCCAGTGGTACCATTTTTGGACTTTTACCATGTCAAAAAAGTGATTATTGGGGTCAACATCTGAAGTACATGTTTTTTGTGAATTTATCTGCATTAAAATTAGCGATAAAAATCGAATTAAAACATTGAAATAAGAAGTATTCCGTCCCTTAGCCCGAATGACAGCTTCCATTCGATGTTTCATCGATTTCACCAAAGTTTTCACCAAATCTTCAGGTATCGCCTCCCATTCCTCTGCGATCGCCTGTTGCAGCTCCTGGAGGCTCGTTGAAACAACATCTCTGGCTTGAACCCTTTCTTTCAGCTTGTCCCATAAATGTTCGATGAGATTGAGGTCCGGGCTTTGAGCTGGCCACTCCATAACAGGCACATCCACCTCTTGGAGGTACTGGTAAACTATACCAGCCGTATGTGGTCTCGCATTATCCTGCATTAACACAAAGTTTTCACCAATAAAACCGGCAAAAGGTACGACGTAGACCTCGATTACTTCATCAATGTACCGTTGCGAAGTAAATCCTCTTGATCGACAACCAGTATTTGCTCCGGAGATGAACATAAGATCTATCTTCGCCTACAATGACATGCCTCCCTAGAACATGCATGATCCACCGCCATATAATACTCGTCCTTCAATGCAACATTGTGCAAATCGCTCTCGCAGTCTTCTATACACTCTTCATCACCGTTGCCATGTAAACACATCCTGCCCTCGCCAGAGAACATGACTGTTCTCCATTGTTCTTCTGTCCAATCCAAATGCTCTCGAGCAAACTGAAGGCGGGCTCGCCGGTGGGCTGGGGTCAATTTCGACTTGTTTGCTGGTCTGTGTGCAGTCAGATTACCTTTTAGAAGTCGTCTTCTAACTGTCCACTGATAGACTGCGGATTCACGAACTTCTTGGAGCCGCTGTCCCAATTGAACCGCATTCAAACGACGATTTATTATTTTGTAAGTACCTTCAAGAGGTGAATGTGCCTGTTATGGAGTGGCCAGCTCAAAGCCCGGACCTCAATCCCATCGAACATTTATGGGACGAGCTGAAAAAAGGGTTCGAGCCAGAGATGTTGTTTCAACGAGCCTCTAGGAGCTGCAACAAGCGACCGCAGAGGAATGGGAGGCGATACCTCAAGATTTGGTGAAAACTTTGGTAAAATCGATGAAACATCGAATGGAAGCTGCCATTCGGGCTAGGGGAGGGAATACTTCTTAATAATAAAAATGTTTTTTTTGCTGATTTCTATGTTTTAATTCGATTTTTACCACTAATTTTCATGCAGATAAATTCACAAAAAACATATACTTCAGATATTTACCCCAAAAATCACTTTGTTGACACGGTAAATGTCCAAAAATGGTACCACTGGATAGGTGTTGAAATAGACTTTGAATCTGCATTCAAGAAAATTAAACAAACATTGGATTTTTTGATATTTTTGAAATTTTGGTGAAAATTTATCAATGAGCGAATTTTTTGCACCCAAGTGTAGGACAGGCAGAATTAAAATACACCTGGGTGGTCATTTTGTGGTGCTATATCACACCTTTTTATCACTAGTGGAGACTTTTTTTGTGTAATATAAAAAAATGGAGAAAGTCTACAAACACATCCCTGCAAAATGAATTTTAAGGGGAAAATGATGAATCAAAGTGATAAGTTGACGTTTGCACATAACCTCAAATGACATTATATGAAAATTGTATACGAAGTGCTATTTATGTGGTGATAAAGTAATATTTAAATAAAATGTTAAAAATAATGAATGAAAATTACCATGATATGAAGTGCAAAATAAAATTATTTGTTAACAAAAGACTAATTATTATATTTTTAAGTTAACATAACTATAAAACCCTTTGATTTATTAGAATTTCATGTTTAAACACCGACCATCATTTTGTGAGGTTATGCCAGATGGTTTATATTGATTTTCGTTTAAGAATTGTTAATTTTTTGTCCATTTCTGTTAGGAGGCTGATTGTTTTTGTGAAATTTGTTATTCTAGGCTACTAGAATGGTTCTTTTAACATACGATTTAATACACAAAACTAAAATAATTGTTGATTTTTATATTCCGTTTTCCTGTAAATTTAACAATAATCCATTAATTTAATTTCAATAAAATATAAATAATTTTTTTGTTAATAAATATCATTTATTTATCATTAGCGTCAATGTATATTTCATTCATTTTTTGAAATTTTGATTAAAAGTGTTTTTAATCAAGCTCCATATAAAAAAAATTTTAGCAACAAAATAAACAATTTTTTCACTTGTAGCAGTAAGACGGAAGACATTGTGGTCATTTTCATTCAAATCATTATACGACGTGCCGTTGTTCATCCAAGATGGGATCGCAGTAAGCTACGACAAATGGCAGTTTATCACAGTTTTATCACCAAATGTCATATAGCACCACAAAATGACCACCCTAGGTGGTCGCACCTATTCATTCATTCAAAACAAAATACATAAAATTTCATTTCTTACAACAAGTCGCTCGTGGGGTTGGGTGCCAGTCACAGTTGTATTATCAAAATTGTAGTGATATATGTATTTGAGTTAATTGTATACAAATTTAAAAAACAAATAAATAAATTCTGCTTAAATTATAAGCTACATAAATTATTAATAAATAAATTGTCTAAATTTATTTACTAGCAAACGTTATAATTTGTGACCGCTGACGTCCATTTTTATCCCCATCAACATGCGGTTTTATTTGATTTTTGTTGTGTAATAAAATGTGTGGACACCCGGTACGACCCCGAACTAAGCAAATGGTATGTATCTAAAAATACCTATAATCAACAGCTAATTAAATTTTTTGTTTTTCTCATTATGCGAACCGGTACTTCACCATATATTTGCAAAATGTACACAATGTCACACACAATTTACATACACATTTTTATACACCGGACAACCGTACTGCGGCACACAATTGACCACAGTCAATATACGGTATTACACACACCATACAAAATGGAGTCATACTATACACTAGGAGAGCATACATGACATCACACACCAGTCAATACACACATACCAACATATGCGTACACAAGGTCATACCACTATATCTACACAATGCCGCGTAACTTGCGATATTATTGAATAACACCAAAAGCAACCGCTTGCACACCTTTAGTACATGTTGCGCGCTTATATTATTGCCACCATCAGCGTTATCGCAGCCAACAAGAAATGTAGCGGCAACACAAACATCATCACAGCCATCGAAACTTTCATCATATCGCCGTTTTCATCGACAGCAACACCAACAACACAGAGTTACGAAGATTTCATCAACATCAACATCGCCATCGTCGTCTCCATGGGAAACAGAGATGACAACAATATAGGCACCTCAACATTCAGCCAGCATAACAGCACCATCGCATAATTTTATTTTATTTTTCTAGTAAATTTTATTAACACCATTTTCATTTTTGGCTCGGCAGCCATTCACTTCGTTCATAAGAACAGATAAGGTTCGCACCGGGATTAACTCATCCCTACGAAGGTCCGTATGAAATTATACGTAGACTAAGGAAACATTTTATCGTATCGATTAACGAGAACACTTCCAACGTTTCAATCGATCGGCTTAAACCAGCATACGGAATTCTTAGTTCGTACCCAAAACGGTCCGTATTGCTTCCACTCATACAATTATTCCCTAGGGAGGGGCAAATCACTTGCGGGAGAGTCATGTAATGGCTTACTCGTATTTCGTACTTATTAGAATACACAGACATAATAAAGTAACTAGATACCTTCCTTATTTTTGCGGATAGTCAGGGGCAACTACATTTGGTACCATACCGTTTTAAACAAAAAATGGTTAAACAACCAATTCTGTAGATCTGATCCTAACAAAATATTCTGTGGATCTGATCCAAGAGGTTTTAAGTAACTAGAAGCTATCCCAATACCAAAAAATACCTCCCTTATTTGTTCGGATGGTCAGGGGCTTACAACTCCGTTTGGTATCATATTGTTCCAAACAAAAATTGGTTAAACAAAAAATTCTGTGGATTTGATCCTAGATACTTTGCCAATTGGCCATATACATATATGGCAATTCAACATGACCACTTAATATCATTTAAGTGATTTTGTCAAATTTTTTTTCTATTTGTTCCTTTTAGCATCATTTATAACCCAGCCAATTTTGAAAGTATTTGCTTAATTTTTTACCGATTTATGCCTATAAAATAAAATCACTTAACTGCACTGAATTGCATTATATTACTTTATTATTTTGGAAAAAAACACTTATTTGTGTTTTAAAATTTATTAAATTTTGCATATTCACATATGAAATAAAATAAAATCATAACAATCACTTAATACACTCAAGTGAATAAACATTTAAATTTAAAGGAATTAATTGTTGCGGAAAAATAACTTAAGTGACAATATTTGTTTTTTTCAGTATTCTGTTAAAACTAATTCGAGTTTTGGCTATTAAGTGATTTTTTTGTTATGCATACTATTGTAAAAAAAACGTTAAAATATTTCATAACAGCCGTTATCTGAACTAAATGATTTTTCTATACACGATCAAATAATTTTTTGTTTACTTAAAGTGAGTTAAATGTTTATTTTACAAGTGTTACAAGTGTGTTGTATATATGTGAGTAAAAGTGAGATTTGTTTTAACGAATTGCAGTAAAATAAACTGTGGCGTGAAGTGCAAAAGTAACTAAAAATTATTACAATATGATACGTCGCGGGAAACAAATGCTGATGTTAGCTCAAAAGCGATTGCAGGTAAACGTTCAAAATTATTCAAAAATACAAAACGTAAATCAAAGTGGCACAGATTCATACGATGAAAAAACGCAAGATTGTTTGAAACCAAATACAGCAAGTAAGTTAGTAACATTTTTTTTTTAATATTATTACTATATTTTTTACTATAAAATAATTGCAATATACATTATTTTTAGGTAGTGACAACGCAAATATACCAACTTGCTCTGAATCGTTACCAGTAGTGGTTCAATGTGAAAATAAAACATCATGCAGTTGTGTTACTGGAATTTGTGAAAGTGATATACAGTTAAGATACACCCTGAAATGATAAAACATGTTGTTTTGCCTAACGATAATCAGGAATCCAGCTTTAGTGAGTTCGACGATTCAGATGCCGACCCTAACCGTAGACCAGATTCAACTGATATTGAATTAGACTTAGATGACGCCGCAAGACAAATTGAAGCAAATATTGAATGTGTCGCAATTCAAAATGAAGATACAATGCAAAATTAACTAGGCTCTTCAAAATCATCAATTCGTAAGCACATAAAGATAGCTCATAATTCGGGTAAACCATATTTAAACAGCTCCAATAATACAGTGAAAACCAGAGAATGTAAACAGCTAACTGCTTGCCGTTTCAAATGTCTAAAAAAAAATATTTTTGCACAACAAAATGCAATTTTTAACAAATACTGGTCACTTGGAGACTATAATCGTCGAATTTGTTATTTATCTGGTCTTAAAAATGCAATTATATGCAATAAACCCTATCAAAAAAATGGAGGTGTGGCCAACACACGACTTTCTTTTACGAACAGAGAATTTTGAGAAATTTTAATTTTTTTTTATAATTTTTTAAATTTTTTTTTTTTTAATTTTTAAATTTTTAAATTTTTTTTTTAATTTTTTTTAATTTTATTTGTTTTTAATTTTTGGAAACATTTTGTTTTAGTAGTTTTTTGTAAACCTTATACTTTTTAAGATATTTGCAAAATAAATTTTCTGGACCAAGGGAGTGGCCACTTCCGGTTAGCCGATTTGGAGTAAAATTCACTGGGACCTCCCAATTTATCAAAAAAGCTTAAATCTGAAGTTTCAGTTCGATTGGTTAAACCATCTGGGCTGTAGAGAGGACACAGACAGACTGACAGACTGACAGACTGACAGACTGACAGACTGACAGACTGACAGACTGACAGACTGGCAGACTGACAGACTGACAGACTGACAGACTGACAGACTGACAGACTGACAGACTGACAGACTGACAGACAGACACCATTTCGAAACCCACTTTTTCGGACTCAGGGGACCTCAAAACAGATAAATCACTAAAAATATCAAGGTCCAAAATTTTCATGATTACTATACTTTATTTTACTAGAGTAAAAGAAAGTAAAAGCAACAGTTTCCAAGACACTTACTTTAAAAAACCGACAATATAGTTATGTATATCATGTGGAAAATAATGAACTACATACTCAACTTTGTCAAAAATGTTTCAGATATACGCTTGGAGAAACAGACAACTTTTTAAAGTCGGATGTGAAGAAAAATTAGAAACCGATAATTTTGATACATACCTTAGTGATCGTAGAGGAAAATCTGTTGCACCAAAGAAACTGAATGCTGAAAAAATAGAGGAAATCAACAAATATATTTCTTCATTTCCGGCAGATGAAAGCCACTATACACGGGCTCATACATCTCAAATGTATCTGGAAGCAGACCTAACATTTGCGGCAATGTACAAGCTCTATGCTTCCAGTAATTCAGAACCAATTTCTTTAACAAAGTATTCAGAAATATTCAAATGTTTGTGTTGTATAATCAATTTTAAATTCTATTTATTACTAAAGCTTCTTCATTTTTGCAGGAATGGGCATCAAGTTTAGAAATTCACAACTTGACACTTGAAATAAATGCGAAATTTTGCAAATCCAAATAGTTGAAGCGGTTGATGAATCTACCAAACTCAATGTAATTGAGGACCAAAAAATTTATCATGAAATGGCATCACAAGCATATAATACTAAAAAACTTGATAAGGAATGAAACATCATTAACTAAAAAAGTTTTTACTTTCGACCTTCAGCAATGTCGTCCAACTCTCTTCCTCAAGACCTCCGTTTCATTCTATAAACGTCCACTATGGACATGTGGCATGAATGCGTTGAAGGAAGAGGAGGGAACGACATCGCTTCCTGCTTGTTTCAACATTTGCAGAGTATACCAGAGACAATAAAATCTGTTACCTATTATAGTGATTCATACCTAGGGCAAAACAAAAATTTCTTTTTTGGTCACGATGTTTTCTATTTTTATGCATAATTCTCATCTAGAAGAGATGCATCACAAATTCTTAATTCCGGGTCACACTCATATGGAGTGTGATTCGGATCACGCCATAATTGAAAAAAGAAGAAGATAACGAATATGAAAATACACCATCCCCGAGATTGGTTCAATTTTATTCGAACAGTTGGCAATAAACGCCATTTTGAAGTAATTGAGTTGGAAAATAAATTTCTTAGTTTCTCTGCTCTATCTAAATCCCAATTCACATTTTTAAAAATTGATATGTAAGGAAACAAATTTTCATGGAAAGATGTGAAATGGCTGCGATTTACTCAACAATTTGATCAGGTTTTTTATAAATGTTCGCATGATGTATCAGAACCATTCAAACAACTATTAATTTCCAAAAGAGGTGTAAGCAATGTTAACGTTTCTGAAATACCCAACTGTTACAATGGTCCACTTAAAATAAATAAAACTAAAAAGGACGACTTATAATAGATAATAGATACACAACTTCATTCATTTTATAATGGCCTGGCGACAGATGCATGTGTTAAAAACATATATCCTGACCTTTCAGATTCCGAAGACGAATGAATTTATTTATTTTATTATCTTTATGTCAACTTTATTATTTTATGCTAAATTTTAATGAATGTTTAGTTATTTTTTTTTATAACTAAAAACTAAAAGTAAAAACAATTTTTAACATTACTATTTAATTATTTGGAAAACGACTTATCTTAAATTTTGAATTAGAAAATTAACTGGAAATACAACTTATGTAACTTAAGCGAAATATATCATAAATTTTTTTTTAACAAAATCACTTATCTGCTAAATCTTCATTTTCCTGGATAACTTCAAGGAAAATTAGGAAAAATAGGCTTCTAAATAATTAAGCCCATAACCATCTGACTATATCTGACTTTAACTTACAATATTGTGAGCCTATTTTTTCATATCTAATTTTCAAGATAATATTGCTATTTCTGAAAAGTCTCTAAATTTTAGTTATCATAAAATACCTCCTTTATGTTTTCGGATCGTCAGGGGCTTACAATACCATATCGTTCTAAACAAAATTTAGTTAAACAAAAAATTAATAACAATATCACAATATACCTCCTGTTGACACTCGACACGCAAATATTATATATATACCATTTATTTGAGCCACTGTTTTTATTATGTATTAGTTATGTACTTAAATTTGTATTGCATTATATATAAATTCATGTTTCTCTTTTGATTTTTGTTATCGATACCAAATTATATTTTTTCAAAAGTAAATTACTAAATTTGTAGTCAGTTGTATAAAACGAGTGGCTGAATAACATTCACATTATATACGAGTACCATACATAAACATTATAATTATAAATATATAAAAAAAAAATTTTATAACGTTCTGGAAAGGTGAATGCTTTTCATTTAGTGCTTGAATAAAAGTGACGTGATCCAAACACCAAAAGAGTGCCGTAAACCTGTGCCTAGAATAAACCAGCAGCATATTAAACCTAACCTACTCCGCCGCGAACATGGTCCTTCGAGCCGGATAAGCCAGAAATTTGGAAACGTGTCATCATTCAACTCTCAAAAAAAGCCAGGTAAGTATCATTTCAATTATTATTCATATTTAACTTTCGAGAAATTATAAATTAAATTGGTATTAACCGTGTTGAACATAAAATCGATTTTTTCATTTACCGAAACGTGAAATAAAACGTTTTTGTTGTGTTTATTAATTCAAATTGCGGAAAACATTTTGTGTGTGTGTGAAGTGCGATAAGACATCTTAGTGTGATAATTGTGTTATTTTCGAATACAATTCTTTATAAACGATTTTGCAGCCAAACAATATTCTAGAAAGTCCTCCGTTGTGCATTTAACGTAATCTGAAGGTCGTGCAAAATACCGCTAATTCTAAAACCAACCATATAATAATTTTTTTTTGTTTCTATAACAATTAAAACACATTTTTTGATAATTTAAATTCATTCATTTTTTATTGTGCATTCATAATTTATAAATTAAAATTAAAACCAGTTATTATTTAACATTTATTAAAATTGGCCTAAGAGTGTGTATAGCTGTTCTGTTACAAACTGTCGAATCAACTCAAAATGAATGCATTAACCAAACGTAGAGGTATCATAAAGGGACAATTAACAACGCTTGTTTCATATGCCGAAGCTCTAACGAAAGAACACCCTTATGAAGAGGTCAAAGCACGGCTAGCTAAAGCAGCCGATTTGTTAAATTTGTTCACGGAAACAGAGGACAAAATGTTTGCTATTTCCCTTGACGAAGAGTTCGAGCAATTAGATTTTGATGAAAATTATTATCGTGCAACATCGATGCTAAATGAATGGCTTAGACACTACAATATCAATAATGCCACAGTAAAAGATACATCGTTAGACTCGTCATTAGCCTTGGGGAATTCCTCTAGTTTCAAATTACCTAGAGTAAATATACCTACCTTCACAGGCGATTATAGAGAATGGCAATCATTTTTTGATCTATATAATGACATGGTTCATGAAAATACTATACTTTCAGCTGCAAAAAAGTTCCAGTACCTGAAAGGGCTTCTCAAAGGTGAAGCTGCATCTTTGGTAAGGCATTTTGCAGTTACTGAGCGAAATTATGCGGAAGCCCATAAAAAGCTCTGTAAACGCTATGATAGGAAAAAACATATAGTTAACTCCTTTATTTAAACATTTATGGAACAAGGAGCCATTCGTCAGCCCAATGCCGCAAATATTCGCAAATTCACTGATTCCTGTGATGAAGTAACAAGGGGACTTAGAACGCTTGGTACATCCGCTGAAGCCCGTGATCCCTGGCTCATCTACATAATGGTCAATAAGCTTGATGAGGAAAGTCGTCAATTATGGTTACGAGAATCAGCTGAAAATGATTTCCCTACACTCAATCAGCTAATAGATTTCCTAAACGTACGAGCCGATTCTTTAGAGGGAAATCATTCATCGAGTAGAAAAAGCGTACCTGCGAGACGATTAGAAGAACCAAAAATCTTTGTCGCAGAAACAACGAACTCAGTTTGTCCAGTTTGCCAAAACCCCGACCACTATTTAATTATTGAATGTTCCAAATTTAAAGGCATGGACGTCGACGCACGTAAAGAATTTATTAAAGCCTCGGTTCGCTGTTTTAACTGCTTCGGTAGTAGTCACTCCGTTTACGATTGTCGATCAAAGAAAAAATGCCATGAATGCCATGCTAAACACCACACTCTACTCCACAAGGACTCTACTATCAACACGTCATCTGATAAACCTGCAATCAACAATTATACTAAAGACACCACATCAACATACGCCACTTCAATCAACGAGTCATCCGTAGTTGCACACCATCCATTAACTAGAATTCAATCAAAGACAAATCCTGAAAATTCTCAGCACTCAAATGATATAAGTTCAAATCATTCAAGCAAACCGCAAGTTAATGCGTTACAAACCTTAAACGTTTACTCACAAACACTATTACCTACAGCTCTCGTTTATGTGAAAGACCAATATGGTTGTTTACAAACATGTCGTGCGCTGCTGGACTCTGGATCCCAGAGTTCATTTATAACCGAATCAATGATGCATAAATTGCAAATTCCAAGGCAAAACGCTCGCATTTCTGTTGTTGGCCTTAGCTCAGCTGGAGCTGATATTTCAAGAGGCCGAACCGTTATTGAAATATATTCTCGAATTGATCCATCTATCAAAATAACCGTCAATGCTTTAATTTTATCCAAACTGACGTCTAATTTACCAGTTACCAATGTAGATCGCTCAGAATGGTTCCACCTAAATGGCATTGAAATGGCTGACCCATTATTTCATCTTTCGAATCCTATTGATCTTCTAATTGGTGCAGATCAATTTTTTAACGTAATCACGGAAGGCCGTATATCTGGGGAGAATGGAATGCCTATTGCTCAGCGTACAGTCTTAGGATGGATAGTCGCTGGTCAAACACTTACTCCACAAACATCAAATCCACATTTTCAAACAACCAGTTTAGTCACTGGAGTCGATATCGATCGAACCCTTAAAAGATTTTGGGAATCCGAAGAAGTCGTTGCACCGAAAATTTTCACAGAAGAAGAACAAAATTGCCAACTGCATTTTGAACAAAACTTTACCCATAACTCCGATGGAAGAATTGTAGTAAAACTTCCGTTTAAAAATCCAACTCCAAGCATTGGAAACTCGAAACCAAGCGCTGTCAAACGACTTCATGCCATGGAACGTAAGTTTAGAAATGATGAACATTTTCGAGAAGCTTATGTGAAATTTATGACAGAATACGAGAACCTGGGACACATGGAACCAATTGGTGATAATGAAATTCCTTCTGATTTCGAATAATATCTTCCACATCACGGCGTAATAAAGCATAGCAGTTCAACGACTAAATTACGCGTGGTCTTCGACGCCTCCTGTAAATCGGATTCGGGCAAATCATTAAATGACTACTTGATGGTTGGCCCAAATATTCAATCAAGTCTGGTGTCTGTTCTGCTTCGATTTCGATGTCATAAGTTCGTGTTCTCAGCCGATGTAGAGAAAATGTACAGACAAGTCTTGGTTGAAAAGTCTGATACAAATTACCAAAGAATCGTATGGCGAGCTACCGATTCGCAACCAGTCAAGCATTACCGGCTTCTCACAGTCACTTATGGAACTGCTTCAGCCTCATTTCTGGCCACTAGGGCCCTACATCAAGTAGCATTCGACAACATTGACCAATATCCAGAAGCTGCTAAAACCATTTTGCGGGACTTCTACGTAGATGACCTAATGACCGGAACACAAACACTGGAAGAAGCACGCAAAATTCAAACTGATGTGGCCAACGTTTTAAACTCTGCTGGTTTTAAGCTGCGTAAATGGACTGCTAATAATCCACATTTATTGGAAACTATACCTGAAGAGTACCAAGAAGTAAAGCCACTAGAAATCAAAGACGAATCTAAATCAGTGAAACTTTTGGGTATCGAATGGAACCCAACGAGTGATCATTTTACTTTCAAAACGAGTTTTGACGAAAATCCAAAATCGACCAAAAGAAACCTGCTGTCGGAAATGTCGCAAATTTTTGATTTACTCGGTTGGCTTTCACCCGCCATTGTAAGTATCAAAATTCTTTTTCAACGCCTGTGGTTACATCAGCTAGAATGGGACGATGAGTTGCCTGCAGAAATTTCATCAAAATGGATCACGATTCGAAATCAAATATGCCAAATTCAAAATATCCAAATCCCAAGATGGTTGTCTACAAATGGTAATAATGTTGAACTGCATGGATTCGCCGACGCCTCAGAAAGTGCCTACGCGGCAGTAGTTTACTGCCGTGGAATAACCAATGATGAAATTTTAACTACCATTGTCGCAGCCAAAACCAAAGTTGCACCCATAAAAACCATCTCCTTGCCTAGGTTGGAACTTTGTGCAGCCGTCCTATTAACAAGACTATTGAAGCTGGTCAAAGAAGCGTTGGAATTTGAAGATACCACAATCTACGCGAGGACCTCCGAAATATTAAACACAACATCCAGAATTCAATGGCGACATGTAACTTCTCAATGCAACCCTGCAGACTGCGCTTCACGCGGATTAAATCCCAGCGATCTTGTTCAATTTCGCCTATGGTGGTCCGGACCACCTTGGCTTCAAAAATCAGAGAGTTCGTGGCCTAAACAACCTACAAATACCAACCAGAGTGAAGCTCTAAAACAAGAGATGCGGCAAAAATCAGTGATAGTGCATGTTACTACCGAAGCATCGAACTTGCTTGATCGTTTTACTACATTATATTTCACATTTCATAAAGGCAGTAAAATATTAGCCTATGTCGTGCGTTGCATTAAAATATTTCAACGGCCACTGAAAATTAGTCAACCAAGTTGCACCAATAAATTGACAGCTATTGAACTAAAGCAAGCCGCTACTACCCTGATCCAATGGCTTCAAAATTTGTCCTTCAAGTCTGAAATACACAAATTAACTTCCGAGTTGCCTTTGGATAAGAATAGCAAACTTTCTTCGTTGACTCCATTTATACACGATGACGGTTTACTACGAGTAGGCGGATGACTAGAAAATTCGCTGGCTTCATTTGAGACAAAACATCCCATAATATTACCATCAAACCATATGCTTACCAAGCTTATCATCCGAGACGCTCATCTGAAACATCATCATGCAGGTCTATCGTTACTATTAGCCATTTTGAGACAACAATATTGGATAATTGGAGCCAAAAATGTGATAAGACAAGTCATTTTTCAGTGCCTACCTTGTTTTAGAAGAATGCGGATGTCACAAAATCAGTTGATGGGTTCTCTTCCTCAGACGAGAGTCACATTTCAAAGACCCTTCCTCAAAATTGGAGTCGACTATGCTGGTCCACTACAAATCTGCTTGCGAAAGGGAAGAGGCCAGAAATCTCAAAAAATCTACATTGCCGTATTCGTGTGTCTAAGCACAAAGGCAGTACACTTTGAATTAGTGAGTGACCTCACCACTCAAGCCTTTGTAGCAGCCATAAAGCGTGTTATGTCACGTCGTGGATTATGTTCAGATGTGTACAGCGATAACGGCACCAATTTCGTTGGCACAAAAAATTTGTTAACTGATTTTTATTATTTCTTATCAAACAATTCTAATGCTATTTCCAATTTACTTCTAGAAGACAAAATAACTTGGCATTTAATTCCACCAGTAGCTCCACATTTTGGCGGCCTCTGGGAGGCCGCTGTTAAATCTATGAAGTACTATCTGCGACGAGTGGTTGGCAATACTACTCTAACACTAGAGGAGATGTTAACTCTTATCGTCCAAATTGAGGCTGTTCTAAATTCGAGGCCAATCTGCAAGCCAATTAGTGGAGAAATAGATGCTCTGACTCCAGCCCACTTCATTATAGGCCAACCATTGACGCTAGTTCCGGAATATGACTTGACGGATATGAAATTGACCCCCTCAGCCCGATGGACAATGGTTCAAAAAATGCTACAACACTTCTGGTCACGTTGGCATATTGAATATTTAACCACGTTGCAACAAAGGTCGAAATGGACTACTAAGATGCCGAATTTAAAGATAGATGACGTAGTTGTGGTACGCGACGAGAATATGCCCCCTGCTAAATGGATGTTGGGTCGAATAACTAATGTCCACCAAGGAAAGGACGGTTTTGTTCGGGTTGCCACCGTAAAGACAGCCTCAGGAGAACTCAAGCGACCAATTCATAAACTTGTACTGTTACCAATAAATTGAATCCAGCGACTCAAGGCGGCCGGGATGTTGACACTCGACACGCAAATATTATATATATACCATTTATTTGAGCCACTGTTTTTATTATGTATTAGTTATGTACTTAAATTTGTATTGCATTATATATAAATTCATGTTTCTCTTTTGATTTTTGTTATCGATACCAAATTATATTTTTTCAAAAGTAAATTACTAAATTTGTAGTCAGTTGTATAAAACGAGTGGCTGAATAACATTCACATTATATACGAGTACCATACATAAACATTATAATTATAAATATATAAAAAATAAATTTTATAACGTTCTGGAAAGGTGAATGCTTTTCATTTAGTGCTTGAATAAAAGTGACGTGATCCAAACACCAAAAGAGTGCCGTAAACCTGTGCCTAGAATAAACCAGCAGCATATTAAACCTAACCTACTCCGCCGCGAACACCTCCCTTATTTTTGCGGATCGTCAGGTGCTCACAACTTCTTTTGGTACCATTACGTTCTGCGTTTTAAACAACAAATGTTTAAACAAAAAAATTTTTTAACTATGGGAAGGCAAAACATTTATTGATATAGTAAAAATTCTAACAAACAAACCGGGTTCAGAATTGACTCACCAGGTAACCACTAGAAACTGTGGCGGTTCTACCATCCACAACAAATGAAATATATTTTCAAACAAATACATTTTTTCCTGAACAAATAAAATAAACCCAATTTGGGGATTGCATTTTTATGAATTACGCGCCATCCCATCATAGGTAACAAAAGCACAAAGCAATTCAAAAACAAATAACTCTACATGCCAACACAACAAGTAAAAATATAAAAAGCGAAATGAATTTTGGCAGACAAAACATTGCTACAACATTTTTCGGCGTTCGTTGTGCATTACACAATTTCAAAATTAAGAAGAAAATATATAAAGTGGTAGTGATCGAAATTAAATTAAAAACCTGTGTTAATAATAAGTTTATAAATACATAAACAATTCTCTACGTAACATAAATTTCATATTATAAAATAAAAAACTGAATTAAATTTAAAGATTGTGTGGTTTTAATAAAGCCCCAAATCCTTATAAAACCTACAGGTGCTATATTGTCATAACAAATTTCCATAGGGAGCCATAATCTTGACCATAAGAATTATTTTATGTTTTTTTTTTCTATTTTTAACTATAACGTAAAATAAACAAAAATCCTGGGTTGAGGTTTTTACGCTCGCGTTTTCGTTGGCAATTTCAAATTTTTCCAGGATAAAATTTTGGGATAATTTCACGGCTGTAGGTTTTAGCTCAATTAATGATGAAAAAATTCGGAAATTATTGCGTAGAAGCAATGTTTTTCAGTGGGTCATATTCTATACACAGTTAAATTGGCTGGAAAAAAAATGAATTGTTAACATTTTGACTACACTATCAACTCATATTCGCGCATATACCATTACCATTTCATCAGACAAGCTTATAAACATTACAATTTCGTATTAAAATATTTTATTGTCGTATAAATACCCAATTTAAATTTTTTTTAAATAAACATTCGCTCCAAAAACTGAAATGGTACAAAAATTCAAAATCTCTAATTTTATTATAAAATTATACGTTTTTGATTTATAAAATTCCATTCCTTATAAATGTATACGGAAATGGCGAACGAATGTATAATGTCTCAAGCAAAAAAATACAAAATAAAAATGTTAAGAAGAGCATACGATGGATGTTTAATCCAAGCAATAAAACAGCTCAAACAGTATAATATGGTACACACAGTGCACATACATACAAATATAGCAAGTATTTGGCGTAAGAAAACTGTATGTGATTTTATTTACAATAATTTTTCTTCCCAATTTCCATTTCATTTTTAGGGGAAAAAAATGTTTTTGAATTTTTTATTTGTTGTGTGTCAATTTATTTTCTCCCCTATGACCTTTTTTGCTCGTCGAAATTATTCGTCGTTCCGTGTTCACACAAGTAAAATAAATTTCCCATATAATTTTCATTTTTTTGCTTATGATAATAATAATAGCAACGATATATCGAATAGGAATTCCTTGAGAAAAGTTTTTCCTCGTTTATAGTATTCCGGGGAGCAGCAGCAGTAGGTACATAGAAAATTCCTTCAGTGAAATTGCGACACTAAAATAAGGATTTTCCCAGCGTTTTGCTTTTTATTTTTTATTTTATTGTAATTTACTTTTTTTCGTGATGCTTGTTATTGTTGTTGTTTGGTAACAACAATACATGAAAACGACAAACGTAAAAGAAATTGTAAAGTACTATAGAGTAAAATGAAAATCGCTTTCTCAATTTTCCGTGATGATTTTCATCGTCTTTGTGTTTTTCAAGAAGAAAATTATATTTCCACATTTTTGTTTGTTATTTTTCATTTTTTATTTTAAGTATGTGAAGTTTAAAGTCTGGAATGTTTTTGGGGCATGATCAGAATAAAAAGTAATTGTATACTACCACCAGTATTAAATAGAACGAGAGATAACGTGCACAGAAGACAAACACACATCGGCGAATACAATTTTTTTGTGTTCTTGGTTAGGCAAGTAGAAAAACGTTGTACATACATAAGAGGAAAAAAATGTTTGAACGTTTAGTGTTTTTTTTTGTGTGTTTTTCTTCGATCCCCACATATAATAACGTTAGTACCTAGTAGAAAAAAATACATTAAAAAACACAAAATCGTGTCGTGTGTTTCCATATTATTTAACTATGTATTTTTACTATGTGTACCATGTTGGGATATTAGTAGTACAAAAACAGCAGAGCAACTTTTTTTTTGTTTGGAAACGTTAAATTGTTAATACTAAGGGAACTTTAAGGAAATAACTGAATGTTGCAGCAAAATAATGCACTTTTTAGATGCGCATATTGCAAAAAAAGTGCAAATAAAGACTAACATGAGAGAACAGCATCTATTCTCATATAGATAACGTTAAAAAAAAAAATTGCGAAAAAATGGCCGTTAAATAATAAATATTAGATTATCGAAGTAAAAATTTCGTAATATGCGCAGGTGATTTTTGTAATCTGAAATTTTAAATTTAAACTCACAAAATTCGGTTGAGTAAACTTACTTTCTCGCAGTATATAAATCTCTATATCGCGCCCAGAATTTAGTGAACTTGAATCACTTTATGAAAAGGCAACAGGCTAATAAAAATGAGATGTACCAAATATAGAAAATAATTTAAAATTCAAGGGGATATTCAAGAAGTCGGGTTATCGAAATTTCCAAATCCATGTGAAAAACATTCTAATCGCAAGTCCACCCCTATATATTAAAGGTTTGACTCTATGATTTGTTGATTGTGATTGCGAAACAAAGTTTAATTGGAACTGTAGCCTTTTAAACTGAAAAGGCAAATCTATAGGGATCATGGGTATGCGAGGTATATATGCTATTCTCCAGTTCTGGTCCTGTAAGAATGATGGCTTCAAGTATGTTATTGCGAATTGATTTGATCTGCAATCTGGTGCTATTACACATGTTGGCCGGATTCAGGTTGCGCGGCAATATAATTGAAGTCCCAACTTTCGATTTAAAATTATACGGTAGAAAGTCTGCGGGATTAATTCTGGTCAAGAATTTTTCTAAAATGATGTGGTTTATTTCCTCTGCAGATGAATAACGTGGCGAAACGATTACTTTTTCGCATAGCTAATAAAATGCTCGCTGCAAAATATTTTCTATTCCTGAATCAACTGCCGAAATCAACTCTGTTACAATATCCGTCCGAGTTCCTTTTGGTATAACTGGTAGAGCCTTGCGGAAATTTCCAGCAAAAACAAACGGCACGCCGCCCATTAGTTTTCTGTTTGATTTAATATCTTTGAGGGTTCGGTGAAATTTGTCCTAAGTTGCCCTAAGTTGTCCTAAGTATGGCTTAAGTTTTTTTAAATGTGTTGGTGTAAAAGTTTCGTTATTACGAATTTATTTAAATAATAATAATAATAATTATGCTTAAGATTATTTACTCTTACAAAACAAATTTAGATTTTTTCTATGGCGCGATATATTCTGAAGGTGAATGTATAAAAACAGATCATTTTATAAAAATTGAGGAACTGGCAGAAAACCCGTGCTTGATTGTGTTTGTTTGCGAATTTTCTTGTGAAAATCCTAGGAAGCGGCCTAAGTTGTTATAAGATATTATCTATTCGAAAAATACTTCACTTTTGAAAAAAGTAGAGGATTAGGGTATTTAGGATCACCATGTTTGACATCGAGTATATGTATAAATGATTTTCCGAATTTTCTTGAGAAAATCCTAGGAAGCGGCAATCAAAATGTCCTATATTCTAAGTTGTCATAATAAAATTGAAGTATATCTCGAATAGATAAGACATTAAGACAACTTAGAATATGTAGGACATTTTGGTGGTCGCTTCCTAGATCTTTCTCAAGAACAATCGGAAAATCATTTGTACATATTGTAACCTCCGATGACTCATTGGGATGCAGGAAAAGAAAAGGGGGTCACTTTAACTCAACAAACAGCAAGGTTATAAACCTTCCTCTATGAGGATTTCTATTTGTTGATTGAGACTTTGGATAGCTTGGGAGTATTAAAATAAAGGGAAATACTTCCAATTTCCCTTGCACCAAAAAGCTGTGTAGGCTAACTTTATTTTATCACTTACATAACAAATAAACAGTTTAATGTAGCGAATTAAATTTTAAATTATAAAAATATATTCTAATTGGTGTATGTTAATTATTTGGGATGCAGTCATCCAGCCGAATATGCGTTTATTACACTGCTCCCTTCTTACTTGCGAATGTCCCGTCGCGATTTAGGAAAGTGGTCTATTCAATTTACCATGATAGGATCCCAATCGATCCACGTGAACCACCTTTGCTCTTCCCGTAGCCTTCATTATGCGGACAATAAGGTATTTAGCTTCCCGATAATCTCCTATGGTCCATCCCAGTCGCACTGTTATTTTGGGCAAACTCCTTTTTTGTGACTGGGTTGTACAGCCACACTAGATCTCAGATACTAAACTGTACTGGGGTAGCATTATAGTCCTACTGTTTCGCCATCCGGTCGGTTGTCATTTGGAGATATTTGCGAGCGGAGTCATGAATGCGCTCGAGAAGTATTCGAAAATCGTTAGCGTAATCGCCTACGGACGTTTGTTCGGGAGATGAGCCGACCAACAACAACCAGATAGACATAGTTTTCGTCCCTGTAACATTTCAGCGTGAGACACCTCCGTTGATTCGTGGACTGATGAACGATAAGCCACTATAAATTGCGAAAGTAACTGGTCCCAATCACGTTAATTTTCGCAAACCCTAATTTTTCGCTCCGAGGAGTTCCATTGTCTTCTTGAATATTGCAGCTTCAACATTTCGGCCCTGGTCCGAATGAATCTCTAGAGGGACACCATACCGCGAGAAAACTTCTTTATTTAATGTCTATGTCACGGTTTCGGCTGTCTGATTCGGTATTCCAATTGTCTCTGTCCACCTGGTAAAGTAGTCCATGATGACTAGAGCATAGCGGATTGCTTTATCAGTCACTGGAAGAAGACCTTTGATGTCAATACTAATCCTTTCGAAAGGCGCACCCAGCACATAACGTTTCAGGCGTTCATGTGTTCAAAGACATGGGCCGCTCCGAGCGGCACACACGTCGCATTTTCGATACCACCGTTCGAGATCCTGGATCCAACCCGACCAGTAAAGTTTCCCTCGGATTCGCTGTTTGGTTTTCGATATCCCAAAATTTCCAGAGGTTTCCCATCGTGGGCGTTACTTAAAACCTCTTCGATCAATGTTTTTGGCAGTAGGATTTAACGGATGTCCTATCAGCTGACTCAAATTTTCATTTGAGGAGTCCCTCTTGTAGTGATTTCCTTCCAAGTAGGATGCGTTCCTATGAGCTTCGATTCGTTAATTCACCCTACAGTGTCATCTTCTTGCTGTACTTTAGAGAATCGTTCTTCCCCACACGGAAGAGTGTGGGTGTTCTCCATATTCTTGAAGAATTTTCATCTACTGGGCCACTTGCCCTTCCGGGTTTTGAAGTTTAATAACCATGTTATTGACGCATGGTCCGGACGCACGATGAAACGTTGGGAATACAAATACGGGTGAAAGTGTTAAATGGATTTCATGGAGTTCTTGAGAAATTACTTATCATTCCTTCTTTGCCCTCTATTTTTCGTAATAAAACTCCTCCTATTCCAAAATTACTGGCATCTATGTCAACAAACAATGGTCTGTCGAGTTGAGGGTAAGCCAATATTGGTGCTGAGATGAGCAGCTGTTTTAACTCGTTGAAGGCTCGGTCTGCTTTGCCGTTCCACTCGAATTCACAATGTTTTTCTGTCAGCTTAAACAATGGTTTTGCAATAAAAGCAAAGTTTTGGATTAATGGTTGATAGTAGGAGCGAAGACCAAGAAAGCTACGCATAGGCAGTTTTCCCTCTGGGCGTGGCCAATCCCGAACAGTTGCTACTTTCATTGGGTCAGTTCGGATCAATTTGTCGCTCACGATGAGGTAATGAACTTGCCGTTTAAATAGATTGCACTTTTTCCGATTCAGCTTCAAGTTACCCAACCGTGGTCCCTTACAAAGGCCAAATGGCATTACAGCGAATTGCTAAAGATTCTCCCCCGCTGAAAATGCTGACTTTGGTCGATCCTTTGCATCTAGTTCGACCTGCCAGTAGCTCAACTCATATTCGATAGTGAAAAATAAAGAAGCACCCTTCATTGCATCCAGTGTAAAAACGATTCGAGGCAGGGGAAAAGAGTATTTTTGGGGGAGACAGATAGCCCAAGAACCAAGCAACTCCGTTATTTCTTAACTGATTCTTATGAAGTCCATGCATGATAAAAATAAGATTCTAAAATCATATTTAGAAGAAGTTGTTGAATATGGCCATTACGAAAGGAACTCGAGTATTAGTTAATCGAATTTAATGAAATTCAACAAGTGTAATGGAAGTGGAATTCTAAAATGTTATTTAGTAGAAGTTCTGGAATTAGGCCAAGAAACAAGGATTCTAAAACGATTTTTGGATGAAGTTCTAGAATATGCCCAAATAAGATGAAACTTGGCCATTCCTTAACCGATTATGATGAAATTCGACATGTGCATTGGAAGTGGGATTCTAAAATGATTTTTATTAAAAGTTCTGGAATATATCTAAGTAGGATGGTCAAAATATTTTTTTTTTATCTTTTGTTTAAGTTGAATTCAATTTGATTTATTTTAATAATTTTTCCTGAAATACTGAAATACGGTGATGAATTAAAGTGTGTCGTAGATAAAATTTGCAAAACACTAAGCAAAAAATAAAACTTTTATTAAAAATAAAACTCACGGAACTGCAGAAATAAGAGAACATGATTCGTCAATGATTTGCTTTGATAGTAATTCGCTTAGTAATATTGTCTATTTTAGCAACAATAGTTTTAATTCTGAACACAAATTAAATTTGGAGCAATTTGTAAATAGTTTACTTCATCATAGGTGTATTACTTACTTATAATTGAAGCTAAAAGCTATTGAGTTGCTGTCCAAAATGCTAATAAAATAATTTGCCCTTCGACCAAAAATCGCAATATGGAACTAGTGAAGATAATTGTCACTTAAGATAATTTTACTTCAAAGCATAGAAGACAAAAACTCTTCAGTACCAACATCTACTGTGTCCAGCCAAAATAAATACCTATCGGTTTTCGTTCGGCGTTACGTTTTAACAAATAATTCGTACAGAAAAGTTTTAGTACAAAATTTATTTCAATTTATTCAAATTTTAGATTATGATGCATATTGAAGAAGTGTTATAACAATGCTTTAAATTATGACTATTTTATTTTCATACGAAACCACGGAAAGGATCTTATATCAAAACACTTCTGCATTATATTAAATGTTTTTAATAAAACTCTTACTCCAAAGCAGCATTTCTTAACACACTATCCCAAAATTACCAAAAAAATGGGGCCTGTAATGATAGCAACTTGTTGGCAAACATTTGGCTTCGAATTGCCGTTTAAAACCGACAAAAAAGTCAGATAATTGTACCAGATTTAAATTGCCGAAATTTTCCCCAAAAATGGATGGGAAATTCGCGGCTAGGGTATTCTGTGAGGAACATCTGTTAAACCGCTTCTTCCGTCTCCCCGACTATTGTAGCAATTTTTAAGCTGAAGAAACTGCCATAAAGGAAGTTGCGGACTAGTTGAGGTATATTGTAATCTCGGTTTATGATATTCGCATATATACGGACAATCAGGCTGCCATTAAAGCGTAAGATCGCTAGGGCATTTCAATAGTACAGGGAATATTAAAGACAACGAGCTGGTTCAGCGTATATTACAAAAGCAGAAGGGATAATGAAATGCCTCTTGCGTTAGCAAACTACTGCTTCAGAAAGACGCTAGTAAGTTGACGAAAGGTATAGTTGGTGAAATAGTACCTCATGTGTAATAAATCGGGAGGAAGTCTGGACAAAGTTAGATTTGGCGAAATCTAAACAACTGATCTCACTTCACCGGAGTCAGTTCACTGTCTCATAGGTAGGCATGTTAGTAGACTCGAATTTTTCTCACAAAACCACTGTGCCAGTTGGGAAGACGAAGGAAATAAAGAGATAGTACTTCATCTTCTTTGCACTTGTCCTCGCCTGGCTCGAAACAGACTAAATTTTCTAGGGGTAACCCTTTTAATTGACCTGACGGACCTAAATAGAATGGATGTCGTAGATACTCCTGAAGGTTTCTTAAAGCTCAAAATGGTGTAACGCAGCACTGGTTACCACTGTGTTACAAATTCAAAATATATGATTGAGTCGATTTATTTAGTACTAATACAGATTACAAAGTGTGTATTATCATAACATTGGGATATATATCTGCTTACTTTGTGTGTATGTTGCAAAATTTTGCTGTTAATTAATTTAGGTGGGACAGATTTTTTTTTTGGATTGGGAGTTGAAAAGTAAATTGCAATGAGATCGGTCGGTATTTTTTTTTGTAAAATAATTCTAATGAAGTTAAAATTAAAAATTTATTAGTTAAATATTAAAATTTTAAAACATTAATCTTGTGTCGAAAAGATTAGTTTAATCTTAGTTTTTTTTTTTTGTTTAAATCTATTTTTTTTTTTTTGAGTTGATATATATTGGAAAAAAATTGGTGTATATCTTAAAAAAATAACATTCTTTAGAACTATAGTGTAATAAACGGCATTTTTTTTTTTTCGTTCGTTTATAACTGACCAGAATGGTCATACCATTCTTTCTTGTGTTAATGTACATATATACAAAAATAAATTAAATTAAAAACTATATATAGTATATATATTTATGTGTAATTTTTAAGAAATACTTTGGTTTAGTGCAAACTGTTATATGATCTTTATATGTACATAATCATACTTAGTTATACTTAAGTTATAGAAATTATAAATTAAAATAAACATGTGCTCCGAACATAGCCTCAAGAACGTTTCTTCTTTTTTTTTTTGAGACAGCTATGATTACAAAAGGTCATAATTATAACGTCAAGTCAAAATTTGATGTGAATGATCGTAAAGTGAATAACCATTAATCAATAAAAGTAATAATTCCATATCGAACTTTTTAATTAATATATAGTGTTATAATTAAAGTCTGTTACTTTGTTAAATATTGGTACTAAGTTATACACAGTTACCACAATTAACAAGACGATACACAGCTAAGTTCAACAGTGAAAGTGAAATGTTAAAATTTAAATTAAAATAAAAATACCGAACAATCCTAAATAAAACTAAATCTATAAAACAACGAAAAATCTATATACTATAAATATAATACCCTAAAACTTAATATAAACAAAAAAAAACATAAATGCACTAATAACACTACATATAATAAACTATAAATCTCCGGTGTTAATAAAATCAAAATAATTTGTGAACAAGAAAATATTTGACTGACCAGGTGAAAATTGTTTTTTTTTTGGTTACAGTCAACGTGCAACATTGAATAGCTAAATTCAATATTTTCCGTGCAACATTTAAAATATGTATACATAATGTGTAATTGATCCATCTTCGATATTCAACATGCAACATTGAAAATATGGATATACATAACATAATGTTCAATGTGCTGATTCAACATGCAACATTCACCATATTAAACGCAACTTGGTCAAGATAAGATTTTATTTTCTATTTTATTATACATATACATTTATTATAATTCTTAATTTTTATTGTTATTATTATTATTATTTTTATTATTAATTATTATCATAATTATTATTATCATTATTTTTTTTTCTTATGTAATTTTTGGTTATATTTTAGAATAGGTACATAATAAGTTTAGACTAGGATTAGAACAGGCTATTAGAATTAATTTGAAATTTGTATATAAGTACATACTCGTACGTCTTTAATTTTTTTGCCTTTTCTCAAATTTACATTTATAATTTTCAAATGTTGGATATTTATGAATGAAGCAATAATTAAATACACATAATAGTTTTTTTTTGTGAAACTTGATACTACATTGAATTTCTTTTTATTTATTTTTGTTGATTTATAATTACATAATGATGATTCATTAATCAAATCATCGGTGAGATAGGTGAGTAATGCAATGACAGGAATAGATCCTTTTCTTTTTATTTACTTTTTTATTTTGCTTTAATTTTTTTCTCTCTCTCTCTCTCTTTGCATACCTTTCATTTTTTTTTCTGCTTCTCATTAATACTTACTGTTTTGCATTCTTACTGTAAGCAATATACTGGATTATGTGTGTTTACTCTATGGTTGATGATGATGATGACTCCTAAATTTTTTTTTTCTTCCATTCACTAATTTAATTATTATTTTTCTGTTGTGGTCAGAATTTCATGATTTTGCAATTAATTAAATTAACGGTCTAACAAGACTGAGTTCATCCTTTGTAAATCCCACCCCTAAGCTCCTGAGCATTAGCCGCACTTAAATGACCGTACAAAGGCAATGAACCAGTATTTATTTCTTTAACGAAGTGACTTTTTTTTTGTTCCATTTTTATTTGAAATCAAAAATTTGGATACTATAGTTGAGTCATCTTTAACTTCGTTACAGTGGCGCCCAATGTAAGTCCGTTACATTTATCCAATAAGTTTTTTTTTGTTTGTTTATTCATATTTTTAAACTTCGTTGCAGTATTATCATCCAACTAATTACACACAAAAAAAAAATTTTTTTATTAGTTCCAACGACATTTATCTTTCAAATGATTCTGACCAATTTTATGTTCCTTATTAGATATTTTTTTTTTTTGTGACTGATTGGTTCCGATTCGCCATTTCTGCTAATTTTATCTTAATTATTGATTGAATTGTTCGTTTCGGCTCAGAATTAGTCATTTTCATTTTTCCAAATAGTGTTGGAGTTTCATTCTATGCTCACCTTACGTGATTGATCTGGAATGAGATTCTGGTCTTAATAATGCTTTTGCTTTCACACATGCGTTCTGTTGAAGATTATTTTCCATATTGACTGCGGTGTGGAGCAGAGACATTAAAAATAATTATTAATACAGAAATACTAATTATACAATGAAATCTTATCCTGTCATAGAGGACATCTCCATACTACAAGTATTTGATGAGCTGCCTGCACATGATATGTGATTTTCATTGTTCTGATTGTATGTTGAGTTTATTTGCAAATGTGTCTAACCATTACAGGTTATTGATTCACTCATTGGTTAATAAACGCAATATCCACCTCTATTTTTTTTTTCTTCTCACTCATCTCAACCAAAGGGTAAACATCATCTCAATGCAATAATTCATATCCCATTAATTTCTTCATTAATCAGTCGTGGTCTTATCTCATCTGTTATTGTCATTGCTTGCCTAGTCTCCAAATTATAAGTTGTATTTTATTATTGTTAGTTTTTTTTTCATCATTATTATTATTATTGAGAGTACTGTTTCTTCAAATTTGAGACAGCTGCTCATCGTATTTCTAAGATTAAAACAAGAAAGGAGCCTCAGGCTTAATTTTTGGAATTTTGAATTAAATATTATTGATTTTTTTTTGTGTAAATATCTTTTTTGCAATTTACTTTCGTTTAGTTTTTTTTTATTCACTATTATTTAGTTTTATTTTAGTGCCGAATTAGTTTACGTCGTAAAATTTCATCTTTAGTACTTAGTTTTTAATAATCAGAAAAAATGGATCTCCACTTATTGCTTCCTGACGAACTAGAAGTGGAATGTAGGGTTCGAGGTCTAAAAGGCAATCCAACAGATGTCATTATACAACTCGAAAATGCTCTGAAATTGGAAGATGGCATGCCCTCTATTCGTCCGTACAAAATGCACCCAGCTGCTCGGAAAAAACCACAACATGAAATAAAGAAATGTTCCACAAAATTATCAGAAATAAAGCTGCAAATGGAGAAATTAGATCCACAAGAGATAGACACTAAAATAATACGCTGTTTAGAAACTAGGCTTATTCATTTAATCGAGCGCCTGAACAGAGCTCGAATGTCTCCAACATATGGTAATCAAGCGACGGAACTTTTAGATACTGCTCGAACGTTGCTTTTGAAAATTCAATCTGTTATGCAGGATGAAACTAATCTCGAATCAACATTAATTGAACTTAAAGAGATGCAATTACAAGATCCAGAACAACTGTCAGAATCAGATACTGATATTGATCCACCCGTATTTGTTTATTCCGCTACATCGAAGCTTAAACGTTTCGATACTGTTAATAGTACTCCTATAAAACACCCTGACCAATTCGACACACAAATGAATTCTAGGGTGGGTGTTAATCCAAATTCAATACTTGGCCATACAGATAACCCCCAACAAAACATTGGATTACAAACGAATATTCCTGTTCATGATGTAAACAATTTAGGTGCTGCCACAATGGTTGACACCGTTAATACTCAAAATCGTGTTCCAGGTTGTGAGATTATTCAAAATAATATAGAATGTATTGAATCAAATGGTACTTCGCAACCAATCAAATTACGGAAATATATGTCTGATACTCGAACCTTAGCTAGATCGGGAATTTCTTATGATGGGTCTTCTAACTCAGTTCCGATTGATTTATTCATATTTCAACTCGAAACTTTAGCTAAATCTCTGAATTTATCGGAGGAGTTGCTTTTTACCGAAGTATGCTTCGTTTTAAAAGGTAATGCCTTACGGTATTATTGGACGTATAGACGCTCTAGTCCAAATTCCACTTGGTCGAAGTTCCGTAATGATTTGATTGAGAGGTTTAAAGATCGAAGAACCGAATTCGAACTTCGTCGATTAGTCGAATCCCGCAAACAACACAATAGGGAATCATTTTTAAATTTCTATAACGACGTCTGGAGTCTTACTTTACAATGTAAAAAAACATATTCCGAAGAAGATTTGATTGAAGTATTGAGATTAAACATGCATCCTGCTCTGCAGTTGAATTTGACTGACAAAAATTTTGAAAATGTACAGGAATTAATTAAAAGCGCAACCTCTTGGGAAACTACCTGGGCACGTTTCGGTATAAATCCAGATATTTATGTTCCTAATAAAAAGTCAATACATGAACTTCAATTAACTGATCCTTCACATCCTATCAGTCCATATCAAAATAATGATCGTTTACTACCCGTAACTGATTCAATAGATGTTTTTCATCAAGATATAGCTCAATTGAATATGTCTAATTATCACTCCAATCCATCAACATCGAGAAATCACAACCAAAATAATATTCCTATTTGCTTTAATTGTGATGACATAGGTCACACATTTCATCATTGTTCATTACAGCGTAATCGCTTCTGTTACAAATGTGGTTGTAAAGGTGTAACTGTCTCTGACTGTCCTAAATGTTCGGGAAACGCTCCTCGGGACCAGATGCATACTGGGAATTTGAGTGCCCCGAGAATTATATTGAAGGCCCAGAAATTCGACAATGCGTGCCACACGGATGGCGAACTCAATCAAACGAAAATCAACAATGGGAAATCGGATCCATAGATTCAGATGGCTCATTTCATTCCACCAATTCTTTAGGGTTTTCCTATCTAAATCAGCCCAATCATCTTTTGTTTTCATCGTTACCCAATAGCTTTTCGAATTCCACGATAAAAACATCCAACAAAAATAATCCAATTCTAACCAAATCCACCAAAATCCAAACCGCTAATATAATTGATTCCAAAAATCAATCGTTGTTAAATTGTAAAATCATTTCAAATGCAACAAATTTGTATAAATCACGCAAGACATCAATTTCCTTGAAGCAAAAAGAACGCACACGTCAATATTTTAACAAAATTCGAAACCTTCGTTCTAATGTTATAGCATCCGTTATTACAAATGATCCGACTGATGAAAGGCCTTATGCCGACGTCTTAATCGATGATCAAATGTACCATGGTTTACTGGATAGCGGAGCTTCTGTTAGCATTTTAGGTGCGGGTTCCAATAAATTCTTGAATGATCCAAATATTATTGTTCATCATCTACCTACAACTATTTCCACAGCTAGTGGCGAGTCACAGCGAGTTTTTGGATATATTAATGCCAATATTACCTTTAATAAACAGTCGAACCTAATTCGATTATTCATAGTTCCGTCATTACAACAACCCTTGTATCTCGGAATCGACTTCTGGAATAAATTTGGTATACATATTACTCCACTTCAAATTAACAGTCGTTTCAATCGTTCATTCAAATATAATACGTCATCTCAAAAAGTCAACGAATTAATGAATGAAAGTCAAGAGATAACTAACCCTGAGCAACATAAACTATCTCCAAGCGATCAAGAAAGACTTTCACGAATTATTGAGAAATTTCCATCCTGTTCGAAGTTAGGACTGGGAAGAACGCATCTTCTGCAACACCAAATTAAACTCACTAATGATAAACCCATAAAGCAGCGGTTTTATCCAGTTTCTCCAATCAAACAAAAACAAATAAATGATGAAATAAATCGGATGTTAGCTATGGATGTTATCGAAGAGTCATCAAGTGGCTGGAGTTCACCTATAGCTCCAGTACTGAAGAAAAATGGCAAAGTTCGTCTTTGCTTGGACGCACGGCGTCTCAACGAGGTAACAGAAAAGGAAGCATACCCTTTGCCTCTCATAGAAAGCCTTATCAGTCGCCTGGATCATACACGGTATATTTCGAGTCTTGATCTTAAGGATGCCTTTTGGCAGATCCCGTTACACCCCGACTCACGTGATAAAACTGCGTTTACTGTACCGGGACAGCCTCTTTTTCAATTTAAAGTGATGCCGTTTGGCCTGTGCAATGCACCTCAAACTCTTTGTCGTCTAATGCATAAGGTGATCCCACATAAACTGCACGACCGTGTTTTTACTTACCTAGACGACCTGTTGATCACCTCTGCAACCTTAGACGAACATTTTGATCTGCTTGCACAGGTCGCGGCTTTACTATCCGCCGCCAATTTAACCATAAATTTAGAAAAAAGCCATTTTTTGCTAAAGCAAATTAAATATCTAGGCTATTTGGTTGGTGACGGTTGTCTTCGTACCGATCCTGATAGAGCTCACGCGATTGTTGATTTTCCTACTCCGCACACTCGAAAACAAATTCGCCGATTTATAGGTATGTGTGGATGGTACCGGCGATTCATTAAGAATTTTTCTATAATTTCCGCTCCCTTGACCGATCTCTTAAAAAAAAATAATAAATGGAAATGGTCCGAAGATACACAGAACGCTTTTTTAAGCTTAAAAGATGCTTTGTCGACCGCTCCAATATTATCTCATCCCAATTTTAACGAGCGCTTTTATATCCAATGTGACGCTTGCAGTAGCGGAATTGGCGGTGTCTTGTTTCAGCTCGATAGTCAGGGAGTCGAGAAACCTATCGCTTATTTCTCGCAAAAATTAAACGATGCACAGAGAAATTACTCAGTGACGGAGCTGGAATGTTTCGCCGCCATTCAAAGTGTAAAAAAATTCAGGTGCTATGTCGAAGGTTATCATTTCACCATTATAACTGACCATGCCAGTTTACAATGGCTAATGGGTCAAAAAGATCTCCATGGAAGACTTGCCCGGTGGAGTCTAAAATTACAGCCATTTACCTTTGAGATTCGGCATGTAAAGGGTTCTCAGAATGTTGTTCCAGATACGCTTTCTCGAGCTTTTGAACAATGTATTGAAGCTCTTCACAATGATAATTGCTCTTCTCCAATTGATCTGAATTCTTCGCATTTTAACGATCCGGTGTATCTAGAACTTCTCAATGCCTTAAAGCTCAAATCAAACTATCGTTGTAATCTTAGAGTTGTAAATAATAAAATATATTTCACTAATCAGTTTGGAATTATCGACAGTCCAAATGATCTACCAGTCTGGAAACTATATGTTCCCAATCCTTTAATTTCCGAATTAATTCAGAAAGCTCATGATCCTCCTGATTCCTCCCATTTAGGAACGGAGAAAACGTTGGAAAAATTGCAGCGATATTATTACTGGCCAAAAATGTTTAAGACGGTTAAGGATTATATATCTCAGTGTGAGATCTGTAAAACCTGTAAGCCTTCAAATCAAATTTTACAACCAGAGATGGGTCATCAAATTACCACTTATCGGCCGTGGCAACATTTATATATAGATTTTTTAGGACCTTACCCTAGGACGAAATTAGGTAATGCGTATATATTTATTGTTCTGGATTCGTATTCTCGGTTTGTACACTTATTTCCTATGCGAAATGCTAACGCTTCTTTAGTATGCAGCACGTTAGAGAACAATATTTTTCATCTATTCGGTACTCCTGAGTCAATCTTAACAGACAATGGACCTCAATTTTTAGCTAAAACTTTCCAAAAATTGCTTAAACAATTTGGAGTCAGACATATTACCACACCTAAATATTCACCGCAAAGCAATGCTAGTGAAAGAGCGAATCGTACTATACTGTCTTCAATCCGAGCTTACCTAACTGATAACCATCGTGAATGGGACAATCATCTACAGGAGATTGCTGCGGCAATGCGAAATGCGGTACATTCCTCTACTGGATATTCTGCTCATTACCTAGTGTTTGGGCAACATAAGATTATGAACGGCGCTGAATATAAATTATTGAGGGAATTAAAATGTTTGGAGGACTGTTCCGTAACTATCCAATCCGCTGATCGTCTGTCGCTAGCGCAAGAGCAAGTTTTATCGCATATCAATCAAGCGCACCAAAAAAACCAAAAGCGTTATAACCTTCGATCCCGCATTCGCGAATTCAAGCCTGGTCAAATAATTTACGTACGTAATTTTTCTCAGAGTGACGCTGCCAAATATTTTTCATCCAAACTAGCTCCAAAATTCGTCATAGGAAGAGTCAAAAATATTATTGGAAATGTGGCAATAGTAGTAGAAAATATGGATGGTCAAGTCGTAGGTACCTATCATATGAAGGACATTAAAACATAATCTTGCCTGGCTTAATGAGATCTATCTCGGGTGTGGGACAGCTCCACGATTGTAACGCAGCACTGGTTACCACTGTGTTACAAATTCAAAATATATGATTGAGTCGATTTATTTAGTACTAATACAGATTACAAAGTGTGTATTATCATAACATTGGGATATATATCTGCTTACTTTGTGTGTATGTTGCAAAATTTTGCTGTTAATTAATTTAGGTGGGACAGATTTTTTTTTTGGATTGGGAGTTGAAAAGTAAATTGCAATGAGATCGGTCGGTATTTTTTTTTGTAAAATAATTCTAATGAAGTTAAAATTAAAAATTTATTAGTTAAATATTAAAATTTTAAAACATTAATCTTGTGTCGAAAAGATTAGTTTAATCTTAGTTTTTTTTTTTTGTTTAAATCTATTTTTTTTTTTTTGAGTTGATATATATTGGAAAAAAATTGGTGTATATCTTAAAAAAATAACATTCTTTAGAACTATAGTGTAATAAACGGCATTTTTTTTTTTTTCGTTCGTTTATAACTGACCAGAATGGTCATACCATTCTTTCTTGTGTTAATGTACATATATACAAAAATAAATTAAATTAAAAACTATATATAGTATATATATTTATGTGTAATTTTTAAGAAATACTTTGGTTTAGTGCAAACTGTTATATGATCTTTATATGTACATAATCATACTTAGTTATACTTAAGTTATAGAAATTATAAATTAAAATAAACATGTGCTCCGAACATAGCCTCAAGAACGTTTCTTCTTTTTTTTTTTGAGACAGCTATGATTACAAAAGGTCATAATTATAACGTCAAGTCAAAATTTGATGTGAATGATCGTAAAGTGAATAACCATTAATCAATAAAAGTAATAATTCCATATCGAACTTTTTAATTAATATATAGTGTTATAATTAAAGTCTGTTACTTTGTTAAATATTGGTACTAAGTTATACACAGTTACCACAATTAACAAGACGATACACAGCTAAGTTCAACAGTGAAAGTGAAATGTTAAAATTTAAATTAAAATAAAAATACCGAACAATCCTAAATAAAACTAAATCTATAAAACAACGAAAAATCTATATACTATAAATATAATACCCTAAAACTTAATATAAACAAAAAAAAACATAAATGCACTAATAACACTACATATAATTGCAATTATATTGATAACTATAAATCTCCGGTGTTAATAAAATCAAAATAATTTGTGAACAAGAAAATATTTGACTGACCAGGTGAAAATTGTTTTTTTTTTGGTTACAGTCAACGTGCAACATTGAATAGCTAAATTCAATATTTTCCGTGCAACATTTAAAATATGTATACATAATGTGTAATTGATCCATCTTCGATATTCAACATGCAACATTGAAAATATGGATATACATAACATAATGTTCAATGTGCTGATTCAACATGCAACATTCACCATATTAAACGCAACTTGGTCAAGATAAGATTTTATTTTCTATTTTATTATACATATACATTTATTATAATTCTTAATTTTTATTGTTATTATTATTATTATTTTTATTATTAATTATTATCATAATTATTATTATCATTATTTTTTTTTCTTATGTAATTTTTGGTTATATTTTAGAATAGGTACATAATAAGTTTAGACTAGGATTAGAACAGGCTATTAGAATTAATTTGAAATTTGTATATAAGTACATACTCGTACGTCTTTAATTTTTTTGCCTTTTCTCAAATTTACATTTATAATTTTCAAATGTTGGATATTTATGAATGAAGCAATAATTAAATACACATAATAGTTTTTTTTTGTGAAACTTGATACTACATTGAATTTCTTTTTATTTATTTTTGTTGATTTATAATTACATAATGATGATTCATTAATCAAATCATCGGTGAGATAGGTGAGTAATGCAATGACAGGAATAGATCCTTTTCTTTTTATTTACTTTTTTATTTTGCTTTAATTTTTTTCTCTCTCTCTCTCTCTTTGCATACCTTTCATTTTTTTTTCTGCTTCTCATTAATACTTACTGTTTTGCATTCTTACTGTAAGCAATATACTGGATTATGTGTGTTTACTCTATGGTTGATGATGATGATGACTCCTAAATTTTTTTTTTCTTCCATTCACTAATTTAATTATTATTTTTCTGTTGTGGTCAGAATTTCATGATTTTGCAATTAATTAAATTAACGGTCTAACAAGACTGAGTTCATCCTTTGTAAATCCCACCCCTAAGCTCCTGAGCATTAGCCGCACTTAAATGACCGTACAAAGGCAATGAACCAGTATTTATTTCTTTAACGAAGTGACTTTTTTTTTGTTCCATTTTTATTTGAAATCAAAAATTTGGATACTATAGTTGAGTCATCTTTAACTTCGTTACAATGGTTTCAGTGAGTAGGTGAATAAATAATAAATTGTGGTATTTCTACGGACCATTTTAGTCTGTCTGCCGGCCCCCATTGGATCCCCACCTTAAGCTTACCTAACCTAACGGTAAAATTGTATTCATCATACTCTTTTGTAATTTCGACACATTTTTAGTCACTTATAAAATATTGGAAAGTGAAGAACGGGAATGCATTTGTGTAAATATGTTATAGATAGTTTTACAATCTACAAGATTTTTTATTTACATTTGATTCATTATTATTATATCATGTACATAAGCCTTAATTCCTTATGCCTTTGGTGGTTTTACTTATCATATTTGTTGTTTACTCGTGGACTAATATCACCAATAAAAAGATTTTATATAATAAAACACAATATTTCGGTTTTGTCACTTTCTTTAACGTGATATTTATTTTATTTGTAAATGAAATTACGATCGTTTCGGATGTTACTCCTTTATCAAATTTGTAACAAACATTCAGGGGATCGCAAAAAATTGCTCACCTTTTTCGAGTCGTTTAATAAATTAATTCATGACAATCCCAGTCTGTCAGACATTGCACGTTTTGGATATTTAAAATCATTGGTAGTGTATCCCGCCATAAAATCGATCGAATCATTGGAATTGACTTCAGAAAATTATAAAGAAGCTATCACTCTATTGCAAAATCGCTATCAAAATAAAAAACTAATTTGTGAAGACCACATTCGAGAAATATTTTCTATCAAGCCAATCTCCAAACCAACGGCTGAAAATATTAGACATATGCTTGACACCGTTAATTCAAATCTTCGCGCTTTATTTTCACTTCAACGCCCCACACCACACTGGGACGATTTAATCATTCATTTGCTTTGCTCTAAATTAGATCCTGATACTCGAACAAAATGGGACGACGAAGCTCCTATGGAAAAAATGCAAACTCTCAGCGAACTAACAAATTTTTTGGACAAACGTTGTTACTCATTGCAGAGTAAAGTAATACATTCTTACAACTCTAAGCCAATTAATAAGCAGGTTTCAAATACTCACAATCGTAAGGTAAATTCTCAAGTTGTCAACACATTTCTTTGGCAATTCAGTCAAATTTAACTTGCAATTTTTGTAAAAGAAATAATCACCAAATTTATAAGTGTAACAAATTTCTAATCTTCCAATTGCTGAACGCAAGGCTGCAGTCAATCGCTATGCTCTTTGTACTAACTGCCTCCGAGATGATCACCTGCTAGCAGCATGCACATCTCGATTTATGTGTTGCCAATGCAAACAGCGACATCACTCGCTGCTACATGATCCTGCGGAAATAAATGTTAATCGAAATGATCATTTATTTTCATCTCAAACGCTACAGTTTGAAAAAAACACAACTGCAGCCTCAACAACAATCAGCTACACTTCCGAAATCGATAGCACCGGAGAATCAGAGTTTAAAATCTATGGAAAACAGTCCATTAGAATCGAGTACATCGGCCTCTGCCACGATCATGTCATCAACTCATCAAGCTTTCCAGTCAAATGCAACGATAAATAACTGCTACGTTTACCTATCTGCTGCAATGGTAAAATTTTACGACAAAAATGGTGTACCTATCATCGGCCGGGCTTTACTCGATTCAGCCTCTCAAGCTCATATTACCACTGAAACCTTTGAAGCCAAACTTGGCTTAACTCGGAAGCAAATATCATCATCCATCCGAGGCATCAACGTTAAATCAACGTCAAGCAACTTTTCAGTTAATTTAAGGATTCGCTCCTGCACATCTGAGTTCAGTACCTTTTTGGACGCTCAAATTTTAACAAACATTACAAGCTCGCAACCCACAATCGCCGTTAATACTTTCAATTGGAAAATACCTGAAAATATTCGTCTAGCAGATCAAGGTTTTGCTATACCACAAAAAATTGATCTACTTATCGGGGCCGGGCTCTATTTAACAATTTTATCAATTGGCCAAATCGAACTAGCTGCTACCTTACCTCACTTACAAAATAAGCAACTTGGCTGGATCATAGCTGGGAAGGTCACTAATTTTGTTCCTATGATTACACATTCCAATTTAGCCACAACAACCGATGAGCCAGCATTAGACAGTTTACTAGAAAAATTTTGGAATTTTGAATCTGTAGTCATTCCACAGCATAACTACACACAAATGGAAACAACATACGAGGCACATTTTGCGGAGAATACTTCTCGAGATAATTCCGGTCGCTTCATGGTATCTTTATCTTTTGACATGCTCACCTATTACGTTGGGAAATTAACAAACCATGGCTGCACAAAGATTAGTGAGCTCAAGCAATCATACACTAAATTTATCAATGAATATGAGAGTCTGGGCCACATGGTCCCTATTCCGGTATCTGAAATAGCTTAGAACCATTACTTCATTCCGCATCATCGATTTGTCATCAGTGCCGACATTACTAAAATGTACCGCCAGATCCGTGTGAAGCAAGCGGATACTCATCTGCTGTACATTATATGGCGCAATACGATAACGGATCCTCTACGTAATTTTCGGCTTACTACTGTAACCTATGGAATGGCAGCTTCTTCATATTTGGCCACCAAATGCCTCTATACTCTTGCCGAAATTAACAGCTGCATATATCCCGAAGCGTCATCTGCTGTTCGTCACGATATATACGTAGATGACCTACTTACAGGAGGAGACACAATCAATGAAGTAAAAAGAACTTGAAACTTTGTGAAACTTAGATTTCTTCAGATTAATCACCCTTCTGAAGTTCAAATCCATGGTTTTTCCCAAGCCAGTGAAGCAGCATACGGAGCAACAATATACGTCCGCACTAGCAGTGGTGACGAGAAATTTTCAACCTATTTATTGTGCTCAAAATCTCGAATCACACCTACTAAACGGGAATCACTTCCTCGACTCGAGCTCTGCGCAGCTGAACTTTTGGTGAACCTAATGAAGCGCGTCATTCCAACATTAAGGTTTCATGTCGCAAAAATCTTTTATTGGACTGATTCTACAATCATACTTCATTGGATTGTGTGTATCTACTATTCAGCAATTCACAAAGGCATCCGATTGGCACTACGTTCCTTCAAACGAAAATCCAGCTCACTTAATATCTAGGGGGATGCAGCCATCAATGTTAGTCAACTCGTCGCTATGGTTCCATGGGCCAGAATTCTTAACTCAGCCTGAAGGCTTGTGGCAGAAATTAACTTTCCAGTTTACTGGAGAAAAGGATCTTCTGGAATGTAAAATTCCAAAATCGGTCATGGTTGCAGAATACAACGCCTCGGAATTTACCGACCTATATAATATCATCAAGTACAAGCATAACTATCGATCTCTAATCAATGTAATCAGCTTTATCTTGCGTTTTGTGGCCAATTCAAAAACTACAAAGGAGAATAGATGTCTCCTCCTGGGGCTATCAGTTGCAGAAAGAGAATATGGTTTATCTACTATTATAAGGATGATTCAACGAGAAGCGTTTGCCGAAGAATTCCAACAACTCAAACGTGGCAAACAAATCAGCAACCCCTCTCGCCTAAAATCATTATCTCCCTTTTTTGACGAGAACAATATTATTCGTGTTGGCGGTTGTTTATCCCACGCAACTCTTTCATATGCAATTAAACATCCCATTCTTCTACCAACCTCTCATCCCTTCACAACATTATTATTAAATCACTTAAATATACAATTTTTACACGCAGGTCCACAACCTCTTCTGGCAGCTGCCTGCCAGCAGTTTTGGCCTTTAAGTGGACGTCACTTTGCACAAAAGGTTGTCAATCAATGCTTTACCTGCCGTCGATTTCATCCAAAGAACATCGTTCAACTCATGGGACATCTTCCGACTAGCCGAGTATCCATGTCAACTCCATTCACCAACGTCGGCATTGATTATTGCGGGCCGTTTAATATTCACTACAAGCTGCGATTATGCATATTTGTATGCTTTGCCACCCAGGCAGTGCATTTTGAACTGGTTACGGAACTTACAACTTCGGCATTTATCGGTGCACTGAAACGCTTTATTGCAACAAGAGGCATTTGCAACCACCATGGTCCGATAATGCTACAAATTTTGTTGGTGCCAACAATGAGCTGCATCAATTATTCGAGCTGTTCTCTAGCCAATGCCATAAGGAAGATATTCGAAAACTTTGCGAGGAAGACAAAATTATTTGGCATATTCCCCACACTTTGGTGGAATTTACGAAGCTGCGGTCAAATCCGCAAAGTACCTTCTACGTCGGGTCATGGGAAACGCCTCATTAACTTTTAAAGAGTTGAATACCCTTATTAAACAAGCGGAAGCGGTTTTAAACTCTCGACCATTGTATCAAATGTCAAATGATCTCAGTGATTTACAAGCCTTAACGCCCGGTCATTTCCTAATTGGTCGACCCCTCACGTCCATTCCTGAACCGGATGTAAAAGACCACAGCTTGTCTCTTATGAAACGTTGGAATCTTAAGCAACAAATACATCAACATTTTTGGGCAAGATGGTCATCTGAATATATATTACAACTGCAGCAACGCAAATTATGGAAAACCGAATCCACTACTTTATCTTGTGGCGATCTAGTTCTGATAAAGGACGATAACTTGCCTCCATTGAAATGGCGACTGGGCCGAATCATTGAACTTCACCCCGGGAAAGACGGAATTACGAGGGTGGTAACACTAAAAACGCAAAATGGTTAGTTATAACGATCTATTACTCGCATATGCGTTTTACCACGTGAGCCTTCTGATGTTGAACGAGCAGCGTCATTCAAGGTGGCGGAGTATGTTGAAGCACAACACTTTTAAATTGTTGCGCATCCCCGATATTGCCCTATTACATTTTGCATTATATAATTATCCTCTACTAGTACATTTTTTGTTTATATTCTTCTACTTTTTCTTTAATAAAAAAACGTTTAGTTATCAATTCCATTTCGTACAGTGCACACATTAAAAACAATAAAATAAAGTTTTCATTTGTGAATATACAAAAAAATTATGTTTGATTAGTGCGTCGCAAAATAGTTTCCGCTCAAAAAAGCTTGAGCGGCTTCACATAATATGTAATTATGATTAAGGAATTTAGCTCGGCATTGCGGTTTGTAAGGAACCCTCTTTATCACTGCTCTACATTCAGTGTTTTCTATAATAATATTTTAAATAGATGGATTGGTTAACCATCAACCTTCAAAACATAAACGTATCGTTTGCCGGTGGTAAATCAGTTTTAGCCAGTCTGTTAATTAAAGTATAAAATTAAAGCCTAATATATTTTTTTGTTAAAACCGAATATATTCTAACATGTTAGCATGTTATCTGCAAACATAACAATATAGATTGTAAATGGTAACGACGTTATGTTGAATCGGAAAAGCATGTAGAATATTGATGTTAATAATATTGAGTATATGATACTCTTCATGAACATTTTTAAGAATAAACATCTATTTTAAAATTGGTTTGTTTTACTATTCCAAGTTATGTTATTACTGTGAATATTTTTAAATATTCAGTACACAAAACCCAATTGAATTACCAAAGAGTACTAAAAACCGCACAAAATCGCCATAAATTTAATGTTTCAATATTTATTTGTTGTGTATGTTATTTTCATAACCGAATATCGGTATTTATTTAACTACAACAGTTAAAATGAAAATTTCATTTCCATACTTTAGTGGTTACCAATGGTACAACAACCATTAAACAAAAAAAAAAAAAAAAATTTAACACGATTCATCGACCATATACAACAGTAATAAAAAAACAACAACCAAAAACTACATATGTACATATGTACATATACCTTTATGTTTACATAACATTATTATGTAAAAAAATTAAATAAAAATAATCAAAATGTTTTGTTTTATAATTTAATTTTTTCGGTTCTGCTTTTTCCGAATTATTTGGTATATTTTATTATGTTCAAACACGCGGCTATTCACGAAAATTATATATGTAAAACAAAAAATTTGCATTCCGCGCTTATTATTTTAAATATTAAATTTACTCATTTTTATTTAGAACTTAAACGTAAAAATTGCTGGTTAATTTATTATTATCTACATGGTTAATTACAAATGTATTCTAAAATGAATGAACACAGAGTAGTTTGAATTTTATAAATTACATCCGAAATGTGTAAAAAATTTGTTGTACAAAATTGTATTACTCATCTCGCACTCGACCAACCTACCGATACACATTTACCAGTTTAATGTATCACATTTCCATAGGAAACTTTAATTTAACATAAAAAAAAAAAATAAATTAAATAATTTTTTTGGTTGTTGTTGTTGTCATCGTTCGAATGAAAAATAAATAAATTTTCTGCATTGCGTTATCATTAAAATTACAAAAACAACAGAGTATAGTTTTGACATAAATTTTCCATGCCATTCATATTTTATAAATGATAGGATATGTGTGTAGGTTTGTGTGTACGAAAAACATAATTTTACCATACCATTTTTTATTAATGTACGATAATTTTTGTGAATTCAGCTAATTTTTAATAAATACCCGTATCTGTGAAATTTAATTTACTGTATTTGGTTATAGCACACAAATTTATTTAGAATTTAAAGATTTATTCAAAAATGGGCATTTTATGTAGTCAATAAATCAATAAAACTTTATTGTATGCGTATAAAAATAGTCGGGTGCGATAACTTCCCTTCCCCCTATTGCTTGAGCCCCGGAACTCTCTTGATTAATCTTTATTTCGAGCCATATGGTGTGACCACAGCCAGGCAGCAAATTGAAACACAAAATGCCGAAAAAAAAATGGGTGGACAAACATTTATGGATGACAAAACCCTCAGCTTCATTACCAAGCTAATAAGCAAAAACATAAACAAATCCTTACAAATATTTGAAAACGACATATTCAGCAAATTTATTATTAATAAGCAGCCGCACCTGCAGAAATTAGTACCCATAACACACCCGATGGAACCAACAATCGATCAAAACTAACAAATGCACCCCCTACGACATACTAGACAGCCCGTCGACGTCAAGCAGCGGCAATTCTAAAAGAGTGCGCAAGAGCAGTGGTACTCCGAAGAATGATCCTCCTCTCACAGGTGGTCAAAATGATGCTAGACAATAGCTCCGATTACGAATATACAGATTCTGAAACTGAAAATGTAGTCTTCCCAAGCAGTATAAATTTGGCGGGCAATTCAATAGACTGGAGTCAGGCGTACCTGCTGACAAGATCAATATGGATACTGGAAGGCAAGCCGCAGCAAGGGTAGCCAAACCAGCACCAAAGATTTTAAAAGGCTTTGACTCATCGAAATAAACCTACTCAAAGGAATCACTGGAAAATTCACAGGTACCCTGCTTAAGTGAGTAGTGTATTTGTGCCGGTTCTACCGAATTTGGGAATGGGAGCTATGACGCAATCGTCTACGTACCATTTTATACTATATATTCAGGGGACAACGCATACATACATTCAGGGGTAATAGCATACATTCAGGTTGTAAGTTATATTACAAGCATACTTCTAGGCGTAAAACCAGCATACATTCAGGTGGCATAGCATACATGCGGGTGGTAAGTTATATTAAAAGCATAGTTTCAGGTGTCAACCCATACATTCAGGGGTACTAGCATACATTCTGGTGGTATTGCACACATTCAGGTATATTAAAAGCATACTTTCCGGGGAATTTGAGTGTAAATTGCATATATAACGGGTACATTAATAAGCATACTTTCAGGGGAATTAGGTGATTCAGGCGGAACTTGCATACTTCATAAAATAATGAAATTTGTTTTTTTTTTTTTTTTTTTTTTTTTTTGGTATATTATGTAGATGTACGTCTGTGTATTATCTTGTACGTACATAATTGAGTCGATTGTTGTCGATTAGTTTTAGTTTAGAAGAAAAACTTATGAACGTCGGTCGTGCGATTTTTTGTATCGCGAAATAAAAAGGATGAATTAAGATATGAATGAATGATTCTAATATAAATGAAAACAAGTTGATTTTGTTTCGTAATATACGGCCCAAAACCTACATATAAAGGAATTCAAACAAAATATTTTCGATTTTCAAAAAATCGATTTCTCTATAAAGTTAGCAGTTGGTTGGACTAATAAAGCTTTATTTAAAATTGTTTGTGCAAATTAAAAATTAAGACAAAAAAACAAATTTTAACGGAATAAATAATTACCCGCGACATGGTGTGTTCTTTATAAATAGTAGATCTACAAATAAAGAAAAGTGAGTTTTCCAGCGAGTGTAAAATTTCTCAAGCATGCGGTAAATCACTTTTGTTTGTTACGCGTCGAATATGCCATTTTTCCTTGTATACTTGACGAAAAATACCCAAATTAAACAATTACAATCACTGGAAAACTTTCACTTTTCTTTACTTGTAGAACAATCTACTATTATTTGTGTAAATTGTCCATTTTAAAGTGGAACAAAAAAAGAAAAACTGATTTTTTTGTTTTCGTCACATTTTTATTTATATTTCGATAATGGGTGAATGGCCGTTAACGGGACAAGAACCTTTTCACGCAGTTCGACGACCTCTTTATAACAATTTTTATTTTTGAAAATCGCAGAAAATATTTCTCTCATTTAAGGTCGCCGGGCCGCGCGTTGTTTTATTATGTATAACTCGGTAAGAGTTGGACGGCCTTTAGTCGACCAACACCATTTAATTTGTATGAAACGATCAAACTATCCTAATTCATATACTACCAAACTATCCTATTCTATGTGACCTCTTACTTTATACTCTAGGCGTATGTAGTTCTATATTTAAAGGTCGTGTCTCACAATCTTCTGCTTTTTTGTCTTAAGTTTTAATATGCATAAACAATTTTGAAGACATATTTTAAGCAGTTTTCAATTAAGCTTCATTATTAGTTCAACCAACTTCTCTAATTTTACAATGAAATCGATTTTAAAGTAAATATTTTTGAATTCCTATAGATTGGGTGCCGTACATGATGTCAAAATATAAAGTGTACGCTGTTTAATGCGGGGCACCCTTAAAATTGAAGAAGCATCCCGTCTTCACCCTTTTTCTTTATTTTAAAAGTCCTATAGGGTCAAACTAAAATACTTGAACTTAATTTCCGGCAGAAATATGTGGTACAGTGTTCGTTATGTTGTGAAAATGGACACGCGTTGTTCAGTAGTAAACTACTTGTAATTGTTAATTTTTTTTTTTTTAAATTCCTGAATATCTGTGAATTTATTTATTTATTTAGTTATCCTTATCACCAACTTATTTAATTGTTTATATAGTTATAACGATTTGGTTACATTATTAAAAGAATTAATAAAATTATATCATTAAAATATTTCAAAATTTTTTTTTTCAAAATTGACCAATAATCCAAAAGATGCTTTGGCACCAATTTCTTAAATGGGTCTCTACGAATAAAGAGGGGCTCAGTATTTATTAATTTGCATCTACCTCGATATGCTGGAAGTATGAAAGCAGGCAGGCTTACATCTCTAGGTAGCCTTGGGAGAGCTTACATTTAGCAGCGCTTTTACACTCTATCTATGCCATCTGAGTAGTTATTATAAAACAGATTCCATACGGCAACACCATATTCTAACAATGAACGAACAAACGGGATGTATAAAATTTTAATCACGTAAGAATCCTGAAAATCTTTGGAAATCCTTTTAAAAAACCAAAGCAAAGAATTCGCTTTAGAAATGCAACCCTCAATGTGCTTATGAAATGATAGATTCGAAGTAAAAGTTATACCTAAATTTTTAAACTTATCGACACTTTCAATAATGCTATCGTCAAAAAAGTAAATGTAACTAGCGGGTGAGTGTAATCGGGTGAAGCAGATTGTTTTGCATTTGAAGATCTATAGCATCAAATTATGCGATGTACACTAAGCTTTGAAGTTTGTCGGATCCGATTGAAAGTCAATTGCATCATTGGCGCAAGAAATAGTTGTGAAAATTTTAATGTCGTCCGCATAAATTACTCAGACAATTTACCACATCATTTACGAAAAGAATTAAAAACATGGAGCCAAATGACTACCTTGATGGGCTCCTGAAGAACTCTTGAAGTGAAATTATACCAATTTTCACTATTTGAGTTCTAAATTCCAGGTAAGACCTAAAGGAGTCAAGTTTCCGCAGCAGCAATTCATGATCGATCTTATCAAAGGCCTTTCACAAATCAGTGTAAATGACCTGTACAAAATTACCATTTAATAGTGCATATAAAATACAATTTGAAAACAAAACTAAGTTAGTTACAGTTGACCTATCAAGGAAAAATTCAAGCTATCCTGTGAAAAATCCATTAGAAATGAATATCTTAGCATGAAACCACAATTTCCCTTTAACTAGTTACACACAATGCTTTGTTAAAACTGAAATAATGCAAATACCTCTATAGTTCTCGACATCGCTTCAAGATCCAGATTTAAAAATTGGCTTAATAAGTAAGTGTTCCCATAGAAGAGAGAGGCAACTAGGGAAATATGGCCAGAAATTGCACTACCGGCTAATTTTCGGATAAAATAGTATCTACTTCGAGACGAAACATAGAATATTTTGACTCCCTTATAAAATTATTCAAAATACATAGATTTTGAATTATATACAATGTTCAACAAATTAGTTGTCCATTAGATTTGTTTTTGTAATTAACAAAATGCGAAAAGTTATTCGGCTTTGATTTAGTTGATTATGCAAGCTCCAGAATATAACTGCTGTAAAGAATATATATGTACATATATACTATATTTATATATATATTCTTTAATAGAGTTTCCCAAAATTTGGCTCTTTCCAGCGCCTCTCCTCTCCCCCTCCACGAGTAATACTTTTTGGAAGTTAAGAAATTGAGCGATTTTAGGCTATTCTCGATAGGTAACCATTCTACTTAACTTGCTTTATTTTAATGTTATAGGCATCACGAGTTTTTTGTTGAACTTTCATTTGAAGTCAGTTTCAGCCTCATATTTAATATTGGCTAAATGCGACACCAAAAGGTACAATCATATTTTCTAAAAATATGACATGTTTTAAAATTTTCGCTAAATCATTGAATTTTTACTAAAATACATAGACTCAGTTTTTTCATGTTTTCATGACCTTTACACATCTTTGAACCACATTTAATTTTTTCAAACACTTTTAAAGTTGGGTACAAGCGTTTGAATGCACCCAATTTTTCGGAAATCGTAATATTCACACCTCTGTAACTTTTCTCGTTTTACTCCGAACGACACTAGCTTTTGGAAGGAAGCTCATCGTTTTATCCTCACAACACCTCATGAAATACTTATTTGGATATTGAGATCCTAACTGCGTTATAATTTTTTAAAACACCTAATAACTCGTTAAAAAAAAATCAGGGGTAGTAACGCACGTTTTAATTCTGTATTTCACAAATATCTTAGCTTCTGTTTATCATGTTAAAAAAAGTATGTACTACTTTATTTATTTTGAGTTTGCCTTTAAATCGAACATTTTTAACTTAATATTACAGTAAGCAAATTATAATCTCTCAGATCAATTTTGATTTTATAAAGATCATAACAAAATTCAGAAGCATAAGGAAAAGCTCAATAGTAGGTTCAACACTATTAAAAATTCACAGTTGTGATCCCCTTGATGAAAAAAGGTGCAAATTAACTTGTATCTACTACTAAACTTATTCCTACTTATAATTTTAAAAATGTTAGATTTAAAGGCAAACTCATAATAAATAAAGTGGTACATACTTCTTTTTAATATGATAAACAGAAGCTGAGATATTTGTGAAATACTGAATTAAAACGTACGTTTCTACTCCTGATTTTTTTTAACGAGCTATTAGGTGTTTTAAAAAAATTATAACGTAGTGGGGCGAGAAAACGGAGAGAATGAGGCCTATAACTTTAAAAACAAAGCAATCTAAGTAGAATGGTTACCTATCTATTAGCCTAGAATCACTCAATTTCTTAACTTCAAAAAATCATAGCTTGAGAAGTGTGGCCCAGGAATGGGTCAAATTTTGGGAAAATCCATTTTTCATCGACTAATTTTCTGGAAAAAAGTTACAGATAAATCGGTGAATGCAGTAAAATGCATGCGCCCGGTTTTTTTTAAAAAGTAATGGATAAGCCCATATATGAGCTGTTATTTTTGAAAGTGGTATAGGTCCATATTTTGTTGAAACGAGATAATGAAAGAATAGAGAAACAATAAATGCAACAATATACGGGATTTTGAATTTTCTTATTTTTTGCACAAGTATTAGAGATGCATTTGTTATTATTTTGGCTATACATTTCTTACCGCTAGAAAGATTATACTGTCATTTGTCTATTGTTATCATTAACTAAATTTTTTGAAAAATGGACTTATACCACTTTCAAAAATAACAGCTCATATATACTTCTTACGCAATTAGGATGTAATTTATATTTTTTGTGAGCCTTGCCCCTTCTATTTTTAGATTTATCAAGTCATTATTATGCCACGGTTCCTTTTTTGTACTTGAAGGTGTTATCCTAGGAACAAATCTGTCCATACCTAAATTAATGTTTCAATTGAAAATCCGGAAATGCAATTAAGGAAATGTAATCATTACAAAATTTAAAATTCATGAGTTCACATTTTCTTCAACCAACTCGCAGCATTTAAAAATATAAAAATACATATTGTATATTAACGAAATTCGTAATTTCGTATGAGTTGAATTAGAAAAATCTGTATGGCTGAAAAGTTCATGCCGAGACCGTGCGAGGTCTTTTACGAGGTGTACATTTCCATGGCAGAAACGCGAGATAAAAACAACTAATTCATAAGAATAATATAAAAAAACACGGATAAGGTGTACTACTTCAGCATTATAATTACTATATTCTCAGATGAGAGTAACTTTAATATTTTTGGCTTCGAATCCCAAATGGAATGATGAAATAATATTCAATCAATTCGACGCTGCCGTACGTAACTTGATTTACATAACGAGAGAAAACGCATTTTGGGAAAATCGATGTAAAAGTTTTAAAAATATTATATTCTGCACCAAAATTGAAAACTATGCTTCTTAAGCGTTTCTTAATCTAGTTTTATGTAATTATTTTTGTTAATTTTAATGATAAAGTTTATTATTAGTTATCGATTGGCATCAATAACTGAATTCGGCCGAAAATATAGTTCTGTAAAATATACAGTGAAACATGAATGTGGGTATGATGAAATGGCGTGGGGGTATATATTAGATGGAAACATGGACCGATTTCTCAAGGAAAATTTGATTCCAAGCTATTTAACCCTTGGAGTGTTAAAAAGCTTGGAATTAAAGATTGTTTCGAAATTTATCAGGAGAACGATCCGATACGTTCATCTTATATCGTCCAATAATGACTTTTGTACAATTGTCTCGAAGTTATGAAAATAACACACACCAGTGGGCTTAAATATTATTAAAAACTTGTCGCTTAAGTTAAAACTCGGAATTCGAAATCACTCCATTTCCAACAATAATGTGCCCAAAAAGCGTTGGCTGTTTGGTATTGGCTATATTTTTGTTTTGTATTAATGTACTAATAAATGTATCTGCAATTAACTATTAAGTCGCTATAGCATGAGATGGAAAAAAAAATTAAATTTTTCATAATTCTCATTCAGATCGAAACTGAACTTGCAAAATTCTTGATAATTTCGCTCTTCGTAATAAAAGTACATATTGTAATATTACAAACCGATAGAAATCTTTGTTCAACTATTTTAATTATAACTATTTTAATTATTAACTACAAATATTTTAAATATATTATAATATTATTTAATATAGTAACATAAAAAATATTTTAACTATTTAATTAAATATTTAATTTTATAATATTTGTTTTTTTTTGTTTTTTTTTAAATTAATCTAAAACTAATTGTCATAATTTTAAATGTTAAAATAAACTGAAAATTGTTAATTTAATTGTTCAATAATTATATTTGGTTAAATAACCGAAAGAAATAATTGAATTAAAAATTTAAACAAATAAAATAAGTAAATTAGCAAAAAAATCGTTTTTTTCTTGTTTAACCTGGAAAGCTCATTGTTTCCACCAGAAGTTGAACATTTCATATTTGGTCTAGTTAAATAAAAATTCTATGTTGAAAAAGTTAACAATTTGTAAAATAATTAAAAAGTAGGTAGAAATGAAGAGTGTTTTCCCATTTTAAGGGTGTTCCGAACTAATCGATTTCTCATTTTTAACCTTTTTTACAGATTAACTGGACAATATCATCTGTACTTTTCTCTAGAATAAAAATTTAATACAAATTGTATTGATTATTTTCCAAAATGATTTTGAATTTCAAACCGTTTTTTAATTTAGGAATACCGTAAATCACACACAATTTAAAAATGAAAGTTTAAAAAACCATCAAATTTTGGTTTACAAAATATGTAAAAACATTTACATATTTTAAAAATTTATGCATAGTGCATATCGTGAACAAAAATTCGCATCATCAGTTGCTTTTATTTACTTCTTATTGAGTAAATAAAAAGCAACTGATGATCTGAATTTTACTTCACAAAATGCATTTTACACAAATTTCTAAAATAAATGCTTTTATTTTTTATTCGTTTTGAAAATCAAAATTTTGTTATTTTTTAAACTTTTATTTTTAGATTGTATTGAAATAAAAAGCTTAGATTATTTATTTATTTAAAATAAAAACAATCTTAAAAAATTATTATTTGATCTATTTTTAATTTCATAGGATTGGGTTACGCTGTAATACAAGTTTAGCCTGCACAAAACAATTTGAATATTTTGAATGCAAGGAAAAATAAATAAAATTTCGTAGAAGTAGCACAAAATTAGATAAAACCATGAATGAAATATTTTCTACGTTTTCAATTCCTTTATTCAAAAATTAAATAGTTCGATGCAGAAAAGTCTATTTAAAAGTATATGTTGTGTTATGTATTTGTGCATACTATAATATGTATGTATAAAAAATCAACATAAACAAAACTATGTAGATATATTTTCTTTCTCTTCTCCATACCAAATGTGGCTAATGGAATGGCTAAGCTATATATATATATATATATATATATAATATATATATATATATATATATATATATATATATATATATATATATATATATATATACATATATATATATATATATATATATATATATATATATATATTTATATATATATATATATATATCTATATATATATATATATATATATATATATATATATATATATATATATATATATATATATATATATATATATATATATATATATATATATATATATATATATATATATATATATATATATATATATATATATATATATATATATATATATATATATATATATATATATATATATATATATATATATATATATATATATATATATATATATATATATATATATATATATATATATATATATATATATATATATATATATATATATATATATATATATATATATATATATATATATATATATATATATATATATATATATATATATATATATATATATATATATATATATGCTAATTTTATGTACATATTACGAAAATACAAAAACGAAGTCAAAACGAATGAAAAATACATGAGAAATTGAGAATATGCTTTACAGTGAAGGGAATATATATTCCATTTAAAATACAAAATTTCATATCATATGTAAATGAATTTGTTTCCCTTACTAGACACCTAATGTTAGTACCAGAAAGCAATATTTAAAGAGTGGCGCTAGGTTCGCACCGGCTTAACATTTTATTTCGGTATAATCTTTCTTATACTTTTGTGTTTTGTGCATACTTTCAGTGTAAATTAATTTTTACAATACATTCAGGTTTGAATTGTATACATTCAGGTATAAAGTTATATTTATTGCATTGTTGTATACATTCATGAGTAAATTAGTCATTACAAAGTATACTTTCAGGGGAACAGCTAAAATATTTTAATACTATAAATAATATAATAACTGAAGCTACCAATTTCGATTTATTATTTTTGGATATTCTTGAAATACTAAACAGTCAGAGTGAAGATTTCCAAGAGAAAAATTCCAGTTGGGCTCTTGAAAATATTGTATTTATATAATATAACCCGTTGCGAGCCTCTTTATATATAAAATTTCCTAAAACTATTAAAGATAAAAGATCGTTGATTAATATTCGAAACAGAGATCAAGCATGTTTTGCATGGTCGATCATGGCGGCATTATAACCAAATGTTAAAGTTCCTAATCAATGTTTTTCGTATCCTAATTATACTAATGAGCTAATTTTAGATGGTTTAAATATGCCTATAGGAATAAAGAATATCCCCATATTTGAAAATTTAAATCAAAACATTAGTATAAATGTATTTGGTATTGAGAAAAACAAACAGTGGGACCACTATATTCCACAAAAAATAAAAAAAGTGTTCATATAAATTTATTATTGATTGAAAATGGTGATGATAAACACTATTGTTTGATTAAAAATTTAAGTAGTCGAATAGAGAACATAAACTTTGTATTATGTGATTGTTGTCTAACATTTTTTCGTAGCGAGACTGGGGCAATTCAGAGGAGCTGCATACACTAAATGTAATTTAAAATATAAAATTAAAAGTTTCGTTCCGATGTTTTGTCATAATCCTAGTGGATACAACTATCATTTTATAGTGAAAGAATTGGGATTTGACTCTGAAAAAATAGAAACATTTTAAATTTGGTGAGGATGAATTTATTAAATTACGTTTCAGCAAAAAATATTCAAACAAAAGGGGGCCTTTCATTATGATTACCTCGATTCTTTTCAAAAATTCAATGATACCTGTATACCAGCAAGAAATAAATTTTATAATAAATTAACTAAATCCGATATTAGTGATAATGATTTTATTCATGCTAATAGTATATGGAAAGTATTTAAAAATCAAAACCAGTTTTTTTAAAGGGGGGCCACGTCCACGTTCGATTTTACAAAGTTAATGAACTTTTAAAAGTTTATGAACTTTCTAATATTGGACGTCCCACGTCCGATTTTAGATGGTTCATGCTTTTTCAAAAACTGCTTTAAATTTACTAACTCGAACGAAATCACCAACACGAAATTTGTTTTTCTCCAATATCTTGGAAGCTGTTTTTCATTTTTCTTAGTAACTTCAATCGGTGCCAATTTAATTGTTCGATGTTTTTTCTTGTTTTAGTCCTCTACTCTCTTCCTCAGAATATTTATCCATTTATAAGACCCCTGAAGACTAAACATCTTCCACATCTGTTCTGAAACTTTAGAAAGTGGCCACTTTTTGGAACCGAAGTTGTAGATTTTTGCTATGCTGAAATAAATTCGGTTTTGTATACATTTAATACGTAGAATGGATCTACTCGAATATTTGAAAATATACCATAAATGGGCAATCAAAATAAACTCCATAAAATCGCCAGCTGAAGTCGTGAAACTACATTTGTTCTTCTCACATTTCACATAACATACCTAAAGAAGTACACAAATATTACCTTACATTTCCACAAGCTTTTAAATTTGTGAGGGAGATCATGGCTGCTATAATTGTGGCCAGCAATTAAGAGGAGTTGAAGCAAATTTGGCGATAATTTGTAGTTTTGTTAACCTCAAAATACATTACTGCTAATGTTAAACGTACATTTGATAGTTTAATGATGGTCTCAAAAACACAATAAGTGACAGCGAACTATAACTAAAAAGAACTATTCATGTACAATTTATAAACAGAGTTCATTTTATACCGACCCTTACGAAATAAGTTACATTGTTCAACTTTCTAATTCAGATGGTTGCGATGAGCCTCTCAATAATTTTTATAGTTTGAATTTTCATACTATGTTTCTGAAGAAGTATGCAAGTATATTACCCCTATTCACTGAAATATTGCATAATGGAAAACGATTCGAAAACGGACACACAGATAATTACTTCGTGTCAGAATTAGAGAAAGTGGCATTACAAATTGGTCGCTTTGTCCGTGAACTAAATCGACGGAGCACTACAACTTCCAAACAAATCAATTTCATCGTCCCTAAATTTTCGTTTATATAAAACAAATAAAAATTATCAAAAGGTAAAATCACCTGAAAATATTGACCAAAGCCTGTTGGACATTCAAAAGAGCACATCAGTATGGAAAAGAAAAAAATTGCATTCAACAAGTTGCAAAAAAGAAAAAAAACAGCTTTGACTTTGCTTTTTTAATTTTTTTGTTGAATTTTAATTAATTTATGTAATTTCTAATATGCTACCGGTGATCAGACCATTTTAAATGTGTTTTTATTAACACGTAGAAGTATATTAGTATTTACGAACAGTAATTTAACGAAACTGACTAATAGACAGAATTCTATGTTCCGAAGATTGTAAGAGAATTCAATCCAGTTTCGAACTGATGAGCTTATGATTATGAAAAAATCAATCTTCTCATCAGGCCGCGGCGACTGGACTGACTATACCACAATTTACATTCTATATATACAGAATGTCCTGTGCTTTATGTATTAGCGAATCCTACAGATGAACTCTCTTACAATTTTTCTTCTTCACGATATTCACACAGCTCTGTGTGTAAGCTAATTTTACTTTTTTAATTTTTCGTTAATACGATTCAAAGAAAGCATCTTTCATTTGCTAACATTCAGAGCCAGACTATTACTAATTGACTAACTTTAAAATCTGTTTAAGCCTCCTGCAACTTTACACAATCAGACAAACCAGAAACAAGGGCGAACATTTTCATGTCATCTGCGAAGAGGAGGCAGTTAGCAAACTCAAAGCATTACACCACATCGTTGATAAATAATGAAAACAACAATGGACCAATGTGACTGTCTTGAGGCACGCCAGATGGCACATGAAATAATTTGGAGTAAAAACCCAAGATCCTAACGGAATGCCAACGATCAGTGAGGTAGGAACGCAACCATTTAATAGGAATGAATTGACAAACTAACTTAACTTACTAAGAAGAATAGAGTGGTCAATCATATCAAACGCCATGGCAAAATCTGTGTAAACAACGTCAAGCTGAGGTCTGGAATTTAAACTATCAAATAAGTCGCCACAAAACGAAATCAAGTTAGTTACTGTAAACCTAAAGGGATAAAATCCATGTTGTACAGGAGAAATGAAGTTTTTAGTTTGGAAGGATAGGATTCTATGAACCATAGACTCAAATAACTTTGGTAAGACAGAAAGAATGGCGATCCCAAGATAATTACTTACATCACTTCTTCTACTCGCCTTGAAGATTAGATGAATAAGAGCAATTTTCCAAGAATCGGGGAAAAAACTGCAACGAAGGCTTTCATTCAATATGAAGGTAATATGAAGGGTCAAACTCTCAGGACAACACCAAAAGAGAATTTGCTTTTTCCTCGGTAAACTTGAAAATATTAAATTGATCGAAGGTGGACAAAACTGACTAGCGACGGAGCTCTGGTAAGACATGAAAGATGGAAAGCCAGCCACTATTTTGTTGCTTTTAATGAAACTCCAGAACTCCTTAGGACTAGATGTAAACTTTTTCTCAATTCGCAATACAAAGTTGTTGTAAAAGAACCAGTTTAGTAGTCACTTAAATTCCTTGCGGGCTCTTTCAAAATCTGGATAATATTTAACACCACGCAATCTATACAATGAAGCTTATTACGTCGTTTCTCGAGCAACACCAACTCATTGTTATACCATGGCTCCCGACGGCCGATTTTATTTATTTTAACCCGCGGAACATTTCAAATCACCACCGCGTTGTAAAAAGTTCCAATCAGAAATGCTGAGAAATTCATTCAAGGATGTGAAGTTGGCTTTTCTTACAAAATTTAACATAATTTCTTGTACAATTAGAATGGAAAATATTTATCGTAATCGGTACGTGGTAGATACTCCCACAACCACTGAAGTACGGACAAGCAGAAATCTCGGCAGGCATAATATCGTTAGCAAATAACAGATCAAGGAATTTGACCTGACTGTTACTAATTCTGTTGAGCTGTGTAGTTTAGATGCCTGAAAAATAATCATAATAGCTTATGCCGTCACCCAGCAAGGTGCGATGGGCTATTGGGTCTTTCAAACCTTTCAAATCCGCAGAAGGGGATGGTATTTGTCCAGCTTTACTTCAAAATGGTATTGGGGAAATACTCCCCAGCTCACACGTTTCTATTGAATACGATGGAAAAAATCCTGGACTGTCAAATAAGAAGTGAGGTCCTTGGTAAGCGTATCAAACTGGTAAATCCACCGTGATGGCCCTTAGCGGTCTAGTCACGAGGATTGAAAAAGCAGTGACATACATATAAAGAAATTGCCCTTTTTGCCTTTGTGGACATTGAGGGGGCTTTTAATAATACCTCCTATGGATCTATTGAAAGGGCAGCAATGGGAAAAAGGGTTCCGCTTTCTACAATTAGGTGGATCCGTTCCATGCTGGAACATCGTGCGATTACTGCCAGACTAGGTGGCGAGTCAGTAACTATCAGGGCCGTAAAGGGCTGTCCCCAAGGAGGCGTACTATCTCCTCTTTTGTGGTCATTGGTTATTGACGGACTACTGGTCCTCCTGAGTAGCCATGGGTTTGATGTCCAGGGCTATGCGGATGATTTGGCTTTCATAATCAGAGGCAAGTTTGATGAGGTTTCTGATCGCATGCAAAATGCACTCAATATAATATGGCAGTGGTGTTACCAGGAAGGATTCAGTGTCAATCCAAACAAAACTGTCATTGTTCCTTTTACGAGGAGGAAAAAGATTGCGCTAACAGCTCCCTCGTTAAATGGTACTACTGTGCCTTTTTCCAACGAGGTTAAATATCTAGGGGTTATCCTAGATCAAAAACTGAACTAGAACCAACATTTGTTGAAAGTTCAAAATAGAGCCACCAAGGCTTTCTGGGCCTGTCAAAGACTCTATGGGCGTACTTGGGGACTACAACCAAAAATGATCTACTGGTCATTTCTTACAATCATTAGGCCTATGGTCACCTACGCATCGGTTGTATGGTGGCCTAAAACTGAGCAGAAGGCAACGCAAACCTTATTGAATAAGGTTCAGCGTGTAGGCATCGGTGTTACGTGCACAATGAAATCATGTCCAATCGCGGCGGTGGAGACACTTCAAGGACTGACACCGTTACACCTGGTATGGGATTGTCTGAAGGTTATTAAACATCTGGCAGGCTCAAATAAGGTAACACCTATGTGGGTGCAAGGTCATACTGGAATCTAAGGAAACGACGCAGCTGATGGCCTCGCCCGTGAGGGTTCTGCCTCTCAATTTATTGGACCAGAACCCTTCTGCGGCGTTACTAAGGGACACCTTAGAGCACCGGTAAAACGCTGGGAGGATGTTCAAAAGTCCTCCTACTGGTGCAGAATTCCAGGTTTACGACAGGCGAAGAAGTTTATATCACCTTCGTCTGTCAGGGTTAAGGAGTGTCTTGAACTTAGGAAACCTGAGTTGAGGCTGCTTACTGGCTTCCTCACAGGTCATGTCCCCTTAAAGTATCACCTTAAGAAGATGGGCGTAAGTACGACAGATGGATGCCGCTTCTGCGATCTAGAAGCGGAATCAGAGGAACATGTTCTGTGCCATTTTCCAGCAAAGACTGCAACATCTAGGATGGCGAACCATGAGCCCGGATAGTATGTATCTTGCACCGGCCAGTAGTATTATCAGGTTTATTAAGAGCCTGAATATTGACTGGACGGATAATTAAGTAGGGTCCAGCACAATAGATCTTTTAGGTCGCGGTGCGAGGTGGCTTATCGCCCACATGGCCCTTCAATCAATAATAATAATAATAATAATAATGCCGTCTCATCGGTAGAAGATGAAGAATATACGCCGTCCACATCGTCCCAGGATATACCGGGTAAATTAAAGTCGCCCACAATGATAAGTTGGTCGCTAGGAAGAACTAAAAGCATAACAGCTGAGTCGATGATGTTAATAAACGTATTGTAGTAATCCAAGTCCGATCTGTAAGGTATATGGTATACACGGCGACTGCAATAATCGAAGTATTATTGGCCAATCTGACTCGAACAGCAATCACGTTTAGGCTAGGATGACAGGCAATCACATCATTAGGAACCGAATTTTAACCGTAATCAAAACACCACCACCCTTAAGACGAATCGTATCTATCCTTTCTATGAACGACATAATCAGATGGAAATTATTCTTCCGAGAACATATTTATCGTAAGCCAGGTCTCGCTGATTATTATGACGTCATAATCGTTGTCAAGTACGCCTAAACGAAAAACTTTAGCTTTACCTCGAATACTGGAGGCGTTGTGATAGTAGATGAGGCAGTAGAGGATCGAGGTGGAATCGTTGATAGTGTTGGTTGTATCAGCAGTTATCGGTGTTGTTGGAACGTTATAGAAGCCCTGTTTTTTGGCTGTCATGATTTACAAATGGACGAATTAACAAACCACGAGGCCACATATCAGAACTGTTTAGAATATTGAAATATAAATCCTTTAATGTAATTTTAAAGGAGATTGTTTGGTTTCAAACTTTACTTCTTAAGTTGTAAATTTAAGATAGGTTTGATTTACCAAAAAATAAACTAACTATATTACCCCAGATGGGTACTATTTAGTTTGGTGTTAATAAAAGACTAATTGTTGGAATTTATTCTTTTATTATCTCTTTTCTCGCTTACCGTTGGTCGGGGCGATGTTTTCTTGAGTCAATTAATTTTTGAACTGATTAACTCAGACAAATGTTTGATTTATATACAAAATGGTCATACATTAATTATACTAATAACAACTAATATCGACTAAAATTGCTGATTTTAATATTACAATGTGTATGTTAAAAAATTATATATTTGGTGTCAATGAACTGACTAAAAATATAAAAACGTTATATTAAGGAAAAATGCATAATATACATTTTTCCATTGTAGTTAAATTTCATTAATCAATACTAATAACAAGAATGACTATTTATACGATTGAGGCCAGGCCTGCGCAGCATGGTGAGTTGGTATGTTCACGTGACTGAACATCCTCCGCGGCGACTTTAGTTGATATGAACCGGCGAGGTAATGGGAGCACGTTTGAAATTTGTTCTGATGACTGTGTAGCTGTTGTTTTCTTGCATCGATATGCAACGATAAGTGCGATAAAGGTGGCAATGATTCCGTAGAGTAAAACGTAATGATGAATATCGTGATAATTTAATTGTTGGTTTTCACTTTCTGCCAAATTTTTTTAGGTGTGTAACATTAGTTGATAGTTGATCCAAATCCATGAGAATGTTGTTGAATTCATGACTCATCATAGTTCTGTTGGTGGTATTTTCGTATGTGGCATTTTTGGACCGGATAAGCAGGCTGCTGAGGTTTATCGTTGGTTGATAGAAAGACTTCATTCTTGTGTTGAAGTTTTCGATTGAATGTATAGTTGTCATTCCATCCGTGATAGTGCAGGCTTTATGTAACGTGATAATTCCCGTTCCATTTATGATTGTGGTTGTCACTTCTTTATTACATACGATATTTATTGTACGCTTTCTTTCGGAGATAAAAATCCATGCGCTTGGATCGTGGGTTGGAATCCATAAGTTTCTTGGTAGCATAAAACGAATCTGGCAAGCATCTGTTTGTACTTCTTTATTTATGATTATATCGATCTCACAAGATGTTGGATTATTTTGTATATTATGAATAACGTTGTGGATCATGCAGAGATATTCTGAAGATCTCATGGACTTGCAAGATGTGAGCTCGTCTTCTGACATGGAGTAATAGGATTCCCTATTCAAACTTAACAATAAGAGTTCACTTGATGGTTCTATATAAGCATACATATCTTTATGCTTGGTTGGGATAGCAATCGGTTTTAAGATCTGATATATTCTGTTGTTGAATAACGGCATCTTTATTTCAAAAATTAACGCGTTCTTTATTTGTCCAACTTTAGCCGTCATCATCTGGTACAAGCTTATCATGTTATTTTCTCTATATATGGTGGCATCAGCTGGGACTATTTCATGTAATTTTTGTAATTCTTCCCTGAGTTGATTAGGTTTGAGAATAAATGTGTTTATCTTGCTATGGTGAATGTCTATGACGACGTTAATTAGCTGCTGTTGCATTGAATAAAAGTTTACCATTTCCAATGATAGGTGAATCCATAGAGCCATGAACCTTTGTACTGCTATATGCTCGTTTTCGTTTCTTTTTATTAAGTTGTGTAAAGCCACTGTTTGCTTATCTATTTCTTGTAGTTGATTGTTTACTGCTATCCAGTCTTTTTTGACGATATTCGTTGTTGATTCCATTATTGAAATTTGTTCTTTTAGCAATTTATGAATGTGCTGTTGATCATTTTTTAATGAAGTGATTTCGTTATCATACCGTTGTGCGTCGTCTTGGTCGAGAATTCCAAATAGTTGATTTGTGAGAGTACCAACTACGTTCACTAAACCTCGCTTCGTCCGAACATGATTGTAAGTGGGTTGGAGTATTTCTTTGTTGAGGTTTATATTGGAAAGTTGTTGCTTCATTTGTGTTATTGCGGGCTTGCAAAGTTGTCTTAGTTGCAACCATCCCTTATCCTCGCTACAGGTTTGAGTCATCCTATCAACAGCGGCTTTGTATACTTCAGCATCTAAGAACATTGCCGATAAATTAAAGTAAGATATTATAGTCCATTGTTGGTGGGAGAGCTGAGCTATCCCAATGTTTTCAAAATATATTCCCATTGTAGAAGTTAGAGTTGTAATATCAAAAGTCGTCTCCTTTAAAGTTGCTGAGCATATGCCGAGTACACTTATTAATGGAATCATAGTTAATAACATCAATTTGGATTGGTAACAAGGTCTAATTGTCCTTTTTTTCTTTTTTGGTTGAGGACTGATTTTTACTTTTTCTGCAGCTATTTTTACCACATCGTCTATTTGCCCTCGCAACCATTTCCTTGGTGGATTTTTCCCTTCATGTGTTTCTGTTGACTTACGTTTCCTCGTGGTGATGGTGTTGCGAAACGTGGTTGACAATACGGTGATGGCCTCGGTATCCAATTCTGTACCTTGTTCTTGTATGGTGTTTTCAATTGGGAGAGGTGCTAATTTTGTCACTGGCCTTTTTATAAGGGCCCTTCCGGGGCCGCGGAGTGTAGCTACACGAACGATTCCGTCTTGTCCCGGGTGAGTTTGTACAACCCGTCCAGTTATCCATCTGGATGGTGGAACATTGTTGTCTCGAATTAAAACAAGTTGTCCAATCTTCAGATCTGGTGTCTTCGTGGTCCATTTTGCTCGTTGTTGTAGTTGATGCAAATATTCTTGGGACCATTTTTTCCAAAAGTCCTCTTTCATTTTTTGGACCAATTTCCATCGAGTCAATGAGTTCATGTTGTTGTCTGAGACTCTGACTTCAGGCTGGGTTATGATAGCATCTCCAATTAAAAAGTGACCTGGAGTTAAAACGGTCGGATTACTTGGATCATTGGTCATTGGTGAAATTGGCCTTGAATTAAGGCAAGCCTCTATTTGACAAGTTAATGTTGTTATTTCTTCGAACGTCAAAGTTGTTTCGCCTATCACTCTTTTTAAATGATATTTTACTGATTTTACTGCGGCCTCCCATAATCCTCCAAAATGCGGTGCTCCCGGTGGAATAAAATGCCATTTAGTACCATGTTCCGTAGTAGAATTTACAATGTTTGAAGCTATTTGTTCTACTATTTCTTTTTTTTGTAATTCCATTGTTTTACTAGCGCCAACAAAATTAGTACCATTGTCGCAAAAAATATCGGAACATATTCCTCGACGAGACACAAAACGTTTGTATGCCGCCATGAACGCTTCGGCTGTTAAATCACTGACCACCTCAATGTGAACAGCTTTTGTTGCCATACAAACAAAAATTGCTAGGTAGCCTTTATATGATTTGTTGCCTCTACCTTTCGATACTCTTACGTTGAAAGGTCCAGCGTAGTCAACTCCTGACTTTAAAAATGGCCGAGCAGGAGCTATTCTTGCTTCTGGTAAATTACCCATTAGTTGATGCTTAATATTTTTACTGAATCGGTGGCATCTCAGACATTTTGATATTTGTTGTCTGACAACATTTCGACCATTTATGATCCAAAATTTTGTTCGGATGTGTGCGAAAGTTAACTGAGTACCGCCATGCATCGTTGATTTGTGGCCTTCTTGGATGATCAGGTTAACAATTGGATGTGATTGTGGAAGAATCAAGGGATGTTTTTCATCATATGACCAGGCGGTTGAGTTTTGTAATCGTCCACCAACTCTTAGCAGTCCATCTTTTAAAAATGGTGAGAGTGATAGTAACTTACTTTTGTTGTCGATTGGTTTGTTGTTCCTTAAATTATGAATTTCATTCCTATATTGGGTTAGTTGAGCCCTTCCAACTAACTGATGGAGAGCTTCTTGCATTTCTTGAGGTGATATAATGTTACTTATTTCGTATTTCATTAGTTTTAACTTGTTGATAAATCGTCTACAATATGATATTATTCGTTGAATCTTCTTTAAACTTGAATGTTTTATGTAAAGATGATCAAATGGGTTTTCGTCGTCCTTTATTTCCGTTGTTTGAGCTAGTGCTACTAATCTTTTCTCTGGAATATTTTCAAATTTTTCAGAAGAATTATGAACTGGCCAATTTGTTGGAGTGTTTGTTAACCAACTTGGACCATTCCACCATATTTGGTGTTTTTCGAGACAGTCAGCTTCTCTGCCTCTTGAAGCACAATCAGCTGGATTTTCAGACGACTTAACATAGTTCCATGTTGTTGGGCTGGTTAGACTGTGGATCTCTGTTACTCTATTTGCAACAAATATTTTAAATCGATGTGGTTCTGTTTTGATCCAAGCGAGCACTATCATTGAGTCAGTCCATGCGTAAGTTGTTATTTTGGAAATTCGAAGACTTTTAGTTACTTTTGCCATCAACCTCGCAAGTAACAACGCTCCACACAATTCTAGCCTAGGAATTGTTAGTTTTGATTTTATTGGTGCGACCTTTGTTTTTGATATTAGTAAATAAGGTCGAGGTGCACTATTTATATTATCTCTTTGGTAACAATATATAACTGCTGCATATGCATGTTCAGATGCATCGCAAAATCCATGCAGTTCTATGGGCGAATTGTTGGAAGTGTTTACCCACCTCGGTATTTTTATTTGTTCGAGCGCAGGCAATGAATTTTTATAACTGTTCCATCTCATTGAGATGTCTTGAGGTAATGGTGCATCCCAAGAAAATCCTGTTAGCCAAAGTTGTTGGAGTAATATTTTTGCTACTATAATGGTTGGTGACAACCATCCCAAAGGATCAAATAATTGTGATACCTCGGATAATAATTTTCTTTTGGTGGCGATTTCAGTTTTCTTCTCTTTTATATTTATTTTGAATCCGAAGGTATCAGTGTCAGGATTCCAAGATATGCCCAGAGTTTTTATTGTGTCATCTAGTTTGATATCCATTGTACCGATTGCCTGTGATTCGAGTGGTATCTGTTGTAATAGATCTGGCTTGTTACTAGCCCATTTCCGTAGTTGAAATCCTCCTTTACTTAGCATTGTAATGATTTGACGTTGCTGTGTGTGTGCTTCTTCTACAGAATCACTGCCGCTTAGTAAATCATCCACATAGAAATTGTGTGTAGTTATATCGGCTGCTATGGGAAACTCCTTTTTCTCATCATCGGCTAACTGTTGTAACGTGCGGATGGCTAGGTATGGGGCACTAGCTGTTCCAAAGGATACAGTTGTTAATTGATATTCACGAATTGGGTCTTTCTCGTTTGATCTCCATAGTATCTTTTGATACCTTTGGTCATCTTTATGTATTCGTATTTGGCGGTACATTTTCTCGATGTCCGCTGTGTAGACCACCCTATGTTTCCTCCATCTTAACAGGATCGAAATCAATTCCTCCTGTAGTGTTGGCCCAACCATTTGTTGATCGTTGAGGCTCTTTTTATTGCTGGTTTTAGCTGAGGCATCGAAAACAACACGTAGCTTTGTCGTTGTGCTGCTTTCTTTTACTACTGCATGATGTGGTATGAAGTATTCTTCTGCTGGACTCATTTCAATTTCACAGAGTCGCATGTGACCTAGTTCAATGTATTCGTTAATGCATTTTTTGTAGTCATTGGCATATGTTGGTGATGCTGCGAATTTCTTCTCCAACTGCAGGAATCTGGCTAACGCTCTTGTTTTTGAAGCCCCAAGTATTGGTGGATTATGATTAAATGGGATTCGAACTGTATATCTCCCATCAGCGTCACGGTGATAATTTGCCTCATAATGTTCCTGGCAGTTTTGTTCTTCTTCTGTTAATAGCCTGTCTTGTTGTACTTCTTCTATTTCCCAGAATGATTTTAACCTGTTGTCAAGTTCCGTTTTTGTTATCATGCATTGAACCCTTGGTGGCTCGTTATAGTTTATTGGTCCACATATTATCCATTCTAGTTCTGTTTTTTGTGCCACTGGTTCTCCTGTTTCGCCTTTTACCACATCATTCATTACTATCGCTGGGTAATAATCTGCGCCCAATAATATATCGATTTTATTAGGCCTATTGTACTCTGGATCTGCCCATAACAAATTACTAATATGTGGCCATTTCCAGGCATTAAAACTGTATTCTGGTAAATCTCCCACTAGTTGATTTACTATTAGCGCGCTTATTTGTGTTTTGAATTTCGACGGAAATCTCGGCTCAATATTGAATGTCATCCGTTGTTCTGCTACTCCGGCTGTCACTCCTCCTACTCCTTTAAATTCTACATGCGTTTTATTGCTCTGTATATTTAATTTTTTAGCTGCCTCATGAGTTATGAATGATGCTTGAGAACCTGGATCAATCAGCACTCTTAGTAGTTGTGGGTGACCTCCGTTGCTTGGAACTTTAACTAATGCTGTGCTCAGTATTACCTGAGCTGCTGTTGTTGTGCTGTCTAACATGTGTGTTTCCACAACTGGTATGCCACGTTTTGGGTTTTGTCCAGGTGGATTTATTTGTCGGCATTCAATTTTGTTAGTTGCACCTTCTTTGGTGTGGAGAAGAGTATGGTGTCTTCCTTTGCATACCACACATTTCCCTTCTGTCAAGCATATTTTTGAAAGACTATGTTTTCCTAAACATATCCGACATAGATTATTCATGTTGCATATTTTGCTGCGATCTATTGTTGACATCTCCAAAAATAATTTGCATGCTTCAATCGTATGTGATCATTTACAATTGACGCATCTGTTTGTTGTTGCTGCTAGCGTTGTCATGGCTTTTTGTGGTTGTAATCGGCTGGTTGGTAAGGGTTGTCGATTCGGTTTACTTCCTAGTGCTTCTAGTGATTGGAATCTTTTTTCCAAAAACAACAAAAGGTGATTCAAATTTTGAATCTTTTTTGGGTCGTCTAAAGTGGTCTCATAGGCTCTGATGGATTCGTTGTCTAATTTCTTCTGAAGTATGTGTATTATCAGGGCATCATATTTGTCTTCACCATTCAAGATATTATTGATGTTGTGAATGGCTTCACTTGTTGTGTCATGCATTGTTCTGATTCCTGCCGCGGTTTCTGTCATCATACTTGGTTGATTAATTAGTTGGTTAAAATATGCTGCTGCCAGAATTCTTTCGTTGTTGTAGCGATTATTTAATATATTCCATGCCACCTGATAATTTTCTGCGGTTGATTCAAGATGGCTTATTATTTTAGCGGCTGGACCTCCTAAATGACTTTTTAAGTAGTTGATCCTGTGGGTATCCGTAAGTACTTGGTTTGTATGCACGAGTTTCTTGAATGTATCCGCGAAACCTTTCCATCTTATGATTTCTCCATAGAAATGTGGAATTTCAATATTTGGTAGTCTGATATCTATTGAATTGTGTTTTGATTGTTGATCATTCTCAATCTCCATTGTAATTTCAATCACAATGTCATCATGCGCCTGCTTAATATTATCGAAGTAATTCTCCATGAAATATTTTGCATTGATTTCATCTTCTTCTGAAACTTCTATGTTGATTTTATCGTCGAGGTCCATGATTTGTTCCATCATCCTCTCCATATGTTTCAAAACAAGTTTTAGTGCTTGTTTTGATTTTTTTTGTGCCAATGCCTCTTTAGCTGTGTTTATCTCTCTATATAGAGCCCTCATCTTTATATTTTGTAGCTTCATCATCTGGCCGAACTCCTTCCTGTTGGCTGTCGCGGAAGTTGGAATGTTATTAGATGAGCTTTGTCTTTCTTTTCGTGTTGGTTTACTGCTGTCATCTGTACTTAAGATTGTTAAGGATGTACTTTGCGAGTGTTCCGCTGATGTTGTTGGTGTCGGTGTTAGTGGTGGCCCGTGGTTTAATCGTTTTCGCATATCATCGATTAGGAGGTCGTAAATCTCCGCTATCTTCTTTCGTGAGTCGAAGTAGGAATGATTGTGCTCTAACGGTGGCTGCATCTGTCGGATGATATCATCCGTTGCGACATATTCTGTGTACAATGCTTTTAAAGCATCTATTTTTGTTTCCAGATATGTCTTCGTTTTCCGAGCATTTCCATCTTTATTGTAGTTTGTGTGCATCTGGATTATCTTGCCGCCTACTTCTTCTTGTTTGCCTAAGGTCGACATTGTTCCGCCGTTTGTTGGTAGTGTATTGCTGGGTATGTCGCTGTTGTTTGATGGCTTGAACTTGTAGGTGCTGCTTGGTTGTTAACTCTGTCGATTGCCTGTTGTTTGTTGGCTTGCTATAGATGCTGGTTGCTTGATGACTCGAATTTGCAGATCGTAAATTTCCAGTTGGTTGTTGGTGTTTTTGATGCCGGTTGTTGTTTGGCAATGTATTTCTCAATTGGTGCCTGTTTTTTTTTTAGCTTCGAAGGACCATGTTTGGTTTCAAACTTTACTTCTTAAGTTGTAAATTTAAGATAGGTTTGATTTACCAAAAAATAAACTAACTATATTACCCCAGATGGGTACTATTTAGTTTGGTGTTAATAAAAGACTAATTGTTGGAATTTATTCTTTTATTATCTCTTTTCTCGCTTACCGTTGGTCGGGGCGATGTTTTCTTGAGTCAATTAATTTTTGAACTGATTAACTCAGACAAATGTTTGATTTATATACAAAATGGTCATACATTAATTATACTAATAACAACTAATATCGACTAAAATTGCTGATTTTAATATTACAATGTGTATGTTAAAAAATTATATATTTGGTGTCAATGAACTGACTAAAAATATAAAAACGTTATATTAAGGAAAAATGCATAATATACATTTTTCCATTGTAGTTAAATTTCATTAATCAATACTAATAACAAGAATGACTATTTATACGATTGAGGCCAGGCCTGCGCAGCATGGTGAGTTGGTATGTTCACGTGACTGAACAGAGATGAAGGTAATGGAACTGTCAATTACCCGGCCCTTTGCAAGTAATAATTAACAATCCACTTCGTCAAGCGAGAAATTTTCTAGTTTACTTTGAATGTAGCCAACAAACATTTCAGGTGAAACGGATGGGTCGATTCCGCTTATATACAAATATTTTTTATTATTGGCAGGAATAACGGCAGGTTTAATTGAATCAACGGGATGACCTGTACCACTAACACTTTGAGTATGGTTCCGTGAATTAATGATATTACCAGCACCCGTGTCCATTTCAGAAACTTTTGTGTTATGATGGTTCGGAGGGAGTGACACTCACAGAGTTGTTTAACAGTTGGTTGATTGATTTTCGATTTTCAGCTACCTCGGATTCGATCATTTTCAGGTCAATATTTTCCGCGGCTCTTCCGGTAATTGCATCAATTTTATGTAAGCAATGTTATGTAAAATAGCAATCATTCGAATATTTTTTTATTGAGTTGATGGCAGCATGATCAATGCCACTGCAGTCATAGTGAAATTGCTTCATGCAATAATTGCTAGACACAGTATCCGAAGATGTAGAACTAAATAATTAAGAACAGTCACTACCCGACATTTTAATAATTATATAAAATAGTATTAAACTGTTAAAATGGTTATGATGATAACAAAATATTTTAGAACGGCTTTTATAGGAACACTTGTCCTATTGACCCCCTTGTGCTAGCTGCCCTTAAAAACAATATTTTTTAAAAAATGAAACAATGATTTAAGTAAAGTATACTAAATCAGCAAGGAAATTTTGGTCGAAACCTCGAGGTTTAGATCGGATTGCACAACAGAAATTTACAATGTTTGCAAAAATTTATTTACCAGATTTCCAACTATCGAAGTGACATTAGATTGTTCAAATGAGAAATTAGAATTATTACAATAAATATTTAATCCTGCTTCCAGGAAATTCCACAAAAGAAGTGTAAAAGCTATTTTCAGGTATCGCATCCAACAACAGAAGTTTATGGAGAAATAGTCTGTATTTATACTGAAGCTATGTCAAAAAAAACTGGTATACATTTATCCGAAATAGTACAATAACTAAAATAAAAATTAACAATGAATAGTGTCAAATTGAAGCGGAGTTGGTAATCTGCTCTGTGTTTTTTTTTGGTGTTCACGTGATGGGTTTGGAAATCCTCTCTTCAATACACTATGCCAATCTCGAAACCTTGTAGCATTAATCCAAGTGATTTTTAGTTTGGTCAATACAGTAGAACGAGTGAAATAAAGTGTTAAAACCAAGTCGTATTCCCAGCCCATTTTCGATTTTCGGCTAAAGTAATTTTAAAACGCACGTCTTATAACATAAATTGGTTTTATCTACACTTTTTTTGTATAGCTGCACTTTAGATGAAAAATGAACCAAATTATTTCATGCGGATGTTAACTTAACATATGTACATGGTTGTATCCGCATATTAGTTATTATCTTAATCTACCTGGCCAAATATGCCTCTAGTTGGCTTTATATCTAGGAATGGCTATATTCAAATTTATACTTTTCTATAATACTATAATGTGCTCAATACAAAGAGACTTCTTCTTTTTAACATGTTATGTTTTACCGCAAGTGATTTAACTTTCAAAAATTTTAAAATTGTGGTGAATGACTTCTCTCATTAATTCGTTAAAATCAAATTTCAAATGTTTTTGTCATAGTATAAGTGAAACAAATGTATATCCCAATGTAAGCAAAACTATATTTTAATCAAAAAATAAAATCGGGTTAACTAACCTTTTTAAAGTAAATAAAATAAAATGTTGTTTATCATAAAGTATAAATTTTGATTAAACTAAGTACTTCTCAAAAAAATTATTACAATCAGTAAAAGAACAACATTCTGTATAATAGATGTGAACTTTGTATATAAACATGTGTAACGATAACCACCCTCCCCCCATCCGCTTTATATCAAACATACTCAAAAACATTCAAGTCATCTCATTATGTATGTATGTAGATTCAAGATGGAAAAACTGAAATTTATTTTTCTCATTTTCCTTTTTCATTTTATTTAAACACTTCAAACGCACATACATACGTATTATGTATACTTGTAAATAAAACGAAATAAATTTGTTTCTTCGTTTTTTGACATTCCAACGTTAAAAAATTAAAAAAAAAATTGTGCTTCCTACTTTTCATATTCAGAAATCTTAGCATATACAAACAACCTTACAACACAATACCACTCGTTTTCCTTTAAGGATAATATTTCTCGTTTTGGTATTTTTATTCATTTTATTTATGTATGTCTTCGATTTAACATAACATTTCAACAACATACAACTAAAAAAAATAAAATAAAAAAGGGTTCAAAAGTTGATAAATCCTGCGGACCGATGACCGTTGTCACTTTCGATTTATATGCCGAAAGGAAAAAAAGGATTTGTTTGGTGCATTAAAATGGTGTGGCGCTTAGGAAATTGCGTACTCATATGGTATGTACATAAATATATAAATAAAATAAATTGACGGGCTTTAATATTTCATCAAGATATGGGCTAAATACTTTTAAATTTAAAACTTGTTTATTTGCAATCCGGTCCATATACTCTTCTGGCGCACCATTTAAGTTCTGCAGATGATATAGTCACAAGGAATAAATTATTCAGTTTTATTATTTGAGTAATTATAAGAGACTTTGCTAAGGTGACTATATTTGTTACGGATTTGTAAATCTGATATTTCTCAGTAGCTGTTGGGGGGTACTTGATATGTCATTAGTGAGACATGACAAAATATCTTAGAAAACTTCAAAAAAAAAACATTGGAACCCACTGACCACCGTAGTACCATCAACCTGTAAAAATTGAAAAAAAAAAAAAATTTGAATGTATTGTGGAGGTATTCATAAAGAGCAATAAACAAGTTTGTTATACCGGGTGTTTTTTTAACCTGATACACTCAAATATCTCGGAAAATAAGCACTCTACGAAAAAAATGGTTAAAACCAATATTTAATTATTCCGTGGGGGAATACATTAGTGTTAAAATTAGTACCCCCTAAATTAGTGGGGCGGGGGGTCACTTTGAAACTAAAATTTGAACCCCTATTTTTTATTGCAGATTCGGATTTTACGACTAAAAAATACGTAGGATTTGACTGAAACCTTTTTCTTCGATTCATGATAGATTGGGCTGTAATTGACGATATTCAATTTTTTCCGATTGCTCCTACTCAAAACATACGCAAACGATTTTGCAATACGTCTGCATTAAAAATACCACGGTTTCATTGTAAATACTCGAAGTTAGTTTCAAATAATTTGTATTTCTTAAATTTTCAATTACTGAAAATGGCTTCTCATTATCTTAACCTTATCGTCATAGTGACGAATATCGTCAATTAGAGTTAAGTCCTACGTATTTTAGTCGTAGAATCCGAATAGGCAATAAAAAATATGGGTCCATATTTTAGTTTCAAAGTTACCCCCCGCCTCACCTACAAGGAGGAGGGGGATACTATTTTTAACACTAATGTATTTCCCCTACGAAATATGAATAATTTCCAAGCCTTTTTGGAAATGAAAAACAAATATTTGGGATTCAAATCACAATCCGCACAATCCGAACTTTGCAAAAAAAAAGTACACAAGCCAAAATCGATACTACAGTACATGGCCATTGAATTAGCAACTTTTGATTTTCTAAAATTGCACTATTAATACAAGCAATTTCCGGGAAATTTTATCTTTATTTTATAGCACAAGTCTAGCGCCGTTTATGACGTACAAAATTATTTACAGTTATTTCTCTTGAATTTGTTATTGAATATTTTTCTAAATTTTGTAATTTCCCGAGCGAGCGGTTGATGAACTTTAGATAACGGTAGTACTTAAATAGTGTAATAAATGAGGTATCATAATTTTTTTATTAACTATTGTGTTAGTGGTTCTTTATTGGTGCGATAAGTTATAATTATCAATTGTGTTTAGTAAGTGATTTTTGAGATTTTCGCGTTACTGTCATAATGGGACGAAAAGCTGACAATACATTGATAAAAAACAACGTATTACTGATTTACTGGAACACTCATCATTAAAACAATATGAAATTGTCAAAATAGTTGGAACCAGTAAACATGTTGTGTCTGGAATTAAGAAATTACTCCAAAATGGCGAGGTCGTGACTCCACCGCATGGGGAAAATTGCAGAAAACCAAAGAAAACATCCGAACGGGAAGACAGAATCATCTTCAAATTAGGCTTACAGAATCGTAAACGATCAACGGTTTCAATAAATGACATTATAAAGAAATACGACATCAACATCTCGAATAGAACCTTGCGACGCCGCTTTAAACAATTTGGACTAAAACAGTGTCGTCCGACTATTAAACAAAAATTAACGTCCAACATGATAGTTAAATGAATTGCTTGCATGGGGACGGAAATACAAGCACTTCTCAGTGTCAGATTGCTCTAATGTAAGCAAAAATTCGTGTTTCCCGTTTCGTTTTTACAAATTTTCTTAAACGGCCAAATTTTCAGGTTTGTTTCTCGGATGAATCTTCGGTCCAAATTATTGCCGAGAGAAATATTTTTGTTAAACGCCGCTCACATGAGCGTTTCAATGAATACTGTGTTGTACAAAAGGTTAAACATCCAACATCTGTTATGGTTTGGGGTTGTATCACCACAAAATGTCCTGGGCCTCTTCATTTAGTAGATAGCATTATGAATGCTAATTATTTCTCCGTCGGCAAAGATACATCTGTCAGCAGGATGGAGCTCCTTGTCACACCGCCAAGTCGGTTAAAAACTATTTGAGTTTCAAAAACATACCGCTATTAGATTGGCCGGGCAACTCTCCGGACATGAACCCAATAGAAAATATTTGGACGGTGCTAAGGACGCTGTTATCAAAAAAATACATCACAGACAAACAAACATTGATTGAGGAAATTAAAAACATATGGTTCAACGACCCACTTATTAAAAAAACCATAATAAACTCGTTCCAGACTATGCCAGAAAGAGTCGAAATGTTGCTCAAGAATAAAGGAATGTGGACTTAATATTAAATAATAGATCTATTAAACTTTTATTTAATTTTTTTTATATTCATTAAATCTTAATTTAACAATTTTAATGAAATATTGATAAATAAATTGATGCTATGATATTGAATTTCCCAAAAAACTAAGTTTTATACAAGTTGCTAATTCAATTGCCATGTACTGTAAATCCAAATTTTTCCTCATGGCAATATTTTATTTTTTCAAACCAGTTGTATTTGTGTGATCGTAATTGCAAAAGCCAAAATTGGAAAGAGATATGTATATATGTATATTGATAACTAAGCAACTGGAAAATGTTTAGCAGTTACTACAATCACACATACAAACTGAAACTTGGATTCAATAAAAGAAATATTAATTTTACATAATAAAGGTAGTGTCATTTTGATGAGGTTGCAACAGAATAATTAAATATTGATTTTAACCATTTTTTTCATAGAGTGCTTATTTTCCGAGATATTTGAGTATATCAGGTTCAAAAAAATCACCCGGTATTATATACATACGTACATAAGAGCATGGGAAAAAATTCATTGACGAAACTGAATAGCTAAAAAAAAAAATCAAATAAATGTGGGCAAAAAAAAATTTTTTGAAAATTGTTGGCAACATAAAACGATTCTTACATCAATGATAAAGGAGAATTCACTTGCACCAACATCGCTTAAGAATTTCAGCTTGAAATAAAATGTAACACCTTGAATTTTTTGTGTACATTCCTGTAATTTTTTTATTTTTATTTTATAAGATTACGGCATACTGTTACAACGATTGCTTTGAAATCGCCTTTACCTAACAAAGATAATACACTTAACCTAAATCCCCCTAAATCCCAATAGCTTAGTGGTCAATTATTTGATAAACTAATGTTAATTGTGAAAGATATCGCCATATAATTTTTGTTTCTGAGTCATGGATGAAGTTCAACAATTCTAGCCTACATTTACAGTTGGGTTACTTTGAATTTTTCCGTAAAGACCGTGGGAGTTGGCGAGATTGTTGGGTTGCGATTTATGTGAAAAAGCTCTTGAGCCATGAAATATTACAATGCAAGTAATACACAAATAGCTAATCATTATAATAAAAAACTTGCTATATGTGTGATTTACAATCCAATCCGCCCACTTCAACCAGAGCAAATTGATAAACTGGCCATAGTATTATGTACTGGCCATACGGAATTATAGTTAAGAATATTAAAGTTATCTGGTAGTGGGAGGTAGGATATTTCAATGTTGATGTTCTTGTAACGACGCAGACGGCCAGTGAACTAAAACCACTTAAGGCGCACTCAGTCAGTGAAATACTAGTATTATGAAAATTTGGTGATACGAATTTGATTACATCTTGCGTTTCCCCAAGGCTCTGTGTCAATCCTTTTAGGGTACTGATGAAATCTAGTATCATCTTTTTAAGGATGATTTACAAATATATTCATTATTCATTTAGTGATCCTATTCCTATTGAGACCGTAATAAATAACTTGAATGAGTATTAGATTGGTCCAAATTACTTAAACACCATATTAATATTAGTAAATGCCAAGTTATCATCTTATTCAATAAAAGACAAGTCACTAGACCAACTAATTACCTATGTAATTATTGATAGTCACAAAATTGATTTCTATGAACATGTAAAAAATTTACGGGATTTTAAGTAAATTGTGGGATACAGTGAGATTTCTATCTATTAATGTTTCTGATTTCGCAGGATCGTTCCTCCTCGTAGTTCTTTGTGGGCTTAGCGTGGAGACAGAGGTACCAGCTAGTTCAACCCCAGTGGTATTGATTTGGTAATCCCTCGTTTTGACGATCAGTGGTGGTCATTCCCTAGCCATCTACTTTCAAATTTCTGTTTCTTTCATTTTAAGGTCCCCCACTTGTTTGCAGGGCCTTTTATTATTATATTTAACGGTAAATATTATATTATATTATTTTATGTAACGGTGTGGCCGTGAGACCAACGGGGAAGATATCATTTTATTTAATTATTATTTATTATTATACCTTTCCATTTCTCTCCGGTGATGTCGGTCTCCGGCAAGGCAACTTTCGGAGATCGGCTTGGAATATGTGTTGGCAATTTTGTGATGGTCGCTTATGCCATGGGTGCTCACTTCCTGAGGGCGGAGCATGGTTTGGCGAGGGCGGCCTTCCTTCTATTAATGGCATCGGTGGGCAGTGGTGACATAGCAATCTAGTAGCCACTCTGGCCCAATGAATAAGAGGACCTCTTCGGCAGACTATGTGGAGGTTTTACTGGTGGTGTGGCTTATTCCTAAACAGACACACCTTGTTTATTATTTTCGTTTCTCTCCTGTAAACATGTGGGGATGAAATATTTTTACATGTTTTCAATTGCTTATCTTCAATACGGTCAAATTATTACAAATTTTGGGCGGGAAACGTCGTGTTCTGCTAACGGAATCATGTTCTTTTTTGATCATTTTAAGGTTGGAATGATCTTTCATGATAAAAATTAGTTCGTCCAAACCCTGCTTCTAGGGTGGGAACGTGAGATTCTTGAGCAAGCTTGGTGCAACTAAAATACTGTTCAAATTGGACAATTATCTTTGGACTCAGCAATATTTGTAAAAAAGGCAATCAACATTAAGATCACCGCACGATTTTCTTTCGAAAACCATAATGACGATCAAAAATTAAGTTGTATTTCTCAATATAGTTTGTCGAGTTAAAGTTTATTATTGTCTCTATTAACTAAAGCATTAATTTTATTCCCTTTTTTTGGTACTAGATAGCTTTTCTCTATGGAACCATAGAGATGAAAAAATCCTGTTAACATCGAAAGATGAAGTAGCTTGTTAAGCCCATTTGCTAAGGAATTAAGGCGCAGTTCTTCTTTTTGCGTTTTTCTTTCAGCTGCTTTGAGATAAACGAATCCAGTGGATAAGAATTGGCTTTCTTAAGAGCAATTAAATACAGATTATTATTACTGTTTAACGGTAGTATCAAGACTTAGATGTATCAAAAAAGGTGTTTTGAACCTAACCGACAAAAGTTCTCCAAAATCAGTCACAATTTCTAGATAACACTGCTTTGGCTGCAAGATTTAATGTTTGCCCAACTTGAGGTTGCAATAAAAACCGTGTAGCGGCTGAATTCTTAAAGGCAGCTACAATTTTTAGGTACTACTTTGATATAAAAAACAACATTTAAAAAAATAAGTACAATTCAACTTAATTTTGTACAATATCATTTCAATTTTTAGTACAATTCAAAAAATGCGTTTTCCATCACTAGTCGATACACTTTGTATTGACCTCGGGTTAAAGTATTAGGGGATTTTGATATTTTTACTTTTTTCCTGGTAGATATGTATATTTATAAATGATTAACAAATCGAAAATGTTGTGAATGCCATTATTGTTAATATATTTTGTCTATAAAAAGCCAAAAGAATCTTATGGATTTCTTAGTATTGAAAATTCGAGGTGATCCCTCTTCAAACACCGTGCCGCGAATACAATTTTTAGCATTGAGACGAATAACATTGGCTTAGGCTCGGAAGTTTTATAGTTCGGACCATAATTTAGTTGAATTAGAAGAACCTCACTACAAGCTTAATATTTTAATTAGAATAATAAAAACAAATTTGAAATGAATTTGAAAAAATTAGAATAATTTGAAAGAAAAATTTACCATGAATACTAAAATTTGCAAGACACAGCAAAGTGAAGATTTAGTGGCGTTTATGTTTTAATACCGACTCTCCGTTCAATTTGAGTCAAAAAGCAGATTACTGAATATTATTTATGGATTGCGAATCTCCAAATGTGGTTGTTGATTGGAAAGTTCAGATTTTGTGTTGGGATTTGAAATCCTTAACCCTAATTAGTTTTATTGGCTTTTTCTTAATTCTGACTAAAGCAAACAAAAGTTTATGTTACAAATGGGTGAAGTGAATTAAAAAAGTAAATGATTGTTTAATTTAATTGCAAAAGAAGCTTGATTGTTTAATTTAATTGCAAAAGAAGCTTTACCTTGACTATTAATTTTTTTTTTAGTAAATACTTGAAGATACTGATTAGTTATGAAGTACAAATATCGAAAAAAGTAAAAGCCTTTACATTTTTTAATATTCACTTCAAATCGCTCGGTTATCACCGCTTAGGAATGTGTTCCGCTACCGCTTGGAATCAGGTATCCTATTGTATTATCAATTTCTGAGGGGAGTTTAAGTATACTTTGACTCTACTTTGTAAATATTGAGAAAATTGATTGCCATAAAAGCAGTTTTAATACTGGTATCTATGGTCGTTGGAGAAACTGATTTGGACGGTGCTAGTGACATTTTTCGGCTAAACCCTGACGTTTCAAGAATAAATCACATTAAGACGTTTTCATGTTGAACTTAAAGTCAATTTTATACGTATTAATGTATCATTTATTTTACAGTAAATACATTTCAAGATCGTATTATTTTATCAACTTTGTGTGTTATTCCCATTACAGATAGTAAGAAAAGAGCGATCTTTATATGTACAAACAGCAAATTGTGTTGAAGAAAAAGAATTGATAGATTTGCTGAGTAAAATATGTCAAAGTAATGCGTCCCGGCTAGAAAACTTTCATCCCTGTGCCTACATCAATGGAATGTGGAAATATTATGACTTTAAACTAATAAAATAATTAAAAAAAAAATCGAAATATCCAATTAATTAATTTTAAGAACTAAAAATAAAACAAAAAACAACGCTTTTTTGTCAAATTGTGTATTTTCCAAACTAATAAGTTAGTACCAAATATGAAAATTAGTACCAAATATAAATAAATTTGAGTCATTTTGTAAAATTTTTTTGGAATATAATGCGACATTTTTTATTTTATTTTATTTTTAGGAAAAAACATAAAATCTCCATTTTTGTGATATTTATTTTATCATCCTCCATTTTTGTTTTATTTTTTTCTAGAAATGAATTCGCATTTTACAAAATAAGCCCTCAAGAAATGAAATGAGCATTTTCCAAAATAAGCGCTTATACTGGATATATCTCACTGGATGTCAATCTAGAAATTAATTCGCATTTTACAAAATAAGCCCTCAAGAAATTATATGAGCATTTTCCAAAATAAGCGCTTACACTGGATATCAGTCAAAAAATGAAATTGAAAAAATAGGCATACCATAGCTTTTAACTTTTATTTCCGTTGCAACAACAATCTAAAATACCTTTTTCTAATTTTATTGAGACTTTTGAAGCAACGGTTGAAGACGACGAGTCATAAATTAAATTCTCCAATAAAAACATCTTTTGGCGATACAAAAATTGCCATTTTAAATAGCACAAAATCTTAAGTCAAAATTTCCAAAATTAGTTCACATATTATATAATAGATGGCACTCATTAGCAAAGATACATAATTTGCTCTACCAAAGAAACACGCCAAATGAGCCAATTTTTAGTACAAAATGTTTCTATACTTAGCATAGACTCAACCCTTTTGCCATAGTTGCCATTTTTCCGCTGTATAGAACTTGGCGCCACCGTCGCTTGGCTGGCGTCTAGTAGGTAAAGTAGTTCCAAAGGATGTACATGTGTTACACCAAAACCATTCCAAATTGAATTATGAACGGGATTTGATCCGGCACGTGATTTACAACGTTTATATTCAAGGTGCGTACATGCTCCAATTCTGGTGAAAAAATGTACACCACGAAGTTAGCAAAATAGTAAAATTTTTAGTTAAAATTGGTTACCCTGGTGAACTTTTTGATATCTTATAATAGTTAGCCAAAAGTTTTCAGCCGAAAGATATAAAATGTCGGTAATGCAGATAGTGTCTTGGCTATATCAGCCGAAAGTTACCATCCGACATATTTCAGCCGAAACATATTTTAAATAAAATGAAAAAATAACAAAACAACTTAGAAACTGGTGTTTTCATGAAGTGAATTTACGGCTGAATAAAGGCTCATTTTGGTTTGTTACTGTTTACCATAGGAATTATACTAAAAATTTCATCAGAAAAGCTTAATATAAAATTAAAAAATTTGTATAAATTCAAACTTTAAAGTGTCATGTCTGGAAAGTATTTCAATAATTGTTGGGTAGGCACATTAATTGAAATACGATCCAGACATGACACTTTAAAGGTTGAATTTATACAAATTTTTTAATTTTATATGGGCTTTTCATTCAAGCGAATTTTCCCGGGCTCCCCACATGAAACTTGCCCGGGTAATTTTTCTAAGAATGATTGTTGGGTAGGCAAATTAATTGAAATACTTTCCAGACATGACACTTTAAAGGTTGAAATTATACAAATTTTTAATTTTATATGGGCTTTTCATTCAAACGAATTTTCCCGAGCTCCCCACAAGAAACTTGCCCTAATAATTTTAGAAGAAATAATTGTTGGGTAGGCACACTAATTGAAATACTTTCCAGACATGACACTTTAAAGGTTGAATTTATACAATTTTTTTAATTTTATATGGGCTTTTCATTCAAACGAATTTTCCCGAGCTCCCCACATGAAACTTGTCCTAATAATTTTTCAAGGGATAGTTGTTGGTAAGGCACACTAATTGAAATACTTTCCAGACATGACACTTTAAAGGTTGAATTTATACAATTTTTTTAATTTTATATGGGCTTTTCATTCAAACGTATTTTCCCGAGTTCTCCACATGAAACTTGCCCTAATAATTTTTCAAGGGATAATTGTTGGTAAGGGACACCAATTGAAATACTTTCCAGACATGACACTTTAAAGGTTGAATTTATACAATTTTTTTAATTTTATATGGGCTTTTCATTCAAACGAATTTTCCCGAGCACCCCACATGAAACTTGCCCTGATAATTTTTCTAGCGATAATTGTTGGCTAGGCACATTAATTGAAATACTTTCCAGACATGACACTTTAAAGGTTGAATTTATACAAATTTTTTAATTTTATATTAAGCTTTTCTGATGAAATTTTAAGTATAATTCCTATGGTAAACAGTAACAAACCAAAATGAGCCTTTTTTTAGCCGTGAATTCATTTCATGAAAATACCAGTTTCTAAGTTGTTTTGTTATTTTTTCATTTTATTTAAAATATGTTTCGGCTGAAATATGTCGGCTGGTAACTTTCGGCTGATATAGCCAAGGCACTATCTGCATTACCGACATTTTATATCTTTCGGCTGAAAACTTTTGGCTAACTTTAATAGTATCTTTTTGTTCTAGTTGGAAATAATTCAACTCATACAGCTAACTGTGGTGTACAGTGGTGTACATTTTTTCACCAGAAATGCGTAGCATGTACGCAGCTTCATTAATCATGACAAATTTATCTAAATTAGAAGAATTTCATAGTGCCAGTTTAAGTAGTAGCGTACCACAGGCATCAGATGATTTTTCATTATCCGCGTGTCGCCTGACATTACAATCATTAATCGAAATAGCATTAGGTATAGAACAAATTCATAGAAAATATAAAAGTTTGCTGCCACGTGAAGTATAAATAGATGAGGAAAAGTGCGAATACTTTGTATCCATATATAAAAATGAGACGAACATGTACTGGTGGTAGATGTACTAAAAATTAACTTTTGTATGTTTCCATGCTGCAATAAAAAAATTTAATATGTGTAGGTACTCATGGAAGGGAAAATCTGTAGTCTCGATAAAATATCTGTAGAAAAAGCAAAATTTTAGTGTACATTTAATAAGTCCTGTAATTCAATGAAATGAATTATAAACGATAAAATGTAGCGTAAAAAGTCCTAATGGATGAAATTAAACTGAATGAATTGCAGTTTAACCATAAAAATAGAGAACATCTGGATGCGATCTATTGAGCTCTATTGAGATTAATAAAACGCACATCTACTGTTAGAATCCCATGACCACCATGAATTCTATCATGCTAATAGCGATCAGGTGATTTATAATGTTATTTGTGATTACACATCTAGCATGGTACATCGCACGATCATCGTAACACTGTGTATTGTAGTACTACTGTCATTTGCTGATCCTGGTTTGGCTGTTTAGTTGTAGTTTTCTCAACCTTCTTATTATGTAGTATCTCATAATGCCATCCTTGGTATTGTTCACATGGTGGATTAGCCTTATAGTCAGCTAACGCGTGATTGATTTTAAGACAATTCGTACATGGCCGCAATAATAGTACCGGCTGTCTTTTGTCAAAAATATTTATTGATAAAAATTGGGAGCAATCTGCAAGTGATGGTTTTAGTTGCAGAGATTCCAAGATTTGTTTGGATTCGTTGCGAATAGAGATTATCTTGTGCCAATTGCTGCTTTTCGAAAATTCGAAACTTCCTGAAGTTTTTAAACGTTTGAATTTTTGTTGAATTCTCTAAATACCTTTCATATGATCTTACAGATACGTGACCAGGTTTTTGACTAGATAACTATTTGATTCCAAGATTTGTTATTGACTCCTTTATAGTTGATTGCATGTAAAACTCTCTAGTGGCGTCATATTGAATGAATTTAGGACAGCCATCGTGCGATTATCGTACCTTTCTTTGATAATATTTTGATTTATCAGGCTAGCTTTTTTGACTGACTTCTCAACGTAGGTCTTTAAGTAACTGATATAGTGTGTGTTGTTCAGTGTGAATTTCATGTGTTCTCCACTAAAGCGGGGTATTTGTATTGCTGGCGGCTTAATTTCTGCTGGTCGATAACTACCGATTTTCTATTGCTTGTTTTCCGTGAAAACCTCTGCAACTATTTCGACCTACGCTTTACGTGTGTCATCGTAGAACTCATCTGTGAAGTAGTTAGTTGTTGATTCTTGATCTTCTGTCGCTTACAAGCACATGGTGTCTTTAAGCTCGGCAATTTGATTCTCTCCATGTAATAGACACAAATCATCACTTTGAAACAGCTGTCGTTTTCGAAAAAAAAAATTTTGTACCAACTTTGATTGCAATGAGAAGTAATTGAAAAATTTTAAAGTTATTCCATGACTTATACAAATTGTAAAGATTTTGTTATCTTGGAACAAAAGGACTGTATATGGCCAAAATCGCCACAAGTTAAAATTAAATGGCTTAAGCTTAATATTTTATTTCTGTTTATTATCGATACTCTGATAGTCCTAGATGCTACACACCATAACTATCTATAAAATATATGCGATAGACATTTTAAAATTTGATTGCCAGTTCGCGGCATTATGCGATCTACTTGTTTGTACCGTATATGCTATTTGATTTTCATTTAATAAAAGCTGGGTAAGGCATTTCTTAGAAGATAAAATCGACTCCTTTAAATGGTCGCCATTTTGGAAAGCTAGTAAGCACTCCAATTACCACACCCAACGAGTAAGCAGATACACATAATTGTATTAAGCTTAATTGTTTGAATGTAAAAATTATTAGAAAAATTAATTAATAATGTGTATGAATGAAGATATTAATAGCTTAGAATGAATCACGTTGAATCATTTTTATGTATATTTGAGTTGGGTATATGGTGCACTCTTTGTCACTGAAGATAATGCACCAAGTTGTTATAATTTTGTAAATTTGAGAATCATTAAAATTCTCACAAATTATTGATATGGTTAAAGACAACGGTAAGCGGAATACAGATGTTTCGAGTATAATTTTCTATTTGTTTTGAGAATGCTGTATCTTGAATGGCATAACGCTTACTTCAAATTTAAAATATTTTTTTTCTTAGTAGTATTTTAATCTTGCTTAAACATTGACAACCAACAATGAACGACGATTCCACGAATCCATAAAAATAACGTAATTAAATATTTCTCTTGTAGTTAATTAATTTGCGTAAAATTTTACTTTTTATTTGTTTTCAGACTAAATAACTTTTTAAATTGAATTGGTTTCTGAAGATTTTTTTTTTTTTTTTAATCTATAGCAAAAAAACAATTAAAAGTTTTAATTTTAGGTTATGGTTGAACGTAGCTTTTAAATTCATTTTTATTAAAATAAAATAATAATTTTACAATAGATTTTTAATTAAAATCAGTTGTTTGAATACAAAAAATCAATTTATGTAATTTAATACGTTTCTCCTTTTGCTGTCGAGCAATTTTTACTACCTACCTACCTAAGCTAGCGTCAAGTATATTTAAGTAGGTGACCCATTTAATATTGTTGAAAAACACAAACATGATTGATTACAATGTGCCGCCAATGTTATGCGATTTTATGTTTACATAAATAATGCCGTCTATTTGTCAGATTTTGTAACCATATAATATTAAAATTGAAAATAACACAAAAAAAAATGTTTTCCATCACAATCTAAAATTTTGTTCATTTTTCAAAAAAAACGAAAGGATTGAATAACACAGTTTATACATAACATACCTACATACATCGAATCGAAATAATTCGTTATTTATTACCTACGACAATTTTTTCGGTGATTTATCAAGAAATATAAAACGATATATCAAATAGGTGCTAACAATCTCCATGTATAGATCAACATTTATGTTATACGACAGCTTATTGTAGGCTGTTGTATGTGTATATCGTGTAAATGAAAATTGATGAATGATTTTTTGAATTTTTATATGCCAAACGAATAAATGTACGTAGCTATACACATCAAACATAAAATAAAGTTGAACACCAAATAAATACGATACGATATAATAAACCAAATATAAATTGAAATATTTTCAAAATGAAACTTTTTTGCATTAATAAACAAACAAAATATGCAGGGTTTATATTGTGGTGATTGAGATGGACATTTTTGTTCTCACACTGAAGGGAAATAAATTTTAGCGATTTTAAATGAATCAAAATATAAGAAATGAAAACTGTTGAAGCTTGCGGCTTAAACGAGAACAAATTTCAATCTATTAGTTCATTCCGAGATATTGACTTGCAAAGTTTTAAGATCAAATTTTTTGTATTTCATTTGTTTATTTTAATGTCAAAATGAATCGTATGATCACTCCCATTCAATTTTGGCTAAAATTTTGCGCAAGAATGGATTTTAGTAACAAGCAGTTTATGGTAGTTTCTGGGTCCATTCGAGTAGAAGGGTTTGCAGTGGAAGAAAAAAACTGTTAAACAGATTTTCCTTAAAACGGCGCTAACTATTATTGTATGTTGATGCTAATCCATCATCATCTTATGTAGATGTTTATAAAATTTGAAGTTAACTGATTCACCCTCTATGGGGGTGATTTTAACCAAAAAAAAAACTGTAAAATCATTTTAATATTCTGTTACAAAATAAATGTCCGAATTTTGATCGCAAACTATGAAGAATTTTAATCGAAGTAAGCACTTTCTGCTTCAAAACACGTCTGCCAACCAGGTACAATCTTGTTGATCGTAATCGAGTGGAAATCCTGGGTTTTGAAGGAGATGAATTCGTTAAAGGCATCATCGGCAGATCACCGAAGTTTTTCTCCTTGACAAAGTGATCAAAGTGTTTGAAAGTCGTCCGCAAGTTTTAGGTCTGGGGAGATATCCGTTCGGGCATCCGGCATTGTCGTGCAGCAGAATCGCCCCATCGTGTCCAATTCGCCACAGTACTTCGCCGCTGTGATTGTTTCAGCAGGTTTCAGAAAGTAGTGTGCGCTTGGCTTTTGAATCATTTACGATTGTTTCACAGGAACCACTTTACGTCGCATGTATTAGTACGGTGCATTAGTATCGGGCATCCGGCATTGTCGTGCAGCAGAATCGCCCCATCGTGTCCAATTCGCCACAGTACTTCGCCGCTGTGATTGTTTCAGCAGGTTTCAGAAAGTAGTGTGCGCTTGGCTTTTGAATCATTTACGATTGTTTCACAGGAACCACTTTACGTCGCATGTATTAGTACGGTGGAGAAAAGGGTCGTTTGAGATCATATATAACGGTTGCGATGCCAACAGACTATTCTTCCGCAAGCGCTTGGACCGTTACACGAGGATCGTGTTTCACCATAGGACTTCAGAACAGCTCCGTTAAGAGACCCTTTCCGACCTCTACCTTTCTGTTCTTCAAAAGTCTCATCTCCGTCGAATTGTGCTTTCCGTGAGCGATCCTTGGATTTACTTAGAGTTGATTTAATTCGCCGTTTCGGCGGCATTGATTCCAAGTTCGAACTCGTAAATAAATTCGGACGAAAAATGCGTTTCTCCATCTTTCGCTTTAGCAGCTACAGGAACGTTAGGATCAAAACAAATAAAAAGCAACTAAGTGACTTAAATAGAGAGTTTACGTTTTGAAACACTGCACTTCGAAATTCGGACATTTATTTAAGAATCTAATAGATGAACCGTTGTCCCAAAAAATATTTGACTTATCCACGATATATTTACAAAACAATTGGTTCGTAGTTGCCTTTAAGATCAAATAAACAGGCAACCTTGTAATTTGAAATTACAGTTTCTAAATAGAGCATCTAATCTTCCTCTTAACATGCTCTACTTCCCACGCTTAGTAATAAGTCTGAAAATACAGACCACTAGAAGTTACCAGATATTTGATTCTTTATGTTAGTATATACTTATGCTTATAGTTTCATTATGTCACACCATATGAAAGACTTTTTCAAACAGGCAATAACTTAAGAGTGTCTGCCTAAAGTCCTCTGCAAAAGGAACCGTTACTCTTCCCATAAGATGAATATTTTCTCGGAAATCTTCCAAAGGTCTATTTAAGACGTTAATAGAAGTTTTATGAGACAAATTAATTTCACCGCACACAATACAGCGTTTATGAAAAGTATCACTGTCCTCTGATTTTTTAATATTATGAATATGCGCTACTGATGATCTACCTAGGCACTTTAACGTATTTAAGGCATACCTATTTTAAGGGAAAAATGCTACATGCCTTGACACCGATTAATCTACAACCTCTTCTAATAATCTTGCCCTCAATTCTAGCACTGAGTTATTCCATGTATTATTCAACTCTTTAAAAGCTGTTTCGTCTGCTGGGTGTACAATTCTTGTTGAGTTTGCATACATAGCAATTAATATAATAGCCAATTTGACGCAAAGCTGGCTGACTTCTAAAGTAAGATGGGCTGTGCGTCCATCTACAAAATAAAAATTTAATTATTTTATCTCGAAGATGCAGATAAAAACTTTTGAAATATATTTATTTCCTCGCACTGAGAACGAAAACTTTACGGTTAGATTTAATTTTGACAAACCGCTGTCAACTTCCTATATATTGTTGGAGTTGAACCATTTGCATATGTCGAGTTATTTGAATAGAGCATTCTCTTGTAGCATTCGATTTACTTCCTGAATTACTCTGGGCGAATTATTAAATTTAAGCTTAGAAATTGACAAAATTTTTTGTTCCTTAGTTAAGTCAGTTAAGTGAAATCGTCTCTTTTGCAATAATTATTGATATATTACGTGTTTAATTGTATCACATTTAAAATTATATGGCATGTGTTAGGATCAATAGAAAAAACTTTAACATATTTGATATACTATAGTATCATAAATGATTCATAATGCAGTTAACAAATATTTTTATTACAGTCATGCTAAGGAGGCCGAGGCCAGGTATTCTTTCCGAAGCGAAAATTATCGATGGCTGGGATGACAGTGAGGATGAATTTAGTGATGGCATCGCTGATGAGGATTGCATTCATGAGCAGTGCAACATCTAATACTAGATGAGAATTTGGTAGTAAAAAATAACCCAACCGATATCGACATAAACCAGAATTTTAATATAGATGATATGGAAGTTATATTTGCTGATGATTTAGAAGTTGGAAATGCCGAGAGTTTCCCATAAACTAGAACACATAAGCAAGACGTTGAAGGATTACAAAAAATTAAAGAGATTGTTTCCAATTTATGAGAGATGAATTTATTTAATGCTTTAAATTCAAAGGAGACGATACTTTGCCTTCGAATATAACGAAATTACAAACGCCGTATAAATATTTTAAGTTTTTATTTAATAATGAGCTGCTGGAACTGATCGTAACTCAATCCAATCTCTACGCATTTCAAAAAAATATTAATAATGCATTTAGGATAACAGCCATCGATCTTCAAACGTTTATTGGTATTTGTTTCCTAACGTCGGTCTAGTCCACATTTCAAATACCAGGAAATATTGGAGTTAACCCATCGGAAATCAGCTAATCCAACAAACAATGTCCGTAAACAAATTTGAAAAAATTAAACAAACGTGCATTTCAACGACAACGATAAAATAGTTCCTAGAACGCATCCGAATCACATCCGAAATCATAAAATTTGATGAGTGTGAAGTTTATGCTAAAAAAAAACCAAAAAATTACACTGTTAAATTAGCTATTTTCCAATTGGAATTTAAATTCTATGAAAATTTAAATTTTTGTAATTTTGGATTTTTAGTACCACCAAACAGATTCTTTTCATCCTTTTCAGATAGCTGGACCATCTGTTTATATCGTTAACCAAAAGCATCCAATTGTGTTGAACATTACTATATTTCAGATAGTTTAAAAGTTTACTGAATTTTGATGGTTTGAATAATTATTTAGCGCCGATCCTGGAAATGTCCCAAAGGACCCGCACATTTATTAGAATAGCTAAGCCATAAAGCGGTCAATGTCACCAAGCGAATCCAATTATGATGAACTATAATATATTTCACAGTTTTTGGAATTTTTAATAATTTTCCATTATTTTAAAAGTTTTATATTGCCGACCGCAGAGATGTCCATAAGGCCTTGCCAATATTTTCGGATAACTTGGCCATGTGCTAGTCTACGTGGTCAACCTTATCCAATTGTGATGAACTATACTATACTTCACAGAATTTCGAATTTTTAGTAATTTTAGTTGGTTTTAAAAATTGTTGTATCTTTGATCACAGAGATGTTCACAAGGTCTTGCCTGTATTTTTGGATATCTTGACCATATGGTAGTCTACTTGGTCAACCTTATTCATTTGTGATAAACTACTTCACAGAATTTAGAATTTTTAGTAATTTTATTTGGTTTTAAAAATTGTTGTATCTCTGCTCATAGAGATGTTCCCAAGGTCTTGCCTATATTTTCAGATAACTTGGCCATATGCCAGTCTACTTGGTCAATCTTATTCAATTGATGAACTATACTATACTTCCCAGAATTTCGAATTTGTAGTCAATTTATTTGGCTTTAAAAATTGTTGAATCTCTGCTCATAGAGGCGTCCACAAGGTATTGCCTATATTTTTGGATAACTTGGCCATATGGTAGTCCACTTGGTCAACCTTATCCAATTGAACTATAGTATATTACACAGAATTTAGAATTTTTAATAATTTTATTGGTTTTAAAAATTGTATCTCCGATCACAGAGATGTCCACAAGATCTGGCCTATATTTTTGGATAACTTGACATTATGCCAGTCTACTTGGTCAATCTTATTCAATTGTGATGAACTATACTATATTTTGCAGAATTTAGAATTTTTAGTAATTTTATTTGGTTTTAAAAATTTTTGTATCTCCGATCACAGAGATGTCCACAAGTTCTTGCCTACATTTTATACTTGGCCATATGGTATTCTACTTGGTTAACCATATCCATTTGTGATGAACCATACTATACTTCACAGAATTTCGAATTTTTAGTAATTTTTTTTGGTTTTAAAAATTGTTGTAACTCCGATCACAGAGATGTCCACAAGGTCTTGTATATATTTAAGTAACTTGACCATATGCCAGTCTAGGTAGTCAATCTTATACAATTGTGATGAACTATACTATACTTCACAGAATTAGAATTTTAAATAATTTTATTGGTTAAAAGTATATGGTCTCGAGACATTTTCTTTACTCTGCATCAAGGAAATCAAAATTGTGTACATTTCTGTGATCGGAGATACAACAATTTTTAAAACCAATAAAATTACTTAAAATTCTAAATTCTTTGAAGTATAGTATAGTTCATCACAATTGGATAAGATTAACCAAGTAGACTGGCATATGGTCAAGTTATCCAAAAATATGGGCCAGACCTTGTGGACATCTCTGTGATCGGAGATACAAAAATTTTTAAAACCAATAAAATTATTAAAAATTTGAAATTCTGTGAAGTATATTATAGTGACCTCGTCGACATCAGTATGATCGGATTTTTAATACCAATAAAATTATTAAAAATTCAAAATTCAGTGAAGTATAGTATAGTTCATCACAATTGGATAAGGTTGAAAAAGTAGAATACCATATGCTTAAGTATAAAATATAAACAAGACCTTGTGGACATTTCTGTGATCGGAGATCCAAAAATTTTTAAAACTAAAATAAATGACTAAAAATTCTAAATTCTGGGAAGTATAGTATAGTTCATCACAATTGGATAAGATTGACCACGTAGAATGGCATATGGTGAAATTATCCTAAAATATAGACAAGACCTTGTGGACATCTCTGTGATCGGAGATACAACAATTTAAAAAACCAATAAAATTATTAAAAATTGTAAATTCTGGGAAGTATAGTATGGTTTATCACAATTGAATAAAATTGACCACGTATACTGGCATATGGTCAAGTTATCCAAAAATATAGGCAAGACCTTGTGGACATCTCTGTGATTAGAGATACAACAATTTTTAAAACCAATAAAATTATTAAAAATTCGAAATTCTGTGAAGTATAGTATAGTTCATCACAATTGGATAAGATTGGCCAAGTAGACTGGCATATGGTTAAGTTATCCAAAAATATATGCAAGACCTTGTGGACATCTCTGTGATCGGAGATACAACAATTTTTAAAACCAATAAAATTATTAAAAATTCTAAATTCTGGGAAGTATAGTATAGTTCATCACAATTGGATAAGATTGACCAAGTAGACTGGCATATGGTCAAGTTATTTAAAAATATAGGGCAGACCTTGTGGACATCTCTGTGATCGGAGATACAACAATTTTTAAAACTAATAAAATTATTAAAAATTCTAAATTCTGTGAAGTATAGTATGGTTCATCACAATTGAATAAGATTGACCAATTAGACTGGCATATGGTCAAGTTATCCAAATATATAGGCCAGACCTTGTGTACATCTCTGTGATCGGAGATATAACAATTTTTAAAACCAATAAAATTATTAAAAATTCTAAATTCTATGAAGTATAGTATAGTTCATCACAATTGGATAAAGGTGTACCACGTAGACTAACACATGGCCAAGTTATCCGAAAATATAGGCAAGACCTTGTGGGCATCTCTGCGGTCGGCGATATACAACTTTTAAAATAATGAAAAATTATTAAAAATTCCAAAAACTGTGAAATATATTATAGTTCATCATAATTGGATCGGTTGGGTGACATTGACCGCTATATGGCTTAGCTATTCTATTAAATGTGCGGGTCCTTTGGGACATCTCCAGGATCGGCGCTAAATAATTATTCAAACCATAAAAATTCAGTCCACTTTTAAATTTTCTGAAATATAGTAATGTTCAACACAATTGGATGCTTTTGGTTAACGATATTATCAGATGGTTCAGCTATCTGAAAAGGATGAAAAGAACCGGTTTTCTGATGAAAAGAATCTGTTTGGTGGTACTAAAATTCCAAAATTACAAAAAATTTAAATTTTCATATAACTTAAATTCCAATTGGAAAATAGCTAATTTACCAGTGTAATTTTTTGTTATTTTTTTTAGCATAAACTTTACACTCATAAAATTTGGCCTTTTGTAGAAATGCTGCAAAACAATTTTTGGAGAATTTCCAAATGAAGAGTACTTCTGTGTGAACGAGCAAATATACTCTACTAAAGCTAGGCATTACAGCATTTTACCGGAGAGGAAAATAATTTGTCAACCCGATTAATGAGCCAAACGAATATTGGTTCAAGTGGAAACGATGTGAATATATTCCTAAACTTTAAAATTACAAGAGTTAGCCAAAAATAGAATTTTGAGTTTGGGAGATTTAAGGAAAAATCAAGTTAAAAGCTTCCTGATGAAAAGACCTGAAAATTCAAACTTGGTGGCGCTTCACTAGAACTTATTACCAAAACAGACAATACAAGCTTTTGTGTGGTATCCTGGAAAGACGTGAAAATTGTAAATCTTATTTCAAATTTCATTGGAGAGTAACTACTTCAACAAGCCGAACAGCATGATAGGAAAAATGGTCCCGTCTCCATACCATGCCCAGCGATTGTTTGGGAGTATAATAAGTTTATGGGTGGGGTTGACTTATTGAACAGCTTTTTAGGAAAAGCTGACTTAACTGTAAGCAATAGCTGGATTATGTATAGGTAAGTCAATAAAGTCATTAATAAATTTGATTTGCTAATATTTTTTTTTTTTTTTGATATTCAGGAAAGTTGAAAAATCTAAAGGCACACCCGAAACAGCTCTTTTAACATTGGAAGACTTTCAGGTATTAGTAGCGGAACCCCTTTGCATGTTCGGGGAACGAGTAACAGTTGGAAGACCGCCAACTGTTGGTAAAAACATTGATTTAAAAAGAAAAAACCGAATACGGCGCACATTCCACCGAAGGAAATTAAAAATGATAAAATCGATCATTTTCCAGAGTGGATGAAATCTCGCCTTACATGCAAAATACTAGGCTGTGGAAAATTAAGCTTTATTAGATGCTTAAAATGCAGCGCTCCTTTGTGCCTTAACAAAGATCGAAACTGCTTTAAAAATTTCCACAAATGAATTTTGTTAACTTTTTATTTATTTTATATATAGTATGTATATTATTGTATTCGATCACATGGCCGACAACCATTTCGCCGACCAGCCACTTCGCCGACAACTACATTGCCGACAAGAACTTTGGCCGACAGGCCAAATGGCCGACACAATCACATTGCCGATAAGACAGATGGCTGACACAACCACGTTGCCGACAAGACAGATGGCCGACAAAACCATATCGCCGACCGGTCAGATGGCCGACAACCACATCGCAGACAAGACAGATGACCGACACAACCACATCGCCGACAAGACAGATGACCGACACAACCACATCGCCGACAAGACAGTTGGCCGGCAAAACCATATCGCCGACAGGATAGATGGCCGACACACCACATCGCCGACAGAACAGATGGCCGACAACTACATCGCCGACCAGACAGATGCTCGACATAACCGCATCGCAGACAAAATAGACAGCAGACACAGCCACATCGCCGACAGGACAGATGGCCGACAGGACAGATTGACCATCTGGTGCAAATTAGTTGTCCAAACATGTGGCAGCTACTACAAGTATTAGAAGAAGGAGTGCCTTTTAGCGAATTGTTTCTGAGATGCAAAAATTACGCATGGAATTCAACTTGAACTAGCACAGGAATAAGTTATACAAAAATGAATGTATTGTACATGGATGCAGGGAGTAATAATTCATCGTGCCTATTTTAAAATGAGTTGACCAAAGAATCAAGGCAGCTTTATGCTTATTTGATTACGGTATGAAAAGAGGAAAGTTACTATTCTTAGTATTACAAAATATTTATTTAAATCAAATTACAGTTTATTACAGTAATTTCTGTGGCGATTGCACTTACAGAGTTTTCTTCAGGAAACATAATTTTTATTTATCTGGGCTGGGATGTTCTAACATCACTATTTTCGATATTCGATACGCTTTATGTCTCTTTTTTCATGAACAAAGTTGCCCATTATTTCGCTTCCTCAATTACGCTCATCTATTGCGATCTCAGCCTATTAGAATAAATTTCTTTCCTATCCTTTTTCAACATAATCGACAAAGTATCACAAAAAATTTTTGTTGTGATAAAGTGATGAAGAAATAGCAGGCTGAATCGAAAATACTTAGACAATAATTGTGAAAGATAATGCGATTTTGTTCTTGAAAAAAGAGACATAAAGCGTATCGAATATCGAAAATAGTGATGTTAGAACATCCCAGCCCTGATTAAATCCGTACAATCAGATGTCAAACCACTAGGTATATTCTCATCGTATAACGTCTTAATTCGCGCACCATTTGTATTTTCAAAAAATTTATTTAAGTAGCTACTTAAGATGAAAACGCAGAAAAACGTAGAAACAAAAAGATTCAGATTATTAACTAATTGTTAAACATACACATTAAATTTATTTACGAAATTAAATCTGGATGGTGAAGAAATTGAACATACAGATACTTGTTTTCTGAGTTTCCCAATAGAACCAAGAAACTAAGTTGGTATTTGATAAACAATCATTTTCACTTAATTTTGTTCCATAAACAACCAACAGCTTACCTAATGCATTCAAAAAGACATTTTTTGGAGAACATATTCGTTTTAACTCTTTCGCAGTTCACTTTTAACGTCCTTCCTTATGCAGTAAGTAACCAAATTTGGGACATAAGGCTAAAGGCCCGTTTTGCGTATACCACACCAGGCGCTTCAGGCCAGCACTCTCCTCAGGGGGTCATATTTGTGTTCATCGTCATCACCGATCGTAATCAAATGATGCAAAATTTCCTTTTGAATTTCACCCCTATCGGGATTCGTACCCGGTACAAGTCATTCAAAAATTATTGAAGAAAATTCGTTACGTCTTATTTTAATAACTACTTCCCAACAACCCACAAATATTTAAAAATCTCTATCTTTATGTTTGACCTTCAAATTTTGGTTTTAACCATTTTCAAAAATTTAATTTAATTCGAATAATTTTCTAAATCTATAGATAAGATTACCCTAGAACATTCAAGAGAGGGCAAATTTTAGAATCCCATTTCGATCGTACAAATCGAATTTCATCCTAATCAATTTAGCGATAGCCAAGTGAATTCCTAACTGGTTATATTCCAGAACTTTAAAAATAATTTTAGAATCCTATTTCTATCGTACGTGCTGAATATCATCATAATCGGTTAAGAAATAACCAAGTTCCATCCTAATGTGCTAAATTCCATCACTTCATTTAGAATTTTTTTTAGAATCCCACATTTATTCAATTTAAGCAAATATATTGTGACGGTGACACCTAGTGTGTAAAAGGATAAGTAAAACTAATAGCTCGATGTTAAACTGTACTAAAATGGAATTTTCCATGATAAAATTGTTCTACACTATTCTAACTGGAAAAGTCATAAACTTTCGAGAAGCTTGGTTTGTGTATATAAAAAGGCGAACAAGATCGAATTGGATTATTAGTGGTTGGAACGCGATAGAGTAAACTTGTAAGATTATAAGTAATATTTGGTAAGCGATAGAGTACAGATTATAAAGGAATTAAAAAGTGTTTTTGTGGAAATAAAAATTATAAGTGTACAGTAAAAATTTGAGAATAATTTATATAAAGTGATTTTGTGAATTTTTATTGATAAACTGTGTTGTGATAAATTTTGTGAAATAAATAAATTCGTTGGTGATAAATTAAATTGAGTTTGTATTATTCACAATCCAGTGATACGAACCTTGATTGATAAGGCAAAAACGTAACAGTACAAAACCAAACTGAAATTAAATTTAGAACATTAACAATTTTTTCTATTAATTGGTTTAAACGATTCAACATCGAATATAAAATTAGTAGCGTAATGGATTTAGTACAGGTGGAAGATACTTGTGAAATATTAAAAAGCACATAAAATTGTGAAATGGTTAAAATTAGAAATTATATTTATCATAAAAATAAGGCTAGAGAAGAAAAATTCTACTGGGAATGTGTCAAAAGGAACCGTATTAAAAGTGACATCGAGAACCCCGATTATTGCAATGCAAGATCCGTTACAATATAAATAAACGGCGACCACTGTCTACAGTCGGTTAGTGAGCATAACCATTCATGCAACCCAAGTAATGCAAATGAAGCGATCGCCATTTCTAATATGAAAGCGAAAGTCTTACTTACAACTAATAAACCAGCACAACTTATACAAAGTAGTTTGAGCGAACTAACATCCGTTTCACAGGCACAAATTCCAACCAAAGAGGCCTTGCGTAAAACAATAAAACGTGTTAGACGACAAAACACCCCTACCGAACCAGTGTCTTTAGATATTTTAAATAATCCAGAAGAATTCAGAAAGACTTTAGATGGCCATCCATTTCTTTTAAGAGAAGTTGATATTGGAGCAGAAAAAATATTAATATTTACTACTCCAACTAATATTAAATATCTTTCAGATGCGTCCTATTGGATTATGAATGGAATATTTAAAACTGCGCCGCAAATATTTATGCAGCTTTATTCAATCCATGCTCAAGTACGTGGCTCCGAAAATGAAAGATTACTTCCACTAATATTTATTCTGATGAGCAGTCAGTCCAAAATTTGTTACCAAAGGGCATTTGAAGAAATATTGGAAATAGAACAAGAATTCCAACTTGTTTTGAGTCCAACTTTCATTATTACTGATTATGAAAAGGCAGCCATGAATGCAGCAGCAGGTGAGTTTGAAGGAGTGCAGATTAAAGGGTGTTTTTTCATCTTTGCCAGTCCATTTGGCGGAAAATTCAATCTTTCGGATTGTCAAGCAGGTATGGGTCGGACGAAGAATTTAATTTAATAATGAGGCAGATAGGTGCGCTTGCATTTCTGAATACAACAGAAATACCCGAAGCATGGAATTATCTTAAAAATATTATTCCACATGAAGCCAATGGAGTTGTAGAATGGTTCGAGCAAACCTACGTGTTAGGGAGAACACGACGGACTGCCAGACAAGACCTTCAAACTCGCATGTCACCACTTTTCCCGCCTGAGATATGGTCAGTTTTTGATAGCCAGGCAAATAATATTCCAAGAACTCAAAATAGAGCGGAATGCTGGCATCGCAGATGGCAGGTTTTAGTTGGCTCTAATCATCCGGGTATCTTCTGCCTTATACGAACCTTGCAAAAGGAATAAAAAGTTACTGAAAGGCAATTTGAAGCAATAACTAGAGGTGAAAGAAAACCACAACAAAAAAAAAAATACAGGGATCTTGAACAAAGGTTATCTCTAACAATTCAAGATAGACCGAATCGAACCCTTTTAAATTTTATTAGAGGAATTGCTCATAACATAACCCTCTAATTTAACAATTATTTTAGCTTTTGTAACTAATAAATTAAAATTACATTTTATGAAATTATTTGATTAATTTAACTTTGCTTGGATTTAGAATTTTGTGATTAAAAAAAAAATAAAATAATAAATTTAAAAAACTACAAAAAAAAGTTGTAAAAACAAATATGGAACTATCTTCCCAGCACGTTTACGTCGTTGGTTCCGGGTAACGCTAAGATTGGGAAATGAAACCGTATATACAATAAAACGAAACAGGGGTTTTAAAATTCTTTGTATCTGACATTTTTAAACCGAAGCGACCATTAGTACTATTTGCCGCATTTGGTTTCCGAGCATAGGGTTATATCAGCATCGGGTATAGCATAGGGTAGGGAATTTTTTACAACAATTATTCTGCGTTCATTCTGCCTTTCTTGTACTCTGCAGCAACGGTCTTGGGCGTGGTTGGTTTCTTTCTTGGGATGATTTTCTCATCTTACTCTTCTTTCAATTTCTGCACTCTCTCAGCCTTGATTGTTTGTGTCAACTTGTTTGAGGTTTTTTTTAACTAACTTTCCCACGACCTAGAGAGCTGAATTCAATTGATACCTCACTATCCATATCGGATGAGAAAACATAAAGCTATATAACTAAATTGGCCGCCTGCTTTCGGTTAGGGGATGAGTTGCTTTGTTTGCATGGTGGCTTTTTAAATCGTTAGCAAATCAAGTTCAAATGTTAAAAGTAATTTTATTGTAGCACTGTTTGGTTCCCTCTTGGGCTTTCTCTAATATCTCTTGCAATCCTTAGCGACGGGTGTGGGCTGGTTTGATTATTCTTGAAACCTTCCTTTTTGCTTTTCATTTTGTTCTCTCTCTCCCTCTACCATGTCTTGTACTTCGCAGCACCGGTTTTTGGTTTATTTGTTTCGTCTTGGGATGCCATTTGGGCCTGTTGTGCTCTTCCTCACTTTTGAGTTATCCAAAGGTTGGAATTCCGAAGCAACTTAAAAATTGAAAACAAATTTCATCTTTTGTTATTATAGTTGATGGCCCAATTTACCATATGTCATTTTTTACTTTTATTCACTAGAATTAAAACGAGTTTTCAAGAAGCATTTTGTCTGATTCACCTGGCCGCTCGTACACTTGGTTACTCTAATTAGCCTTGTTTGTCCCCAATTTTGTAAATTTTGCGTTTAAGTCTCTTTATTTGAAAAAGATATAAGCGATTAGTGTTCAACATTTTTTAGATATCATTTCTGGGCAATTGGCATTCATAGAAATCAAATACAAAGACTTCGTTCAACGTCTCAATCTAGAAATCTGACAAAATGGTGTCCATCTCAAAATCGCGTTTTGGTAATGTGGTCGTGTCGGCCATCCGTCCTGTCGGCGATGTGGTTGTGTCTTCCATGTGTCCTGCACGCGATGTGGTTTTGTCGTCGGCCATCTGTTTTGTCGGCGATGTAGTTGTCGACCATCTTTCCTGTCGGCGATGTGGTTGTGTCAACCATCTGTCCTGCCGGCAATATGGTTGTGTCGGCCATCTGTTCTGCACGCGATGCGGTTTTGTCAGACATCTGCCTTATCGGCGATGTAGTTGTCGGCCATCTGTCCTGTCGGCGATGTAGTTATGTCGGCCATCTGTCCTGCACGCGATGTGGTTTTGTCGTCGGCCATCTGTCTTGTCGGCGATGTAGTTGTCGACCATCTTTCCTGTCGGCGATGTGGTTGTGTCAACCATCTGTTCTGTCGGCGATATGGTTGTGTCGGCCATCTGTTCTGCACGCGATGTGGTTTTGTCGGCCATCTGCTTTGTCGGCGATGTAGTTGCCGGCCATCTGTCCTGTCGGCGATGTAGTTATATCGGCCATCTGTCCTGCACGCGCATGCGATGTAATTTTGTCGTCAATCTGTCTTGTCGGCGATGTAGTTGTCGACCATCTATCCTGTCGGCGATGTGGTTGTGTCAACCATCTGTCCTGTCGGCGATGTGGGTGGTTTTGTCGGCCATCTGTCTTGTCGGCGATGTAGTTGTCGGCCATCTGTCCTGTCGGCGATGTGGTTGTGTCGGCCATCTACACTGTCGGCGATGTGGGTGGTTTTGTCGGCCATCTGTCTTGTCGGCGATGTAGTTGTCGGCAATCTGTCCTGTCGGCGAAGTGGTTGTGTCGGCCATCTGTCTTGTCGGCGATGTGGTGTGTCGGCCATCTGTCTTGTCGGCGATGTGGTTGGCTCGGCCATCTGTCTTGTCGGCGATGTGGTTGTGTCGGCCATCTGTCCTGTCGGCGAAGTGGTTGTGTCGGCGATCTGTCTTGTCGGTGATGTAGTTGTCGGCGATGTGGCAGGTCGGCGAAATGGTTGTCGGCCATGTGACCCACACCCGTATATTATATGCGTTACCTTTTTTAATTTTCATCTGATAACTATGTGATTTTGATAATTATTATATTTTTATAGAAGCATTTATTATTTATTTTTATATTTTATGTAAATCAAAGAAATGAAAGTTTTGAATTAAAACAAGTTATTCTTTAAATATTGCCTGGAACATCGGTACACAGAAATGGAAATTCTGAAAAACCCATGAAAATTACAATCTTTGTTTAACAAAATATCAATTTTAAACCGTATTTTACATCCAAAAATAATTTTTTGACCAAAAAATAGTCATGCAGCAAAGGTAGGGGGCGAGTAGCAGGGACAGCAGAGACGCAACGTTTTCAACAACGTTAAGCAACACTACCTACAGTTAGTACAAATTTGGGTGACCGCACATGGGAACATCATGATGGAATGAAATCTCGCCCCCCCCCCCTCACAAGCGCCGATGGAAAAAATGGTGGAGGGAATAATAATAGTTGATTACAGCTTTTCAGAAAAAAGAGTTTGCTGCACCAGGAAATTTAAATTTGTGTTGTCATTGTGTCTTCTTACAGGTTGGAGCAGTAGATGAACTTTTAATTGTTATTGTCTTGTGCTAAATAACTACTAAAAAAAAATACTAACAATTATTTACTAACTATCAACTACTTAGGTGTCTGGAACCCGGTTGAGTCATTGGTGCTAACATTCCTTTCCCATCCCTCGATCTTGTTATATGTAAAAAGGTGTACGACGGCGGCCTGGCCAGGGGCGGATATCACACTATAATTAGACTTATGTGTGTGGTTATCGATGTGGCGCCTTTCTTTACGGAGTTTTGGGCTTCATGGAAGAATGGTGTCGTGTTGTTGTAACATGGGTATAGTGGTTGTGGTATTTGCATTTATAATACGGGAGACTTGCTTAATGCTTGATCGTACATCGCAATCAATCAATCAATCAAAAAAAATAGTCATGCAGCAAAGGGTTAACTAAAAATAACTGTGGTAATTAAAATTGTCCAAATACAAATTTTAAATCGTTATAGAAACCGACTTCATTAGTGGTTATAAATTGCTGGATAAACCAGGAAAACTTCATTGTTATCATCACATATATTGTCTAGTTTCTTTAGTTAGAATATTGTTAACGAAACAACAACGACAACTTTGAAATACTCCACTGCACCTCTCAGTATTGTTCGCGGCGCACTAGAGCCAAAACCGAATAAAAAATTTAATCAAATATCTCACCAACAAATAATCATTTTTTGTCTTTACTAATAATGAAAACACGATTTTTTTATAACAATTAGGATAAACATAACTTTAGTTTGGTTGCTCTTGAAATTACATACTCTTTGATAAAACTCACATGATGAAATGTTGAAATGTCTATTTCAATAATTTTCATATTTTGGAAAACAAGAAATCCAATTTAATCGTAATTAACACAATTATTATTCTAAATTGCAATTAACTTTATCTCGATTAATGTTAACTAAAATGCAAAACATTTTTATTAAAAGCTATGTAACTTTTTGGATACCATTATATCCTGTGGTCAAATTTGTAAATTCCATATAAAAAACTATAATTATACATCATTCTACAAACCCAATTTTATACAACACAAAAAGAATTAAAAATAAAATAAAATAAATAAATAAAGTAAACGTCAACCTGTAATAATAATATTCGTAATAATTATAAATTAAAAATATACAATTAATTTAATTTAAAAAATATACAGTAAATTACCAGACATGATAAAATCAAATGTGTTTCGTGACAAACAAATATTGCACACATATACAATAGGGACAGAAAAGTCTTTTGTCATACTAAAAAAGTGACGATTGTTATCGTGGTTTTTAGCAAATTGATGTAATTTACGGTTCACTCGAAAAGCATAAAACAGAACAAATACAAAAGTTGTATTCTTTAGCTTACTATACTATGCCACACTTCTCGTATCGCGTGTATTTATTCATTGTATGCTTGCAGGTATTACAATGTATTACAGCAAGGATCTGGATAACTGTGTGCAACGAATTAAATTTAAAAAAAAAAAACGCTACATGATTTATGCTAAAAATTTTAATATTCCGTGGGCTATCAAATATACATAAAATAAACAATTTTTTATTTCGAAATTAAAACCAAAACAAAATGTAAACAAGAATGTTGATTTTATGTAATAAAAACGCAAAATATTTTTATGTTCAATTATTATGCGTACCTATATATATGTTTGTATGTACATGTACGCAAAAATTCTGGTGCGGTTATTTTTTGTAAATATTATTTCAAATTTTTTTTTTTTTTTTACTGGGAACTTGTTACCATAATTATCCGCTATCCGCTTCATATTAACTTTCCCATAATAATGATAATAATAATTATTCCGCCATGTTTTACATTCGTTTGTACACCGAATATGCATTTTTAAAATTAAAAATTTCCAACTTTTTTTTTTTTTTTGTGTAAGTATTAATTTTTTTATTTGGTGAAAAATATAAATTTATTAATTAAATTAAATACTTGTTGAAATGTATATTGTAATAGTATGTACATTTATTAACATGAAATTAATATTGCGCAGTGATTTTTTTTTTTTTTTTTTTTTAATAAATTCGATTTTCCTCGAATAAATTTATTTGTTGTATACAAATTGATTTTCGAATGATTTGGATGACCGATTGGATATTTTAAATCGAGCATGCGGTCAACTTTAGAGCTTTATCAGAAATAGAAAGAAGTTGGGAATATGTATATAAACGAAAAGTAGGTCGAAATACCTTTCGAAGAGTTTTCTGACATTTTTCTCATTAAAAATACTTATCCCGGTTGTACACAAATTTCACCTTAGGTAAATTTTAGTGTGTATTTAATTTTGTAATACACTCTCGAAACTTATGATCGGGCGTGCGCGATGAACGCTCGAACGAGGTAGACGTGTTTTTTTTTGTCTTCCTAGGTAAATTAAATTTTATTTTTATTTTCGATGTATGTACATAAATTAAAGAAAAAAAATGGAGGTGTGGCCAACACACGACTTTCTTTTACGAACAGAGAATTTAGAGAAATTTTATTTTTTTATAACTTTTTTTAAATTTTTTTTTTTTTTAATTTTTAAATTTTTAAACTTTTTTTTAATTTTTTATTTTTTATTTTTATTTGTTTTTAATTTTTGGAAACATTTTGTATTGAGTAGTTTTTTGTAAACCTTATACTTTTTAAGATATTTGCAAAATAAATTTTCTGGACCAAGGGAGTGGCCACTTCTGGTTAGCCGATTTAGAGTAAAATTCACTCGGACCTTCGAATTTATCAAAAAAGCTTAAATCTGAAGTTTCAGTTCGATTGGTTAAACCATCTGGGATGTAGAGAGGACACAGACAGACTGACAGACTGACAGACTGACAGACTGACAGACTGACAGACTGACAGACTGACAGACTGACAGACTGACAGACTGACAGACTGACAGACTGACAGACTGACAGACTGACAGACTGACAGACTGACAGACTGACAGACTGACAGACTGACAGACTGACAGACTGACAGACTGACAGACTGACAGACTGACAGACTGACAGACTGACAGACTGACAGACTGACAGACTGACAGACTGACAGACTGACAGACTGACAGTCTGACAGACTGACAGACTGACAGACTGACAGACTGAGAGACTGACAGAGTGACAGAGTGACAGAGTGACAGACTGACAGACTGACAGACTGACAGACTGACAGACTGACAGACTGACAGACTGACAGACTGACAGACTGACAGACTGACAGACTGACAGACTGACAGACTGACAGACTGACAGACTGACAGACTGACAGACTGACAGACTGACAGACTGACAGACTGACAGACTGACAGACTGACAGACTGACAGACTGACAGACTGACAGACTGACAGACTGACAGACTGACAGACTGATAGACTGACAGACTGACAGACTGACAGACTGACAGACTGACAGACTGACAGACTGACAGACTGACAGACTGACAGACTGACAGATTGACAGACTGACAGACTGACAGACTGACAGACTGACACACTGACACACTGACAGACTGACAGACTGACAGACAGACAGACACCATTTCGAAACCCACTTTTTCGGACTCAGGGGACCTCAAAACAGATAAATCTCTTAAAATCTCAAGGTCCAAAATTTTCATGATTACTATACTTTATTTTACTAGAGTAAAAGAAAGTAAAAGTGTGTGTTGAAATAAACAAATAAATAAAAAGTGATCTTTTTTGATTAATAAAAAGTGTTCATAGTGAATAAAATAAAAACATCTCCTGTATACAAAAAATAACTTGGTTGCAAATGGCGTAGTATTGAAATAATTTTGCGCATCAAAGAAACAAAATACAGTCGAAAAATGTCTTCTAAATTTGTGGAAATAGTGCGGGACTGTGAAAATTTTGTGAAATTGTGTGAAAAATAGTCGAACGAAGTATAAAATGTGTCCATCCGGGAACATTTGCAAGGTTTTTATCAAATTTTCCTTAAATTTTATGCTTTTTGATTAAATAACGCATGTGTGTAGTTGCTTGTTGTTTGCCTACATACATGAGAGATCTCTTTCCCGAACGGATTTGCATTTGTTTATGTATAAACGAGAGTGCATTATGTACACATACACATATGTGCGATGCAATTAATACAGAAGGGATATATCTAAGATATATGGTTGGTCTCTCTTTTAATCGTAAGAACGTGAAGAAGACATGCCATTTGGTTTTCAAACTGTGAACTGTCTCATTTATGCAAATTCCTATTGGAATTTGGTATATAATGAAGAAGAAGAAAATCAAAATGGAAAGTAGTGATAATTAAATTAAAAGTGACTTAATTTAATTAAAAAATGATTCGTAAATTGATTTTTAATCGAATTCGTCGAATTGTATTTGGAAATTGTCAATATACATAAATATGATTGGATGATAGTGTGGGGTCGGAAAGTGTTTTGGTTTTATGGTTTAATATTTCTATTTCAAATTGATATATATATATATATATATAACTGTGGGTGAACTGGTGAATTGGAATATGACTTAGTAATTTAACAAGAGCTGAACCAGCACTAGATTTCAGAAAGTTGGAACCACGATCAGAGATGGTGGAAATGGGGGTACTTAACTAATTACTGTCAATAACTTCTAATTCGGTTTATTGGGTGTTGCTTGGAAACAACTGATTAATTTTATTTCAATTATCAGAGATATTATTTATCATTCATTTTGACATTTCTAGATGGGTTTCCGGAACATTCTTACGCATTTGGTTTACTGAGAGGTTGAATTGGGAATGGATCTGAATTAAATTTTTTAACCTTTTATCCTACAGATTGTTTCAGATTTTGAAAGTTTTAAATATTTAAATTTGAATTTTAAGTTGGAAGTTCTTGAGTTCGGTTATAATGCGGGGGGAGGGGAATTAATTTCGTTTTCGATTTTCAGGAAGTAGGATTGTGTAAGATTGTGTCGTCTTTTCCTACATATAATACCAACTATCGACCACTTAGATGTCTGTAACCCGTACAATACCTATGATAAAATTTTGAAATTCTTGCCACACTTTTTGGGACGGAGTATGTTTGGAAGAAAATTAGGTCGAAATTGGCATTGGAAGCTTTGGGATCTTTCTAAGGGGTGGGCGGTTTGCGTGTAGTGCTCTTATTTAGATGCGATGATATTATCTACAATTTAATTTATTAATATAGTGAAGATATTATATGGTTGCATGATATGAATTCTAGTTGCTATTAATTCTAATTAATTAATAATTTATTTCAGAAATTAGTCTTTAATTTACAATCTAATTTAATAACTTAATCAGTCTGAAAGAAATGAGGTTATTTCTAATTAATATTTTTATTCTTTTAAATTAAAATAAAGTTGCTGCTAAGTTTAATCTTGGGGTGCTTGAGTAATAAATGGATTTATGACCTAGTTCAGTTTTGAGCGTATGATCATTGAGCTCAAAGGTATGATCAAAGCGTAAGCAACACCTGGAGCTTTGGCGGAAGATTATAGAAAGAAAGCCAAATTAGAAACATTATTACAATCTGATGTATCAACTAATTAATTAATAAATTATTATATTATTAGGAGTACAAATTGAAAATGCGGGATTTTTTTCTATTTTTGAACGTTTATTCTGAAAAAATGGTAACAAATGAATTATCCATCGCTAGCCACAACTTTTTCCCATCTTTCTGGCAATTTACGGATACCGTCGCGAAAAAATTCGGCCGGCTTGGCTGCTATCCAGTCATCGACCCATTTTTGGGCTTCTTCGTAAGAATGGAAGCGCTGGTCAGCTAGGCCATGTGTCATCGATCGGAAAAGGTGGTTCGGAAGGAGCAATATCTGGGCTATACGGCGGGTGGGGTAAGACTTCCCATTTCAGCGTTTGTAGGTATGTATTAAAACTTCCCGCAAATGCTGTTTTGTTGGCACGAAACTCGACATATTGAGAGCTCAAAAAAACTATGAATTTGACACTGCGACAAATTGACACATACTGAAAATTAAAGCTATAAGACGTAGCTTTGACATGAACATAGTAACAGTACTGCCTGATGCGTATAGCGTTAGTAACGCCATCTGTTATCAATCCCGCATTTTCAATTTGTACCCCTTATTTTAGAAGGATCACTTAGAAATCAATAGGAACAATAGTGTTTCAAAGATCGAAAAGAATCATTTAAATATATTGATACTAACAAATAAATTTATTTGTTTCAGAATTCAAAATGGTTCCAGGATAAATCATTCTTATAGGGATAATTTTATTCGTTTTCAGAATTAAAATCAAAGCTGGACTCATATCATATAATATTTATAACTAATAATGATTGATTATATTTACTAGAAGGGCCCAGAAAACTGATTCAGCAAACTAAAACATGAGGGTTTGGATTAACAAGAAGCTTATAAATTCGTAGTTTAGAAATTGTGTTGTCTTATGCTAAATATTTTAATATATTTATTACTGATAAGTTTACTAACTATCGACTGCATAGGTGGCTGAAACGGGGTCGAGTCTTTAGTACTAACATCCCTTTCCTGTCCCTCGGTTTTGTTTTATGTAAAGAGTGTACGGTGGATCCGGCGTATCCGGGAATCTTGCTGAGGCTTGGTCGTACATCCGTATCAATCAATCAATCAAAAAAAAAACACTCAAAACTTATGATCGACACGACTGAAATTTATTGAGCTGTTCAACCCAGCTCAAAATTGTAGCACCGTATGTTAATGTCTTGCCTGCTACAAAGTAACTCCAATTTTATTTGCACCGATTCAATTAATTTAAATTTTGTTTTGTACTTATTTGCTCGCTTAAGATACAGTAGTAAAATTAACACCCTTTTGTTCTGATTTCTAATTTTTATTAATTTTCGACATTTTTTATTTTTATCTTCGCTACACGAATACTCAAACCAGACAGCCTTTCAACATGAAAACTATTCTTCCTTTTTCAAACCGGCGCACCAGTCATATGCGTTATTACGTGTGAAGTATTCGTCAAGTCACAAATTTTCATCTTGCAACACGTCTTTACAAATAGTATAAAAGTAATTTCTCATAATGAAATCTACTATGATTATTTTGACATTAAGCAGTAATGTCAAATTTCTAATAATATTTACATCAACTATGAATTAAGGTAAGTAAATTTACATTATTCAATAACTACAACTATTATTTACTAATTGCTTTTTTTTCCAGGTAACTTATGTTGTTTTATGGATACGTCGATCTTCAATAGTGTAAATTAGAAAAGTATTTTAATTTAAGACCGATTTCTTTGTGTAACCATTTTTTCTTCTATTTTTAGGATCGCTCTGCTTTCAACAACAATTTTTTATTCTTCAGCAAATATACATCAGTCTAAACATTCTCCCGGCTTTGAATCAGTTGATTCAATCAATAATCGGCATATTTTGTGAATTGGACGCTTTGAAACTCCTGATTTTGTCCGTATGTTTGTTACTCTCGCCAGGCCATTACTATCACATATTACGTCAACAACCGTACCCTTAACCTATTTTGTCGGCGGTAAGTTGTTGTCTTTGATGAGTACGACATCGTTAATTTAATGTGAATATTTTTCCTTACAGTTTCGCATTTGTATCGGGATTGTAAAGCAGTCAAATATTCGGTTGACCACCTTGCCCAAAAATGTTGCTTTCGTTACTGAATCAGTTGCCATCTATCTAATTTGTTAACTGGACACTGTTTTAAATCGACCTCTGGAATCAAAACCATCGAATGTCCCAACAAAAAATGAGCGGGAGTCAAAATATCTTCTGGGCTATCAAGAATACTACACAGTGGTCGCGAGTTCTTTATAGCCTCGATCTCAATGGGGAGTGTCATCATTTCGTCCATCGTAAATACCGTCGTACCAACCACCCACTTAAAATGGTATTTGAAAGCCTTTACTGCTGCTTCCCACAGGCCTCCGAAATGCGGGGCATTTGGAGGCATAAAATGCCATTGGATGTGGTTTAATAAAGAATAATAAATTAGTTTGTCATTTTCTTTTATAAATTTGAATAATAGTTGCAGCTCTCTATTAGCCCCGATCAAATTGCTCTCGCAATCCTAGTATATATCGGTACATAGCCCTCTCCGTCCAACGAATCTGCGAAATGCGGCCAAAATTGCACCAGTAGTCAACTCCAACACCAAGTCGATATGCACGGCTTTCGTGCTTTCACATACAAATGGCACACGTAAATTTTGCAAGGCCTTTGACCCCGTCCTCGTTTGTTGAATACCATAAATGGTCCGGCAAAATTAACGCCAACTTTAATAAATGGACGGATATGCACAACTCTAAAAGACGGTAAATCACCCATCTGTTGAACCATAGGAACTGGATTCACTCTAACGCACGATATACATCCCTTTGTGGCCAATTTGACCATATCCTTGGCACGAATGAGCCAGTATTTCTGCCTTAACAACCCAAGAAATAACTGTGGACAAGCATGACGATAATTTAAATGGTATTCTTCTACCAATCGTTTTGCTAATTCGGTTTTCGTCGCAATGATGATCGGATGTTTAACACTTTCTGGTACATTGGGATTCCGTAAACGACACCCAACTCGAACTACTCCTTCCTCGCTAATAAATGGATTCAAAAACTTCAAACTTGATTTTACTGGCCTTGATTGTGTTAAATTACTGATATCTTCCTTCATCCATTGATTTTGCACATATCGCCAACAAACTAACTCGGCTTCACATATCTCTTCCCGTGTTATAAGACCGGTTTTTGGATTATTTTTGATGTTCTTCCTTGCATTATAGAAAAGGCGCATTGATCGAGCTACCACCTTCATGATGGTGTGAAACGATGATATTCGCTATGCTAAACCTTCCAGCCAATCTTCTTCCTTAACAATACTTAATACTACTGACGCTTTAATCTCCATAGCCCTTTGTTTTGGCCAATTCTCGTTGCTTTTAAGCCATTGCGGTTCATTCCACCACAGTTCATGATTTACCAGATCTCTCGGCGTTATGTTGGAGGTTCGGTTCGTCACGAAAACTTCCTACTGACTTGGTAGGTCCGACAGCCAATCCAAGACAATGGTAGAATCCATCCAGTAATATTTTGCATTTACATTTGTAGATAGGGAACCTACCACCGATTTCATCAATTGAACTAGCAATACTGCAGCACATAGTTCCAATCGTGCGATTGATACCAACTTCACAGGAGCAACCCTTGACTTTGCGGCAATTAATCTGGTGCATTCGCCCTCTATTGTTTTGTGCCTTGCATACACTACTGCGGCATAGGCGCGCTTGCTCGCATCGCAAAACCCATGCAATTTCGTTTCACCTGACGTTTAAAGGCATCTTGGTATTCTGAAAAATCTTAAATCTTGCAGTTTATTACGAAGTGTAAGCCACTCCGAAACGACCGTCTCAGGTAGGACATCATCCCAACCAACCGGCTTCAACCATAATTCTTGAAAAAGCATTTTTATGCTTATTATTACCGGTGCCAGCCATCCAAACCTCGCTTCGTTGGATTGTAATCTCCCAACTCAATCGACTAACAAAATACATCTTCCACTGGGTTTCACTACAGCCCGAGTACCTTTGTACTAAGCGAATCATCACTAAATCGTTTGCTAAGTGTTTCTCGATCACTATCAGGAATTGTACTCAATAATTCTGTAGAATTGGACACCCATTTACGTAACTTCATGCCAGCAGTTGACAATACATCCCTTAAGTCAGTTCCCTTCTTCGTAGCGTCATCTACGGATCCCGAACCAAACATGATGTCATCCATATATGTGTGGTTTTGTAATATCTTAGAAACTTCCGGATAAGTTTTCTCGTTTATCTTTGCTACTTCTTCTAGAACACGCGTCGCAATATGAGGTACTTACTTCATTCCGTAGCTTAACTTAGTTAACTCGTAATACGGGATTGACTCGTTGATGCTCGATCTACAAACGTTCTGTTGTAACTTCCGATCTTCTTGTTGAACTAATATTTGGCGGTACAAATTTTCGATATCGCACACCACGGCAACCTTGAACTCTCTAAATCTCAACAATATCTCGTATAATGTTGCTTGTTTAATTAAACCCGATATCAGCATTTTATTAAGAGATGCAGCAATGGGCTCCTTTACTACCCCATGATGTGGTAGATAATTTTTCGAAGTATCACGTCCTCCTTGAATCATATGACCCAAGTTACGGTATTCTTCCATGAAATGCTTATATGCCATACCAAACGATTTCATACGATTTGAATTTTTTCTCCATGGCTGATGGTCGACTCAACGCCAAATTTAATGATGCACCTAATTTTCCTGTATTTTGTTTTACAGGATGATGCGGGTAAATGTTCTATCTGCCAAAAATTTTGAAGAAGTTCATCCACACCTACGGTTGGTTGATTAGTCACTTCACTAACATATGCCTGGGTTTCTCCCAACCCAGTTACTTCACCACCATGTACCCATCCAAAAATCGTCTCATCTGCTGTCAATCCATTATCGATCCTCAATATTCCGTTTAACAATGAATCGAAAACCGACCGCACTCCCAATATCATGTCAATCCTACTTCGATGCCCAAATTCTGGATCAGCCAAAAATATGGGAATATTTTCCTTATGAAATTCAACCGAATGACATGGCAACTGTGCGCATAGATTCGACAAAACCAATGCAACGACCGAAATTTCCATTGCTGTATCGTATAGTGATCGTAATCTAAGCTGAACTTCGCCACAAGACACTTGCGATTGAGGACCACCAAGACCAGAAACGATTGTGTGATTGTGAATTCGTGTTAGCCCTAATTGATTGCAAAACCTCTCGCTAACCAAAGATGTCATGGAGTCCGAATCCAATAAAACTCTCCATCGATGTTCTACACCATATCTATCGATAATTTTCACCAGTGCGGTTGGAAGAATACTTGGCTTTGATACGTTAACTGGTGAAAAAGATGATATTTGCAAGTCTTCTGTGGATAATACCTTAACCATAACAGCCTTTATCTTGGCATCTGGTTTAGTATCAGTTACCAAACTGGTCGTCTGATTATTTGTCGTAGCCTTTGGACGTGATTTTAGAAATTCGTCGTCAGGATGCAACAATGTACTATATTTCCTTTTGGCAAATCGTACATCTCAGCTTGGCTTTACACATAAATACTGCATGATTCATTTTCAGACAGTTGAAACACCATCCTTTAGCCTTTACACATTCCCGACATTCACATATTGACATACCGTTGAATCTATCACAATTCGATAGGTAATGTTCTCCAGAGCAATGCCAACATTCTATAACATTTGTAGAAATGAATGATCTTGTTGATTTGACATGGCTAAGCGAATCCCTTGTCGCAATATTCTTTGTGGCTTCTAACGCGTCTAAACGATTTAGCAAAAATTTTAAGAATTCATCCAAGGTTGGATGATCAGTCTCGCACGAATGTTGTGCCCACCATATTTTCGTTTCCGCATCTAACCTCGACTCCATTAGATACAAGAGCCAAACATCCCTTGACTCGGCTTTCTCTCCTAACGCCCTTAGACCAGGGATTGTCTCTTCCGACACATCCATTAATTTTCGAATATTACTCGCTGTTCCTTGTTTTACTATCGGTTGTACCAAAAACGTACGGACAAATGCTTGAATGGTATGCTTTTTTCTCCCATATATATCAACCAATTTTTTAAACGCCTCAAAATAATTCGCCTCGGCAATTGGGAAATATCTCATTAAGTTAGCAGCCTCATCACGGAGATATCCTTTGAAGTACGTGAACTTCTGTACCGCTGTCAAATTGCTATTATGGATTGTTTTCATATAAACATCGTGGAATGATTGCCATTGCGTATAGTTACCAGCAAACGGTTCAATCGTGATTTTGGGCAACATGATGTCCATAGATGTATTGAGCACGGACATTGAAGTCGCCATTGTAACATTTGGCTCGGTTCCACCTACTGCTTCATTTAACTTTCGTATCAATTTGCTCAGTTTTGCATCAACCGTATAATAAAGTTCACTAAATTCGACGGCTGTCGAATTTGCACTTGGGTTGACTTGGAATATTTGACCCTCAACAAAACTAAAGTTCGTGAACAAGTCACCGGCACGCAGTTTGCGGGTTTGTAATGCATCTATATCGGCTTTATCAGCTTTCGTGTTCACAAATGTTTCCAAATTTTCCATTTGCGTTAGTAAAGACTTGCGCGTGGCTTTATGGGTTGCCAACTGACGTGCCTCGTCCATGCTCATTTTAATTTAAATATCACTGAACTTCACTGATCATGCACTTATTATTTAGTAGTAAGTAATACTACTAATATCAATAACTGTTCAAAATGGCCACTATCCGTAACCAAAAGACACCTGTTATGAACCGCGTTGTCGAACCACGTTAATTTTTCTCGATTCCAAAATGGCTGCTCCACGTTAATATAAATCACTACTCGTTAAACTTTTTCAGCGCAAACCCTTCGCCTTTCTGACTATTTGAATCACTATTACCGCAACTTTATAATGATATGTGAAACAAATGCCTTATTACCACAACTGGATTGTTCTGTATAAATTAACAATCCGGCTCGAAGGACCATGAAATTTATTGAGCTGTTCGACCAAGCTCAAAATTGTAGCGCCGTATGTTAATGTCTTGCCTGCTACAAAGAAACTCCAATTTTATTTGCACCGATTCAATTAATTTAAATTTTGTTTTGCACTTAAGCGAGCAACTTAAGAAACAGTAGTAAAATTAACACCCTTTTGTTCTGATTTCTAATTTTTATTAATACTAAAACCAGACAGACTTTCAACATGAAAACTATTCTTCGGTTTTCAAACCGGCGCACCAGTCATATGCGTTATTACGTGTGAAGTATTCGTCAAGTCACTAATTATCATCTTGCAACTCATCTTTACAAATGGTATAAAAGTAATTTCTCATAATGAAATCAACTATGATTATTTTGACATTAAGCAGTAATCTGAAATTTCTAATAATATTTACATCAACTATGAATTAAGGTAAGTAAATTTACATTATTCAATAACTACAACTATTATTTACTAAAATTGCTTTTTTTTCCAGGTATCTTATGTTATTTTATGGATACGTCGATCATCAATAGTGTTAATTAGATAGGTATTTTGATTTAAGACCGATTTCTTTGTATAATCATTTTTTCTTCTAGTTTTAGGATCGCTCTGCTTTCAACAACAATTTTTTATTCTTCAGCAAATATACATCAGTCTAAACATTCTCCCGGCTTTGAATCAGTTGATTCAATCGGTAATCGGCATATTTTGTGAATTGGACTACAATCCAAAGCGCAAACCAGCGTGGGTCAAACCAGGTGAACCAGGGCCGTCGACGCCAATAACAAATATCCATGCTTCGAAGGTGAGGCTTTGCATTTGGAGGAATATGAAGGGTGCCGTCTATTATGAGCTGCTGAAAGAGCGTGAAACCATTACGGGATATGTTTATTGAAGACAACTGATGGCTTTAAAGCAAGCACTAGTTGCAAAACGACCGGAATGGGACAAAAGGCACGATAAGGTTATTTTGCAACATGACAATGCTAGGCCACATGTTGCTATACCTGTCAAGACACCCGCCGTATTCACCAGATATGCAGCACTTCACTTCATATGAAAACGTCAACAAATGGGTCTATGACTGAATCGCCTCGAAACCACCAGACTTCTTTATTCGGGAAATCCGTTTATTGCCTGAACGATGGGCGAAGATTATAGCTTCCGAAGGAGCATACTTTGAATAAAACATTCGTTCATTTTCTACACAAACTAAAGTCTTTTATTTCAGTAAAAAAGGTCGCAAATTTATTTGTACACCGAATATTACGAAGTTACATGATGTAGTTCATGAAGTTAGATGAAAAAACGAGTCGTATGTAGGAAAACGAAACTGCAGAAGAGGAGTACCCTAGGTACAATTAAGCAATTCCTTAACTTCCTAAGCAACGGAATGGATGCATTACTGGAAACAGCTCCCGAATGCGTAACCTTTAGAGATAATTATAACCATTCGAGATAAGCAACAGTGCAAATGTTTTACTCTTCTGCTCAGTTACCTAGTTGCCCAATTTGCCATATAAACCATAGATTGTTTGATGACCCAAAATTCAGAGAAATGTCCGTCGGAGCACCAAATCGAAAAAGTGTTTCAATTGCTTCAGTAATGATCACTTAATTACCAATTACAAAAGTGCCAAACACTGTTTGAAATGTTCACAGTGTCATAACGCTCTCCTGCATTTTATACCAGATAGTGACACCCCAAGATGTAGATAGATCAGTTTTCGAGATTTATTAGATTCTAGATCAACTCGTTCATTTGTTTCGGAATATTTCACCAATCGGTTGCAAGTTTCAAGCTTTAAGACTGATACAAAAGTCAATACAATTAATAGTTCTACAGCGGGGTATTCGAGAGGCAGATTGAGTTTAAAAATTAAATCTCGTGTCGATCACAATTATACCCATAATATCGACCAATTTACCTCCAGTTCAAACCACGAACCTTCAGCTTCACCTTTTTGATAAATATAAACCATCAGCTATACCATTGAAAGTTGACATATTATTGGAATGTGAACCATTTTTCCAGTCACCTGAAGTGACCAAGTTCATGCATGGTAAGAAGAATAGTCTCATTACCATCAATTCAAGGTTTGGTTGGATATCACAGGCCAACTGAGCGTCAACAAACAATCATTGAGTATTAAACCAATTACCGAATCAAACTATTCATCAAACGGTGAACCAAATACTGATATTTCCTAAATCGCAGCGACGATAGAAAAATTCTAAAAAATTGAGGAAATATTACCGTTTTCAAAATTGAGTATAGGGGAGGAAAGGGTCGTTGATCTATTCAATAAGATGTCTACAATAAACCATAATAATATTACGGTTTATCTACCACTTATAGTCGTCCCAAGTTCGGTGAAAGTTGTGCACAAGCAACCAGGCGTTTTTTACCAAAGGACCAGAATATTTAAATGTATTCCAGCTCCAACCTATAAAACCAACGCCTATGGTAAGTTCACTGTTCCACCAAATGTTATCATTATGAGTACATTAATTGCCAGGTACTCGAAGTTCTGAACAATGTCACACATTTTGGCATATATTCTTCGTTACAAAGCTAATCTATTATCGAGAAGGTCAAATCGAATAACTAGTAAAAATTGAACGTTAACTGTGAAGTTTAAATGCCGAATATATGATTTATCGCTTCGTACAACATGAAGCTTACCGTAAAGATGAAAATTTACTATTAAGTAGCAAAAACCACTGGGGTGGCGGCCCTCTCCAGGAGACAGGTGATGAGAAGGAGGGAAAGAGAGAAGAAGGCGTCAGGGTTTCACGGGAGAAGGCCCCGCAAGGGGTTCCCAGGGCAAGCAACTGGTAAGGCCTGGAGGATTTTAGGCAGCGGAGGCCAGCAGAACGAAGATTGGGAAAACTGGTCAGCTATCGGTCGGTCAAAAAAGCTTAATGGTAGTGGCGGTGCGAAAAAGGAGGCTGAGTAGGGCCTTCTGAAGAGGCCTTCGGAAAAATGAAGTCACATCGCTTGTCTGCAGATAAACCTGCATGATGCAAAGGCGTCTTCGGCCGTCCTTTGTCGTATGTTTATCTGCCATAACATTGGCATGGCTCTAATCCAGTAGCCATGGATGACTGGTAACCAAATATACCAAATCAAGTGGGTAAGTTGATTTATTATAAGGGAACTGAGAGTCCAAGAGCAACTATTTTGGCCAGTTCGCAAATTAGTAGACGTTCTAGGTGGAAGAGGCAAACAGGAGGCTATAATGGCATCCGCCTACTTTCTGCAAACGAAATGGGCTGGTGTGGACTAGCACGGACATCAATAACAGGGATGGGTACCTTTTGGAATTTTTGATCGAAATTAGAATCCTAAAATTGACCGACTGGGACTCTTACAGAGTTTCACTCGAATCAGAAATGCGCTCGGTTATGGAAAACATAGAGTTTCCAGAGGGTTTGGATTCTGTTCAAACCAGCTGCATAACTCTATACATTTAGCTTACGAGAACAGCTGCCCGGTTAAGCGAAGAGAGTTTACAAAAATGGGCACACTCTATGGGCGTACTTGGGGACTACAACCAAAAATGATCTATTGGTCATTTCGTACAATCATTAGGCCTATGGTCACCTAAGCAGCGGTTGTATGGTGGTCTAAAACTGAGCAATAAGGAATAAAGTTCAGCATATAGCCTGCATCGGTGTTACGGACTCAAAGGATGCTTCAATTATGGCCCTAAAAATGCCGGCCGAAAGAAATATCAAACCAGGAAATGTGGTGAGTCATCTGACCCTACCATAGAAATACCTTCCGACCATATGCCAGCTAAACTGGACTTCCACAAACCATTCTGTGTTAGGTTACCTGCCCGGGGTGAGGAATACACGGGAGTGGGACTGCCCTCTCGAAGTCCTTGGGTATCAATGCTTCTGTTTTTTAAGCAGAAGTACATGCTGCAGAACTTTGCGCTAGGATAGGCATAGCAAAAGGCCTAAACGATGGAAAGATTTAGTTTGTATCAGACAGCCAATCGGCCTTGTAGGCTCTTAGGTCTTTTACCGTTGAGTCAGGGCTAGTATGTTGTTGTCTGAAGGTTATTAAACAACTGGCAGGCTCAAATAAGGTAATACCTTTGCGGGTGCCAGGTCATACTGGAATCGAAGGAAATGAGGCAGCTGATGGCCTCGCCCGCGAGGGTTCTGCCTCTACATTTATTGGACCAGAACCCTTCTGCGGAGTCACTAAGAGACATCTTAGATCAGCGGTAAAATGGTTGGTGTATGTTCAATAGTCCTCCTACTGGCGCAGAATTCCAGGTTTGCGACAGGGAAAGAAATTTATATCACTTTCGTTTGTCAAGGTTAAGGAGTATCTTGAACTAAGGAAACCTAAATTGAGGCTGCTTACGGGCTTCCTCACAGGTCATGTCCCACTAAGGTATCACCTTAAGAAGATGGGGCTAATACGACAAATGGATGCCGCTTCTGGAATCAGGAAACGGTATCAGCGGAACATGTTCTGTACCAATGCCCAGCCATTTTCCGCAAAAACTGCAATATCTAACAGGGAGAACAATGAGCCCAGATGGTATGTATCTTATACCGGCCGGTATTATTATCAGATTCATTAAGAGCCTGAATATTGACTGGACGAATAATTAAGCAGGGTCCAGCACAATAAATCTTTTAGGTCGCAGTGTAACGTGGCTTATCGCCCACATGGTCCTTCGACAGTAATAATAATAATGCTATTAAATAACAAACCGTCACAATTGAATCCGTTACCGAGTGAATTCTTTAATATGAGCTTTTATAGAAGTCGGTGTCGATTTGGCAGGACCCTTTATATTGAAGACAATCCATGCGCAAGAAGCGAAGCTGTACAAATATTATATTGCCATTTTCGTTTGCATGGCCACTAAAGCTACTTTTATAGAGGTAGCCACCGACAGGAGTACTGACACTTTTGTTGCGGCATTGAACATATCCATTATGATAATGGCACTAACCTTGTGGGACTACAACTACAAGAATTTTACAAACAACCTACTCCAACGTTCGGTGGATTATGGGTGGCCGCCGTAAAGTCGTGTAAATATTACCTACAACGAGTCCTTGGAGAAACTCATTTGACATATTAAAAGGAGTTTTTAACCATAATCAAGGAAATCAAGGCTGAGCTAAACTCAAGGCCATTGGAAGAGAACTAACTAAATCCATCACATTTTCTTATTACCCAGCCATTAACTATGTTATCGGAGCCCAATCTACAACCGATTAAAATATCCCACCTACACCGATGGCAGTTGATTCAGCATATGATGTAAGGATTTTGGAAGTCCTCGATGCTAGACTCGATCAAAGGCCTGGGCAACATAAGGGAAAACTCCAGAACATACCTTTTTGTTTTCAAGCGTCTTCTCAATCACGTTAGTGACTCTGTGTACCTGCTCTATGGAGTAGTGTTTCTCTCTGAAATCAAATTGATGCGATAGTAACAGGTGTCTTTCTTCAATCAGAGGTCTCATCCTTTTGAGGAGTAATTTTTCGAAAAGTTTGGACAATGATGGTAATACAGATATAGGTCTGTATGACGTTTTCTCATTAGGTGGCTTATTATATTCCACTGCTGAGGAACATATTTTATTCTAAAAGCTGCGTTAATTATGTGTAGCAACTTCTTAAGACATTTTCCTGGCCAATTTTTAATTTTAAATAACTTTTCCTGTAATAAGATCGTATCCAGGAGCCTTTTTTGCATTTAGGTTATGTTTGATTTCATTTTTTAGTTCTTTCATTGTAACTGATTGTATGTCTAACTCATCTTCTTTTTGCATTAGAAAGGTATTTTCATCTGCTGTTTGTCTAGTCAAAGGTTGGAACGTCTCTCCCAGATGTTCAGCAGAGAGATCAGTTTTATCTTTCGGGTTACATGCTTTTTTAATTGGCGGCACCTGCTCTTTTGGTCCCTTTAGTTCATTTGTAGCTTTCCATAAAAAGTAATCGCTTTCTTTGTGGCCAGAAAGATTTATTAAATATTTGTTAAAGCTTACCGCTTTGGTTTCTTCTATTAACTTCCCCCAATTGGTCTTACCGCTTGTTAACCTTGGTGGCTTTTCTTTTTCAATTATTGTTTCACTGATCGTAAGTATGATTGGAGAATGACCCGAGGATAAACCTTCATTATTTTCGATGTGGATATAGTTTTCTGAAATAACTTTGGCTATGAAAAAGTCCACCACGTCTGGTATTTTGTTTGTGTCCGTTGGCCAATAAGTAGGAATGCCACTTGAATGAAATTTGCAGTTTATTTGATGTCCAGCTTCTAATAGTTCTCTACCATTAGGTGATATTAGTCACGAACCCCAATGCGTGTGTATCCTCCTATGACGAAATTTGAGCCCATCATTTCGAGCATTGAGAGGTAATCATCTTTTTTAAGTTGATGTCTTGGTGGACAATATATCGCAGCAACCCGCAGCTTCTTGTAATTGTTTAGTTGCACGCTAAGTGATACAATTTGCATTGTCTCTATTTCGAGTTTGACATCCTCGAAGTGTTTGATGTTTTCTCTGATGAATATTGTTGCTCCACCTCTAGCTTTTTCTGCTGGATGTATAGAATGGTAACAAGAGTAACCTTTTATTTTTACATAAGACTTTCTAGTAAAATGGCTCTCTGCTATTAAGCGTTTATCAAATTTTCTGTATTCAAAAAGATTTCTAGCTCTGGAAGATGCTGTAGAAGTCCATTAGCATTCCACGTTAATATTCTTAGTGTTTTGGTAATTTATTTTAGAGTGAGAAGATCAAGTAGGACATCGAGAGAAAATTAAGGAGAAATCTCCTTAATTTTTTCTCGATGTCCTATTTGTTGTTCTACATTAGAAAGGCGATTGACAATAGCATTCAAGGTGTTTTGCATTGTTGTCATAGCTTGTTGAATTCCTACATTTTGATCTGTAGGCCCAGGTAGTCCTTGTCTTGCTGCTTGTGAGTATGAGAATCCCTCTGCCACTTTCGCACTATGGAACGTAAAGACAGTTTTTGTTGGTATTTCTTTTTCTTTCGTTGCTCTCTTTGGCTGGTTTTTGTTTGTCCTATTTCGCCTGTTTTGTAGTGTTTTGGCTACTTCACACCCTCCAAAGCTAGCAGGATGGGTTCCTTGGCAGTTAGCACATTTTGCTGGAGTGTTCTTATCTATCACGCATTCTTTAGTGTCATGCTTTCCAGCACATTTTACGCATCTGATTTCACGATTGCAGTATTTTTTGCGTGTGGTGGTATGCCTGACACTTTTTGCATTGTGGTATGATCCCTGTTACTTTTTGCAATGACTCCATTCGGACAACCATTCCCAAAATGCTCCTAATATTGAATATGTTCTCAATTTTTTCTGAGTTTGCAAAGGTCATAGTGAATAGTGATAACTTTATTTTATTAGCAATACTCCCTCCTTTGCCGGTAGGCTTCCTTTCAGTTTTACACATATTAACTGCATCTAAGATCGTTAAATTTTTTTTTTTGAGGTCTTCAATTATCTCATCTGGTGTGCATGTTTGATGTAGATTCCTAGCAACAACTCTAATGGGTCTGGTATTTTTGTCTTCATATGTATACCATTGGAGACCTGTATCATTCAATACAGTTGAAAGTTTTCTATAACCGTCTGAATCAGGCATATTTACCCTCCAGACGTTGTTGTTTAGCGACACAAGCTTATACTCCTTTTCTGTCACTTCTTTCACTACTGTTCACTTCTGGGGCGACTCAGCTTTTCTTTTACAGGAAGAATTTACTTCCTGTGTTTTTTGCTTTTTTAGAGCCCTTTTTGACTTTTCCATTATCCAATTGGCAATTGGGCATCTCTCTTTCTAAATCTTCCTCGTCGGTTTTGTACTTAATTAAGTTAATACATTCCGTTTCTTTGTTGTTGTTTTCATGGTTTAGGGTTTCTACTTTAACCGAAACTTCATGACCAGTTTGGTAGTCCATTTTTAGATTATGTTTAAGGTTTTTAACTTCTTCTCCAAGAAGTAGTATATGGGGCTGCATCCATTGAATTTCTTTATTTAATTCTTTATTTTCTTGTCTAGACTCGGCTAGAGCTTTGATTACTTCCTCAGATTGAGGGTTATTATTAGTTACTTAGGACGCAGTCGCGACTGTCGCAGCCGTATTTAGTTGTAGTGTACAACTACTTATATTTGGAACCTTTTGAATTGGTGATCTCAACATTTTCATGCTCTTAGGAAAGTGGTTTCTTTTATTTTGCAATAGTTAGTCCCCCTCAGGATCCATGGTATCGGCATCCAACGATGATGGATAATTTGATGCTGTCAGAGACGTATCCGTCTCGTTTTCTAATTTCGTTAGGTTATTATTATTATTTCCTATTATTTTTATTCCCACGAGTAGCACGAGAAGCAACGGTCACCCATGACAGAGTTCTGCAATATCATGGGAAGGCTATGGGTTTAAACCGAACGTCGCCAAATTCGGAGTTCACATACTAACGACTAAGCACCCTCTTAGCCACGCAGCCATCGGCGTATGTAGTGCCACCTTAGCTTGGGTGTGCTAGTTTTTAGTCCGCCCCGAGTATTTTATTTCCCCGGTACGTGCAATATCTGGCAAGCTTTAACCTATCCGCCACCTGGGGAGGCACCTGATAGGGGAACTAGCAAACCCCACACCACAAAGTCTAAGTAAATTCTACTCTCCGCCCATTGACTTCCATGGATGTACAATGTGGTACTTTTGCAGAACAACAAGAAGCTTACATTTGATATAGAAAATCAAATGGAGCAATTGTTGATGAATGTGTACTTAAAGCTGGCTTTGTTAAGAGCTACTAATAAATAGGATGCGGTTCAAAGGATTTATTAAAACGTTGGAGGTGGTCATCCGATGGTAAACCAAAGTAAATTGGAAATCGCAAAATGCAAAATACGGGTTAATTTTGTTCATTGGCGTCAAATATCTATATAATTTTATTGAAAAACCTAACATTTTTATCATTTATACTTTCAAGCTAGTGATGTGAAGAATTAACACTAATAATAAGTATGCTTAAAAAAAATTATAAACGGTAATACATACTATGACCACTCAAAACAATGCCCTTTTTCATTATTAAAAAATGAATTTTGATTTGGTTTCATATAGATTTATAGAAAATAAGAAGGCTTTCTTTAAAGCCGAAATAGAGTATGCAACTTTTATCTAAATACATTTTGAAGAATATGTTGACTTCAGTGTTCAAAAAACGTTTGGCCATTCATTAACTCTCTTAGTTAGACAATCGCAGTTTGCAAAAAATTAATATTTGAAAGCTCTCCGATTTGTGATAATAAAAAATTTTATTTTGAATAATCTCATAGGCGCCTTGACAAATTTACCTCCCAAAATGAATGATACAAACACATTGGGCTTAACAAGTCGCAAATGTGGAAACCAAATTTTGCGTCGTAAAACCTAACATACGAGTACAAAAATTTTTTTCGTTTTGTCAACAAGAAAAACAAAAAGTAGGTTAACTTAATAATATTTTATATGGTGTTTTTATATACATATGTACTTGGTTCATAGAAAATATGATTTCATAAAGAAATGATTTTTTCACTTTACGATCTTCATGTTGTTTACTCATCACTTTTATATTTTAGCTGTAAACTGCGATTATTGCTCGTTGCGTTCTTTTATATACCAAGATTGTGTTCGAAGAAACCATTTAAATGAATAGATAAATAATGTGTACCTACATATATATTACCAAAAGCAAAAATACAAAATTTAAGTTAGCACAAAGAAATGTTTGTGCGAGTAAAGATATGTAGGTATTTACATAGATAAATTTTCCCTCCCATCTCCAGACACATCCTAACCAATATCAATGTAGATACGTACATGATTTTTTCCATAAAATTAAAAATGTACATTCTAAGTGAAATCAAATAAATTCGGATCATCTTTTATTTTTCATTCACAGAATAGAGCAAAAAGCACAAAAAGCACAACGAGCCAAAGAAGAAAATTGAAAAAAATCTTTTTAGCTTCTTTTTTATTATTATTATTATTCGTTTGTTGTTGGTGCGGGTGCTATGTTACAGAACGAATGTCTTAGAAATAAAATTATTATTAATTTTGATTATACATAGCTATGTATGTACGTATATATGCATGAAAAGCACAAGAAGAGAACCATGCGAAAACTGAAAATAAATAACGGAAAAATTGAAAATTTATTTTATTTCCTTAGAAGGTGAATTTTATCTGTTCTACATTTTTTTTTTGTTTTGGTTGGTTGGTTGAAATGTACAAAAATAAAACAAAACTTTTATAAATGTTTGTTGTACGTACGTAAAGAACGGCACAAATAAGATAAGAGTTAAATGTAGAATGTAAACGTATACAGAGGCAAAAGTGAAGTATCACAATATTTCAACAGCATGAGAGTTTCATCTTACATAGTATTCAGTGTACAGAGAAATGAAAATGATTTATATTAGAATGCTTAAAGCAAAAAACAATTTTTCTATTTTGTTCTTGATACGGGGTGGGCTGTTGTTGGTATTTTTTTTTTTTTTTATTCAAAAATACTTAAATAATGCATTACTAATACCTAGCACCATTCTACTGTATCTCTCTTCCTCTTGAATCTCAGTTTGATGGAAATTTATTTATTTAGAAAATTTCCTTTCGATTTATCATGTTTAAAAATTAATGCGGTGTGGAAATAAATTACATTACACTACAGCAAAAACTATATATTATGTGCACTTATTTACACTGATTCTTTAGCAATTAATTTTAAATTTACGAAAAAAATGTTTGAAGCATTTTAGTTCTTACGAAATTATACAGTTTTAATTTACTTTTTATAACACTCATTACAAAACTTAAAACCCAAAAATAATATTTCATAATCTAATTCGTAGCGGTAAATATTTAATTTTTAGTATAATGAATTGGGATAACCACTAGTGTAGGCTAGCACAAGATGAGAAGCATATAAAACGATATAAAAACGAAATACTGGCCTCAGAGAAATGAGTTACAGACAATAGAATAGACACACCGTGAAGGCTTACGATTACTAACAACAGTTGGAGCAAAGAAGGCATTTCTCATATGCAAATCGTTAAATAGCAGAATTAAAAGATAAATCCTACTGGCAAGCTCTAAGCCACAAAATATAGCACACATTAAAATAACATAATAATTATACACGGAGACATCAATGCAATCATTGAAACCGACCCGAATCAATCATGAATAAATAATAAATTAAATCTGCAATGTTTAAAGAGCAAAAGTTTGCAATTAGCTGTAATGTATATACGCTAAAAAAACGTCTTTATTACTTATTTGATTTGGTTCAAAATTGTTCGATTCTATTAATACATACTTACGCCAACAATCTTATTACATATACTCGCATTTATAAGGATGATAGGATCCGCTTACCTAAAATAAAAATAAAAAATTGTAAAATTATTATTTAATAAAATATACATTTTTTATTATAAATTAATTTAATGATTAAATAACAAAATAAACCCAATTTGTACATCAGAAATAGATTCATGTAGAAAAGGCAACTGAATTATTCGTCTTAATGTACGTGATGGCCTTCACAGACCAAGCACAACTTCATTAAGCTCTGCCCAACAAATGCAATACAAATATTTGTATAACACAAATATGGCTTCCATACTCCACCCCTGGAAAATATAACAAGTATTTAGTAGGTTCTGAACTAGGGCTATATAGAAAATTGGATCACACTGGGAGTAAGCTCGTAACTACTGACAAAACGAAGCTCAAAGCACGAAAAATGATATTAACCATTTAACATAAAATTTTGAAGTAAAAAAACAGTGTGGTGTTTGTCAAAATCATAAGAGATGTTGTTGTTATGAAATTTATTAAAATTTGAAATATTTGTGATTTGGGAGGTTGAACCTCGTTTTTATGCCAGATTTGCTATTAAAATAATTTAATTTTAGTTACAGAAAATTATACAGAGTTTTATGAGCTTTTAAGAGCAGGAAAGGCTAAAACCAAACAACAATTACAGTATTTTAAGTTACATCTTAAGGAATCCGATTTAAGATTCCACCATTTTTTTCCTAATAACCTTTTTACAGCAAATTTTCAATTGAACCAGTGTGCCATTTTGTTGTTGTCAAAATCCTAAAGAGATATTGTTGTAAGCGGAGTTGTAAGAATGAAAAAAAATTAAAGAATGGATAGGAAATATGAATGGAATGAGTTCTTTGGAGTATTAGATAACTCCAAATCTACCACTCCAGGAACCAACAGTGTAAGTTATAAAATGATTCAGTTGTTTAGTGAATCAGCAAAACATAATTTGCTTGAGACACGCAACAAAGTATGGATGAGCTCAAAAATACCAGACAAACGAAAAGAGAGCAGGGTGGTCCCTATTCCTAAACGGGATAGAGATCCGAATTTGGCAACAAATTATCGTGGCAAATGTATGTTGAATGTATTTTTTTATTTTATTAGGCTTGGCTTCTGTATGAAATAGAGCCATATTGCCAAAAAAAAACCAAAGTTATAAATTTCTTGTTACATATTTATTTTCATAACTTAATTTTACTAACAAAATTTTAAATAGAATTTTACTACTTATACATATTCCGTCGGCCATTAATTATTTCGTATTAAATTATTATTCCACTCATCCTTATAAATTCATACATTTCCTTATAAACCAAAAAACCACCTTCATTCATTAAATCACTTAGGTTTCTTGCATTCCGACGGATGTTGAACTTAGACCTGGAATGGTTGAATTTAGGACAAGCCAATTTGAGATGTTCAACATCCTCCAAACTTCCACACAACTCACAATCTTTGTCCTCACTCAAATGATGTTTCCACAAGCATTCCTTCCAGTTTCCATGGTCCAGCCTGATTCTCTCAACCGTTCGCAACATTCGCGTATCTCCTTTGAGCTCCTTAAAGAACGGAGTTCTCAAAGGAGTACCACGGAGTACTTCATTCCTTTCGTTAGACTTTTCTCATTAAATTCACTCTCCTATTTTATCCACAGATTATTCTGAAGCATTTGAAGTACGTCTCTTGCATCCTTTCTTCCGTACTGCTGAACCATGTCATTCAATGTACCCTTTTTTGCTAACATATCGGCTCTTTCATTCCCTTCGATCTGTCTATGTGATGGGATCCATTGTATGGTCACATCACGTTGACAGTCTCGAACGCATTCAATAATCAAATCAACATACACATTGCCTTCCCTTCCACCTCCACATTTTAGAAAACATAATCCACTCTGAGAATCGGAAAATATTACTATTTTCCTTTCTTCTTCATTCACAGCTAGATTAATTCCTTTAAGCATTCCAATCAGTTCAGCGTTCAATATACAGATGCCTTTGTTCACTTTAAAATAGTTTTCATCATTTGTACCAGGCATAAAGATACCAACACCCACTCCATTCTCATTCACACTAGCATCTGTATAAACGATATCATTTTGCACATACCGCTGATTGATTTTCCTAAACATAAGTTTGGCGATAATTTCATTCATTCCCTTATTATATTTCTTCATATTCAAACATACAGTAAACTATTAGGAACGTGTTGCGGACCAGCATTGCCTATACTCAGAAAAATGTTCAAATTTTCAAGTGCAATGGTAGTTCTATATGTTGGTTTGTACACCGCCCTACTTTGTAATCTTACTATCATCTCATTCCAAACCTCATTTTCCTTAGTTGTCATTCTCACCGACTCTCTTACTATGATTCACTCTCTCTTGTAATCAAGAGCTGAATCATCCATTTCAGACCACAGAGTGTGTATTGGGGTTGAGTTAATCGCCACCAATACCATTCTTCCGCATGCATTTTCTACATTCATTAATTGGCTAAAAGCCCCTTTCGAACCATTCCCATATACAGTTATTCACTTTCAAAGTTGGTCGATAAGGAATTCCTTAAATATGTTTCATTTTATACAAGAAAAATGCAAAAAAAAGACAAAAGATAATATTTTAGGTTTATTTATAATTTCATAAATCCAAAAATACAGTTATTTACATATTTTAATAATGAAATTTAAAAAAAAAAAATAGTTAACAAAAATTCTGCTAATAATTCAATCACTTTCATAGTTGGTCGATAATGACGCAATTAATAATAATTTAGTTCAATTTAGATAATTAAAAGAAATTAATATTTAGTTGCATTTCTTTTACATTCAATAACACAAGCTAAACGATTTTTCATTGAACTAATCAATTTTTGTGTGTAGCTAGGCCCAATTTTATTCCATTCTTCCTCTATTATTTTTTTAATTTCTGATTTGCTGGTTATATTCCTTTTTCGAACCCTTGATTTCAAACAATTCCATAAATGTTCGATTGGGTTAATATCGGGAGATTGTGGAGGTGCCTGGAAAACTTTGGGGCAGTTGTAAATCAAATATTCGCGAACAATATGCGCTGTATGTTTTGGGTCGTTGTCTTGGTAAAATTTAAATGTTCTGGGAATACCTAATTTTTCAGCACTTTGTTTGAGATTATTTTTTAGAAGGTTGAGATATTGCTCCTTTTTCATTATTCCTTCAATAAATTGTAAATTACCTACACCTGCTGCTCCCATATACCCCCAAATCATTACAGAACCGCCGCCGTGTTTTATGGTAGAATTTAAATTTTTTATATTCAGCTCCTCATTCGCTTTTCTCCACACATTGACCCGGCCATCGCTACCAAATAAATTAATTTTAGTCTCGTCTGCGAAAATAACCTCTTTCCAAAAATCGTCACCCTTATTAATATGCTCTTTAGCGAACAGAACTCTTTTCTTCTTGTTTACATCGCTTATGTATGGTTTTTTTCTGGCTGCTCGACCATGATAACCATTTTCGCGGAGCGATCTTCTAACGGTTTCTGGATTAACAGTCTTCTCAAATTTCTCAAGAACCATAGATGTTAGTTTTGGTGCACTTAATTTGGGCTGTATCTTAATTTGGTTTACTATCCAACGCTTTTCGCGGGCGGTAAGCTTTTTTTCTCGAGGGTTTGGCGGTATAAAATCAATGCTATTTTCATTTTTGAACCGACGAATTATATTCCCTACAGTACTTTTACACATATTTAATATCTCTGCAATTTCTTCATGTGATTTTCCTTTAGTACGATGGAAAACAACTAATTGTCGCTTATCAAAAGAAGTACGTTTTCCTTTGTTAGACATTTTAGAAAAATTTGGCACAATTTACAAAATTATTCTCTATAAGGTCCTTACTGACGAAAAATTTAAAACAGACTAATGTTTAAAACAAAGAAAAATATTGTTCTTTTTTGAGTAATTTTACGTGAATGTGTGTGTATAACGTATCGGCCAACAATGAAAGTGACGTAAATAAATGAAAAAATTGTTTAAAAACTGCGAAGTTCGTAGTTGTGTGTATTTATTACGGTACTTTTCTTGCATATGTGTTACGGATAAATTAAACAAAATGAAAAACGTCGCAGAATTTAAAAATATTTTTTTTAAATCTAATATTTTAAACAATTAAATTCGATTTTTGCATCGACCAACTTTGAGAGTGACTAACTGTATACTAATACCATATTCAATATTAAAGAAAACGAAGCTCAACTCCCAAAATTACAAATATTTGAAATTTTAATAAATTTTGCAACAACATCTCTTTAGGATTTTGACAACAACAAAATATAACATGGGTTCTATTGAGAATTTGATGTCATTCTATTGTCAACATCCGTCGAGTACAGACGTTCACAGTGCAAAACAAATTTAAAATAAAACAAATAAATAATATAAAGTGAATCAGTGCAAACCAAAAGTAATTAGCGCAATTTTGCGCATTACATAATATCTTCATATATATCAAAATATACCTGTTTCAAGGTTGTGGAATAATAATGGAAAGTTTAAGGCAAAATACGGCGAGGGTACAGTTCCAGAAGACAGATCCAAAGACAAATGATTTAGAAATGATGAAATTTGTGCTCAACGTGGGATTAACCAGTAAAGAGGTACATACACTGTATCAAGATTTGTACGATCGGTGTATCTACATTAAATTCAATAATGAACAAACATACCAACAATTTATATTGGAAAGAAGTTCACTAATCTTCACCTATAATAATGGAACAACAACAGAAGTTACTGTGAAGGGTACAAGTGGGGTAATGCGATATGTGCGTGTATTTAATCTACCACCAGAAATTACCGAAAAAACGTTGTGTGAGGCCATGCAACGGTTTGGAAATATATTGTCAATAAGACGAGAACAATTTGCTGCAAACTCCCTATTACCAGTATTTTCGGGTGTGAGAGGTGTATACATTGAAATTGAACATGAAATTCCGCAATTTATATATGTACAAAATATAAAAGCAAGAATTTTCTATGATGGAATGAGAGAGAGGTGTTTTAAATGCGGCGAAGACACTCATAAAAAACAAGATTGTCCGTTATTGTGCAATAACACCAACGAGTTGCCACTACAACAACAAGCACAACAACAAACAATAACAACAGAAGAAACAGATGAACAACATTTACAAACGCAACGACAATCAGAACACGCACAACAAACAAGCACGTTCGATAAAAATACGGTTCAAGCTATTACCAATAAAGAACCTGTTAAATATAGTGATGTTGCAAAAATCAACATGCTACACACAGAGGCACAAAATAAAATTGAAAATATCAAAAAAATGATTAATTTAAAAGACCACAATAACAAAGAGAGAACAACAGAAACTGATTCATCTTGTATGGACACGGAATCTGAAGATGTGTCGGTAAACAAAAATGTAAATAAACGAGGTCGACCGTACAAAAAAACTCGCTATACTAGTACAAAAAACCGTATAGCTATTATTGATCAGTACAACAATACAGCGTTGAGCAAGGACGTAACTAATGACAATTTTATGGCACCACTACCTCCAATAAAACCAGATTAAATAATATTCAACATTAACAAAAATAAAAAATGATTTTATACAAAAACGAAAATGGACATCAACGCGCAGCATAGAGCAACAAAATGCAACATTTATTTGAAGGATGCAACAACAAAATTTGTATGCTACAAAATTTATTTATTTTTTAAATTAATTTTTGTTAAACTAATGGATTCTCTCTGCACATATTTTAATTGGTATGTATAAATTGTTATTTGAATGAATGTGAAACATGAGTGAAAGAATTATTGTTGGCCAGATAAACATACAAAGTTTTTACGCGAAAAAAAGTATGTTGGAAAATTATCTGGCCAAGAATAAAATGAATGTGATGCTTATAAGCGAAACATGGGAGAGAACGAATAAGACGTTGTATGTGAGAGGGTACAGATTTCTTTCCAAACCAAGAAGCGATGGTTACGGTGGAGTGGCAATAATGTACGACCGAAATCTTACGCTTCAAGAGACACAGTTACCCGCTTTTGAGGTGATTGAAGCAATTGCCGCCTCAACGACGAATTTGGAAAGAAATCTGTTACTAGTGAGCGTGTATGTAACCCAGGTGCGTGATGAAGATGAAAGGAAAAAAGCCTTGAGTGACTTTAAAAAATTGTTTGAGTGGGTAAAAGATAAAAGTGACCTGATTGTATGTGGAGATATGAATGCGCATGCGAGAATGTGGGGTTGTTTAGACAATTGCGCAAGAGGAAAACAGTTGGCCGACCTGATTCAAGACTCCGATATGGTGCTCTTGAATGATGGAAGGCCAACTAGAATTGCGAATGTGGGAGGCACGGCCAGCGCAATAGATTTGTCTATGACAACTATTGAACTGGCCTGCCGGGTCACTTGGAATGTTGAAGAAGAGAATTTGGGTGGTGATCATTTCATGATCAAAATGATCATGAATGATAATCGAGTGTTTAGGAGAAAACGTGAATTAATGAATAATAGGAAATGGGTGAATCAAATGAATGAGATTCTCGGAGAAAATGAAATAAATCAAAGCCAGTTAGATAGTGAAATTGAACGGGTAAATAAATTGTGTACTAAAATTGTGGATATGAAAGAGATTAATGTGAATGGTTGGTGGAACAATGAAGTTCAATACTGGTATGAAAGGAAGCGAATAGCCTTGCGTGAATTTAATAGGAATAAGAGTAGTGAGAATAAGATTATGTATGGTAAAATGAATGGAAAATTGAAAAAGGCTATTCGCAGAGTTTGTTTAATAGGGTGAATGGTAAATATTTTAATGTGAGCAATGTGGTATGTGAGAACAGAGAAAAAGGTGAAGAATTTATAAGAATGATATTGAATGTAAGCAATGATTTGAACGTAATTAATGAAATTGATAGAATGAGTAGAAATGAAAGAATGGATTGTATGTATGAATGGGGAGAGTTCCTGAGAGTGTTAGATAGATCAAAATCTACCACTCCAGGGACGAACCGAGTAAGTTATAAGATGATTCGGTTGTTGAGTGACTCAGCAAAACATAATTTGCTTGAGATACTCAACAAAGTGTGGATGGGTTCAAAAATACCGGACAAATGGAAAGAGAGCAGGGTGGTTCCTATCCTTAAACGGGATAGAGATCCAGATGTGGCAACAAATTATCGAGGCATATGTATGTTGAATGTTTTTATAAAAATCATAAATGGAATGATGAAAGAGCGTATGGAAGATTTTGTGAATGAGAATAATTTGTTGCCATCGACAACATTTGGATTTCGAAAGAACCACTCTGCAATTGAGTGTGTGGAAAAGTTTGTTTGGGAAGTAAGAAAGGATAATTTGAAAGCTGTTGCGGTATTTTTGGACATCGAAAGAGCTTATGATTATGTGGTTCCGTGGAAATTACAACAAATTCTATCGAATTTTGGATTTTCACGGAAAGTATGTATGTGGATAAGAGATTTTATGACTGAGAGAAAATTGGTTCTGAATGGAAGTGGTTTTAGGTTGGAGGGAGTTGCAAATGTTGGACTTCCGCAAGGAAGTAAAATATCTCCAGCTCTGTTCAACCTATATACCAGCGAGATACACCACATCAATACAGACAATCAAATCGTTCTGCAATTTGCAGACGATTTTGTAGTAATTGGAAAAGGGAGAAGTATTGATGTGGCGGCTCAAAGAGCGCAAAAGGGGGTAGATGATTTAATTCAAAAACTTAAAATGTTGAATCTGAGAGTGAATCCTAATAAGTGTGCTTATATGAGTTTTAGAACAAACGTTGCAAATGTTAATATAAGTGTTGATAGTCAAAGTATTGAACAAGTGAATGCGTACAGGTATTTGGGTATTTGGATTGATAGACGTATGAATTTTGGGAAGCATAAGAAAATTTTGGCAGATAACTGCAAGGAACGTTTAAATGTGGTTAAACGGGTGAGCAAACCTAAATGGGGCGCTCATCCGAGTGTAACTGACATGTTAAGGAAGGCCCTTATATCCTCCAAAATTGGATATGGTATTAGTGTGTATGGGAATGGTTCGAAAGGGGCTTTTAGCCAATTAATGAAAGTAGAAAATGCATGTGCAAGAGTGGTATTGGGGGCGATTAACTCAACCCCAATACACACTTTGTGGTCTGAAATGGGTGATTCACCTCTTGATTACAAGAGAGAGTGGATCACAGTGAGAGAGTCGGTGAGAATGATAACTAAGAAAAATGAGTTTTGGAATGAGATGATAGTAAGATTACAAAATAGGGCGGTGTACAAACCGACATATAGAACTAGCATTGCACTTGAAAATTTGAACATTTTTCTGAGTATAGGCAATGCTGGTCCGCAACCCGTTCCTAATAATCTTACTGTATGTTTGAATATGGAGGAATTTAATAAGGGAATGAATGAAGTTATCGCTAAAATTATGTTTGGGAAAATCAGTCAGCGGTATGTGCAAGATGATATAGTTTATACAGATGCTAGTGTGAATGAGAATGGAGTGGGTGTTGGTGTATTTATGCCTGGTAAGAATGTGGAAAAGTATTTTAAAGTGGACAAAAGCATCTGTATAATGAACGCTGAACTGATTGGAGTATTTGAAGGAATTAAACTGGCTGTGCATGAAGGGCAAAGGAAAATAGTAATATTTTCCGATTCCCAGAGTGGTTTATGTTTGCTGAAATGTGGAGGTGGAAGGGAAGGCAATGTGTATGTGGATTTAATTTTTAAATGCGTTCGAGACTGTCAACGTGAGGTGACCATACAATGGATCCCATCACATAGACAGATCGAAGGGAATGAAAGAGCCCATATGTTAGCTAAAAAGGGTACATTGAATGACATGGTTCAGGAGTACGAAAGGAAGGATGCAAGAGATGTACTTCGAATGTTTCAAATGAATCTGTGGAGAAAATGGGAGAGTGAATTTAACGAGTAAAGTCTTACGAAAGGAATGAAGTACAGCGTGCTCCGTGGTACTCCTTTGAGAATTCCGTTCTTTAAGGAGCTCAAAGGAGATACGCGAATGTTGCGAACGGTTGAGAGAATCAGGCTGAACCATGGAAACTGGAAGGAATGCTTGTGGAAACGTCATTTGAGTGAGGACAAAGATTGTGAGTTGTGTGGAAGTGTGGAGGATGTTGAACATCTCATATTGGCTAGTCCCAGATATAGCCAATATAGATCTAAGTTCAACATCCTTCGGAATGCAAGAAACCTAAGTGATTTAATGAATGAAGGTGGTTTTTTGGTTTATAAGGAAATGTATGAATTTATTAGGATGAGTGGAATAACAATTTAATACGAGATAATTAATAGCCGACGGAATATGTGCAGGAAGTAAAATTCGGTTAAAAATTCTATTTGTAAAATTAAGTTATGAAGAAAAATATGTAACAAGGAATTTATAAATTTGGATTTTTTGGCAATATGGCTCTATTTCATATAATAGCCAAGCCTAATAAAAAAAAAAAAAAATAAAAAAAATAAATTGATAACTGAACATCGATAATATTTGTAAATATGATTGTTATTCAAAAGCTTCGGCTTATTTAACATTTTAATAAAATATTACAATAACTATTACTATTACTATCGTTTTTATGTTTGCAATTTTATTTCCTGCCTCTGCGTGTAGTTGGGTGATTTTAACAATTTCATTGTATTTGGCTCGTTTATGCGTTGTTGTTGCTGGTATAGTATTTGTTGTCTGTTTGTTGTCTAATTGGATTTGTTGCTGTACTGGTTGTTCTTGTCTTACTTGCGATTGTAGTGGTTCTTGTTGAATTTGTTGAACTTGTTTTTGTAACTTTAATATCCTCGATGTACATACATAAATTGCGGTATTTCTTTTTCCAATATAAATCCCTCAAACACCTGAAAATACAGGAAGCAGAGAGTTCGCGCCAAACTTTTCTCTATTGCTATTACAATAATATCATTTTAGTTATAAAACATTGTACAAAGCTTTATAAGCTTTTAAGAGCAGGAAAGGCTAAAACCAAACAACAATTAAATTATTTTAAGTAACCCTTTACGGAATCCGATTTTAAATTCCTGCATTTTTTCTTAATAACCATTTTACATCAAATTCTCAATAGAGCCAGTGTGATATTTTGTTGTTGTCAAAATCCTAAAGAGATGTTGTTGTTGTCAAATTTATTAAAATTTGGAATTTTTGTGATTTTCGAGGTTGAACTTTGTTTTTATGGCATATTTGCTATTACAATAATACAATTTTAGTTATAGAGCATTATACAGAGCTTTATGAGATTTTAAGAGCATGAAAGGCTAAAACCAAACCACAATTAATTATTTTAAGCTACACTCCTAGGGACTCCGGTTCAAAAAAACAGCATTTTTTCTTAATAACCATTTTATATCAAATTTTCAATAGAACCACTGTTATATTTCGTTGTAATAATCCCAAAAAAATATTGTTGTTCTCAAATTTATTAGAGTTTGGAGTTCTTGTTATTTTTGAAGTTCAGCATTTTTTTTGCATGTTTGTTATTAATAATACAGACACCAAAATCACCTTAAATTTCCTAAAAATTTTTTTTTTATCTCCATTGAAAATTGCTTTCATTATCTTGTGTATAAGCTGTGCAGAAGCGGGCATCAAACATCCTGTTGTACGATTATATCTTTCGAATAAATATGATTTTCAACAATTTTGAAAATAAATCCAAATACAAAATGATTACACATTTATGCATATGTTATTTAACCATTTCAATACTCAATACACCAATTTTACTATATAAACAATATTTTTTCATAAAAATTAAATACAAATTGGTATAGATTTTCCACATAAGAATATCCATTTTACCTTACACCTATTAATAGTAGTTGGACGTATTTTACAGTAAATTTAATTTAGCTACGTATGTATGTACGAAAACATATTTTGTCGTTCGTTATTGTTATGTATACGACGTAATTTTTTTTTATAAAATATTCACTGAATTCTTAAAGAAATTAATTAACCTGTTTTGTAGAAAAAAGTACTTTAGGTTAACGAACTGTAGAATTTTACAGTAAAATTAATTCTTGTTTTCGGTTATTTAAAAAAAAATATAACACAATTGGTATTTAATTGAAAAATAGCATAAAGAAGAAATGGTATAGAACTCATGTATGTATATGAAAACATGTTATGTATGTATGTATTGCGCAGCAACCAGTAAAGTTGAACTTTTTTCTAAGACAACAGAGAACCCGTAACGTATACATTTTATATACACATATATTTACAAAACAAGAAAACACAACGACTAAAATTTAATCTCCTTAAACTTTAATTAGAATTTATAGTAAAAAGTTAATATAAAAATTAAAATTTAAAACTTTTCTTATATTCTGAATAAATTTTTTAATTAATAACTAAGTACATAATGTTTAAATTAAATGATATCATAACCGGTTAACATATTTAACAGAAAAACAAAAAAACTCTTTGTTGCAAGAATCTCTTGCACTTAAGCAGATCGTTGTATTTAATTGGTTGAATATTTAAGCGAGACACTATTTGTTGTTTTCAATTTAGTGAAATGGATTTAGTCATTTTTGAAACACATTTTCCATTAAGCAATAAAACAAAATAAAATATTTCCAATTTTGATATATTAAGATGCGAAGAAACATAAAAAATCGATTTATCTTTGTCAAAATTGATTCACATCCTGTTAACACAACGTGATACACCATATTAATGGTATACATACATTTTTTTGTCCTTGATATAATCAAATAGAATATGACACTTTCGGAAAAATCGAATTTTCTTGAGAAACACTATTGTTGTTAATATTATGATTCGATGGGATTGGGGTAATGGGAGACAACATGAACGTAATTTTTGTTTTGTTTCATTTTGTAAATCCTTAAAAAATAAGAGAATTACAAAAAAAAAATGTTTTTAAACCAATCAAAAGATACTTTGTGTATACAAAAAAAAAAGGAAAATAAATTCTTGTAACAAGAAATCTCGATTTTTTATACGGCTGGCGAAGGAATGTACATTTCAGACAAAATAAAAACGGATTTAAGATTTTTATTTTTTTCGTTGAATCTTACGATTTTCTAATCCTTTTTTAAATCTTATGTTTTGTTGTTATGAAACTGAAATTTTATAAATTGGTAAAATCAGTCAATCATGATTTAAAAAGATTTCTTTTTAAATATATCGACCTCTATTGTTGCGCGTATTATTAAAAAAAAAATCGATTGATCTGTAGAGATTTGTTAGCTGTGCTGGTAACATATTTGAACTTTTGAAATTTTATTGAGAATACTCAGAATCAGGGAAAAGCTTTTTGTTTCAGAAATTGGTAATCCTCATTGAAATATTGGAATTACCCAATAGGCTTTAGACCAAGTTTTAACTTTCACTTAAATTGTAATACAATTCGTGTGTGCGAAATTAATAGAGCATATCTGTGCCTCATAATATATTCATACTGTGCGAGGCTAATCGGACACATGGCAAAACTATGTTCACCGTGCTTTCCATTCGCTTGTTTAAACCACTTTAAGAGAAAGAGAATAGTTATAGATGATTACCTACACAAGCGCTTTCCAAAGTATAAGATGAAATATTTTGCTCAACAAGTGTAGAACTATCCGATATTTAGGACCGACATAAATTTAAAACCATCTCGAAAATTAAAAAAAAAATGGTTTTATAATATTTAAAATCTACCATCACCACTATCAACTTCTAAAGTGGTTAATTAACCTACTTTTCTTGTAAGGTAATTCCATTCTCAATTAATTGATTTTTTTTTCGGCTTTCTAAGGACACAAATATATTAGTGAAAATGGCATCCACAAGATTTTCGATTGGTTAATCAGAAAAAAAAAATCAAGAGGTCAACCATTCATAATACATCTACCCAAAACAAGTAGAATTGTCAATCCTCCCCTTACTTTACCCCAAGAGTTATACAAAGTGTATAACCCTGAACAAAAATTAAGAACCTTTCTTGAGCTCATTGTGTTGGTAGCTTTCATACTGAAAAAGTTGGTCTACTCATCAGGTAGCTACGACCAAACTATTAAAGTACAATTCCTATTTAACACAGACAGTGGCAAGTACGAACGTACTGATTTAGCGAATTATATTCCCTAAATCAAAAAACTCAAGGAAAAACCCTCATTTTAATGCCAACACAGTACTAAGAAGTTTAAGAGCAGTATGCCTGTTTATCAAATGATTTTCTTCGGCTTTTTAGAAGTTTTAATTTTTTGTTCAGGGTTATACACTTTGTATAACTGTTGAAACAAACTAATTTTGTAACATCGCGCAACTGAACCCCTTGCAAATTTCGAGTAATATCGAATAACATGGATCTACCTAATAATCTGGAATAAAAGTAGCCTATAATATCATACAAGCATCACGAACTCCCAAAAATATTCAGTAATATTGATAGTTAACGCTAATTAAACCTGGAAATTTAGATTCAGAAATGTCAAAATCTTGATTTTCGAAAATGCAAGGTTTAATTTAATCCAAACGCAATACTAAATTCAACACAAACTTAACTCGAGTAATATCAAAAATATTGGATAATCTGAAACAAACTATAAAATCTGGCAGAATATCTTTATACTCAAATAAGCTTAAAATCTCGAAAAATTACAAAAAATATCAAAACTCTCGATGTAACATGATGACGCAACTTCACGTCAAAATTAGAGAAACTCGAATAATCGCTATTAAGCGAATTCCGATTACTAACCGCATTAAACGAGTTTCAAGAATTTTGAAATGCCCACAAAACTCGATTGTCTAAGACATTTTGAGTTCTCGTAATGCTTACATAAACAAGTTTCTTAGCAATAATTGTACTGTGGTTTCTTTCTTTGTAGCAATTATTCCGTCAAGTTGCAACTTGTGGAGATATTGTCTATGGTTATGCATTGCAGGGATTATTTGAATACCACATTTTTTGGGTTTCCATGAAATATATTGGAGAGATAGACACCACCTTCGAGTTTTAACGAGCTGCTCATCGATGTCAAATATGCTCATGGCTCACACGAAAAACAATTGTTTCCAATAACAATGCCAGTTTATTGGTATTCAAACGTTCTTGTCGGGTCCGCTTGCAGCCCAGAATAATAGAAGTCTGTCTCTGCCATAAGTTTCTCCTCAATTACAAAAATTTTTGATTGAATTCGTGTCATACGAAATTGTGGATTTTACTCACGTTTACTGTAGTCCTCCAGGATATTTTAAAAAAAAGTTTACAAAAGTCATTTTGTGAAAATTACGCTTTTTTGCATACAAAAGGAATGAACAAATTTTGGAGTCTGCCTGACTCCTGTTAACCGTTTTAGCGCTTAAAACACTCAGGCCATAATAAATACCCTAAGCACAACCGTTTTTCATCCGGTTTCTATTTTAAACATTTAAAACATTCCAGCACAAGCATTCCTGGAATATTAGTCACATTCATTGGTCCAAAAGTGTTTAATTCAACTTGAAATACGCGTGGGGTCAGCGTTAATCTTGTTTACCGACAAAAGGTTAATAATCTTTTTCGGTAGATCCTGTAAAGTTTGTTTTGGGGATTTGCTCTAGAAGTGTTTGTCTGCATGGACGTGTAAGTGCGCAATGTAGCACAAAAATTACGGCACCTGGAGTTAAGAAATGTTTAATATAAGTGGTAAGCAAAGGTTCCGACAGTACATAGAAGCGAGATTTTTTAAATTAATTAAATTATGTATTTTTACTCGGGGCTTACGCGCTGAAATATTTTGGAAAATAGAATTTAATACTTACGGGTATAAAAAGTTATACAAAGCATACTATGGGTATTGGAATGATGATATGATAGTATGATGGTGAGGTACGTTGTTATGATGGTATGTGATATTACGGTATGCTGATATGATGGTTTGACGGTATCGATTGTAAGTTTCGCGTTATACTTTCACTTCAGATAGTTTCTTTGTTTTCATCCTTCGGGATGGGTTTGTTCAGTTCACTTATTAGTTTTAGGTTCATCCAGGAAGTAAAGAGAACCAATGAGCAGAAGACCGCTCTGCCTTGTGGATGAGCATAACTGCGAGCTTGTCTGATCAGTTGGTTACCTCTTACTTCGTGAATTGAGGGCTTATGTGGAAGGGTCAGAATTTGTAATCATTACGGATCACGCCAGTCTCCAGTAGTTAATGAACCAAACGGATTTATCAGGTAGGTTGGCACGCTGGAGTTTAAAGCTTCGGGGTTTTAATTTCCGGATAGAATATGGAAAAGGAAGAGAGAACGTGGTGCCTGAGAAGTTGTCCCGAATACCATCAAAGGAAATATCCGCTTTGGATATGAACAGTGCACCTTTGCAACCAAATCTGCAAGCGTCTGAGTTCTCTGCCATCAACCAGAAAATATATAAATTACTGACAGGAAAATATTAATACAACAACCCGTACATGATCCTGACGCATATCCCGACTAGGTTGCCAAGTGGTTTAATTCCCGAGATGCTTGCGAAAGCGCATGAGGACCCACGTCAGCACACACGGGTTCTGGCAAGATGATCGAATACCTTCGACGAAACTTCTTCTGGCCATCTTTGTGGGAGGACGTCAGGGATTATATACACCAGTGTCAAATATGTAAAACGATAAAGGCAACTAACACGATGTTGAGGCCAAAGATAGGCGAGTATAAGGAATATGAATGGCATTTCCAGAAGTTACATCTTGACTACATGGGGCCTTATCCATGATCTAGAGTAGGAAACACCTATGTACATCTTTGTAGTGGTAGGTCACTTCTCTAAGTTCGTTTTCCTTAAGGTAATGCGTTAAGTTACAGCTAACAGAATCATCGAATATTTGGAAAAAAAAAGTATTCTTCACATACTCAGTGCCGGTAATCCCGACAGATAATGGCAAGCAGTTCAAGGCCAATGCCTCAGACTGCGTCAATAGAACCGTGTTAGCAGCAATAGGGTCCTATGTGGAAAAGATCAGCGAACATAACATGGGTTGAACATCTTCAAAAACAAATACTTTTCTTTCAACAAAGAAACAAACAGGTAAATACGATCCCATCCAAATACTAACACCGGAGCACCGACTGGTCAGGAGTCTGTTGACAGTCTTGCAAGAGTGCTAACCAACATTCCCGCCGTTGAGTGAACAACGTCTGCCACTCTTATTACGATAATAACACTTTTAGTAACAAACGGCCACCAATAACCTCGGCCAGCAGTCAAATTAAACATTCAAAGCTTAGGATAGCTATGCTATCATAAGTCAAACTTTATACTGTTTTCACTCCCACTACGGGTTGCGTTGGCATCTCGCGTTTTAAGTGCTTCGAGCCCTATCCATAAATCATACTGCGTTTGAGCAATGTACTCACTATTCTTCTTATTTAAACTCAAGCGACTAACAAGATCTTACTTGTGTGATAGATACCTTACCCATACCAATCCTCTACCTGATCAAACTGCAGCTCGCTATCATGCCGCCGATATCAGAAAGCAAGTACGATAAATTCGATGTAATATGTGGAAGCTGGCTTCCAATCAAACCCCACTCATTACAGATGCTTTAATGTTTTGATGGTATGACGATATGAGTAAAGTATGGCTTGATCTGACGGTATGATAGTGATGGTGTTATGATATGATTGTTTGATGGTTTGATGGTGTTGGTGTGATGGTAAGATGTTATGATGGTATGACAGTATACGATGGTACTATGATATGATGATGTGATAGTATGCTGGATCAAATGCAATAAGATAAAGATTATGGTTAATAATAAATCTAACGCTAAAGCTGACGGCGATTAGAAGTGTTACGTTAAATAAAACGAAGCATAAGAAATAGTGTGTGTACCTCCAATTTGGTGTAAGTATTTATGTTATTTGGAGATTTTTACTTTGCAAAATCTTAAGTTGAAGTTGAAAAACGCATTTGTTCCATAAGGATTTCGGGCTATTTTATCGCATGCTAGTATTTCTTCTAAAGTTTGAATTTTATTGTAGAACAATTTTCAGAAACATACATACTTAGTTAAATATTTGAAATTAATGCTATATTAAAAAAAAAAAATATCCAAACACACAAAACTTTTCAAGATTTAAACTATTTGGGCTTCCACAAAGCCACTCCCTTAAACTTAGTAATGGCTGAAATAGTTAACCTAATATTGAACACTATTTGACAATTTAAAAATTTAACCTAAAAATATAGACATATCAAAATTTTCTTTCATTGGACAACATCTGACCTTGACCCCCCAAAATTAATATTGGGTTTACTTATCGAAATAAGGATTATTCGATAACTAGAAACATTTAATCTTAAGCACGTCTTAGAAAATCGATTTGTAAAAGCATTCTTCTATCGGCAAACATCTCGGAACAGATCTGTCGACGACCTCAGAAAAGTGGTAGGTATAAAAACTAAAACCAAAAGTCGTTGCGAAGGAAACGATAATGGGTATGAGGGGTAAGCGGTTTTTATTGTAAATTATGTAAAGTTCCTAGGAGTTAGTGATAAATATGTTTAGAAAGTGCGGCTGGGGGAGTTAACAGAAATAAATTTGAGGTTTAAGATTGTGCTTATTGCATATTGCATAACTACTTGTTCCATATTGTGTTGCCTAGAGGCAGGAACAGATTTTTATGCGAGTATTAAGATGCTTCCTGATAACTAAGCCTAACTGTGGTCGAGCTATCAAAACTAAAAGATTGCAACCATTTTATTTAATCGTAATAATTTATGAAGTTAGGTACGTACTAAAGGGTGGGCTAGTGTTATGTTTAGTGTTTGCAGGTATTTACTGATACATTTTCACTAAGAATGACGGTACACTACTAGGATCGGGGGGTCGCGGGATGGGGGAGGCGGAGGAGTAGTTACTTTCTCACAACGTATTGTAACAGCGAACATCGTTTAGCGAAAGTAATCAAGTAATCATTTTGATAGCCTCGGTCTCAGATTTAACTTTTCCACATAATAAATTGTCGCGTCATAAGAACTTCTGTACCGACATAAAGCACCAAATTTAACCAATTTCAGATTTAATAATGTGGATATGATTCCATTGACACCGAATTGTTCTGATCAGATAAGAGAACATAGATTTGGTTCGTGGAACGTACGAGGACATGGCGCTGCAACTATGCTTGATCAGTTTGATGAAATCTTCAAAAAATATAATCTTAGATAATCATAAGGCATTGAAAAGCCATCCTATGGCATTAAAGAAACAAACATGAGCCATAGAAAGCTATTAACGGGATATTACGTGTGGTTCTAGTCTAACTATAACGGTGCTCAAGGACGAGGGATTGGTGTAGTATCCGCAGAGGCAAATCAATAGTAGTTCGACAAGTAAAGAGTTTTTTGTCTCTATCATAATATTAACGTATGCCATTGGGTGTACGTCCCTCCTTATTTGATTGCTACAAATCGATGATTATGTGTCAATATTTTTGTGGCGTTCATAACCACTATATACCACTCAACTTCAGGCAAACCATGGGGATTCATAATGGGAGACTTCAGTATTGGGACGAAATGCCTATTACAAGAAAACCAACGAGAATGGAGAGTCCCTGAGATGCAAAGATTTAAGGCGATAACCATTATTAGGCGCAGAAATGTGCGCACTACTTTTAATAGTGGATCTATTTTCAGTTGGACCAATTTGTACCGGACCACCGCCTAGTTACATGGATTTGTCGCAAAAAACAGCGGAAAGGGGCTGACGTGTTGAATCCTGTGTACACCTTAAACAGGGTTCAATTTAATTAAAAGTCATTGATTCATTCGAATCGTATTCGATTGAAATCGTTACTAAGAGTTAAGATGTATTCAAAAAGCTACCAGGACATGTTAAATACCATTTTTCACATGTCCGGAGCAGGTGGGTGTACAACATCACACTGGGAAACGCCTACAAAAAATATGAAACACTTATTAATGGAACCGATGACACCGAAACGACTTAAGGCGTTGACTGTGTGGGGCAGTTTGCATATCTCACACATCATCTGGACTTATAGAAAGACAGACACATTTTTGAAATAATTTCGACGTTAACATAATATCGAATAAGTAAAAGATGTTATAATGTATCCGCGCTCTGGGACGGCTCCAAGGCAGGATGGATTATCAATCAAAATGTTAATACATGTCAGTGAGAAAATACTAAAAGCGCTTCAGGTGATAATGGAAAGTTTGAATGGAAAATAAGGTTCCGAAAGAACAAAACGAAACTGGGCAGGTTTCCTTACGAAAGAAGGCAAGACCAACTAGCATGTATAACTGTCGCAGAATAACTTTTGTGCAACAATATGTACAAAACCTAATCAAAAATTCTGCTGAACTGCCTAGATATGGTATTAAAAGAACTGGAATCTTGGAGGAATATGGATGAGGAGCGGCGCGCTGGCCACACCTTTTATGTACTTTCGAGAGACATAGGAAGAGCATTTTACAGAGTAATTTTTGATGTCATTTCAGTGTGTTTCAAGATATGTACCGTATTGCCTAGTAAAAAGTATAATAAAAACATATTTTTTTGGGGAAATACAGTAATAAGGTGGTATCAGCAATGTACCGAGGTTATACCAACCGAGGAGTAAAACCACGATGCCCACATCCACTGCGTTTCTTCACTTTTACACTGGGTTAGGTATTTTCAATACTATACGAGTAATTTAATCTCTCTAATTCTAAAAATATGTATCAGTTGGTCAATGAAATATTAACTAATAATTCACTTCTTAGCAAGACTAAGATTTCCGAATTAAAAATAAATTGTGATCCCGTTTCGGAGCTCCAGTTAATAGTAAATGAATTAAATAAATATTTTGAAAATGTAGATGCCGATTTAGGTAACATTGCAATTAATTCCAGGTATTTAAATAATCCAGACATTCAGTATTCTAAACTCAGTTACTTCACCTTGGTGGAGCAAAACGAGATTACTGAAATAATTACAAATTTGAATTCGTCTTCTGCGAAAAGTGTTGATAATGTACCACCCAAATTAGTTTAAGAATTGACTATTTTTTTATGTCCTCTACTTACCGAAACTTTGAATTCTTGGATAAACGATTGCATATTCTTCAATTTCCTAAAAGTTGCTAGGATCACACCAATTTTTAAATCAGGTGACCTTTCTTGTTTTAAGTAACTATAGACCTATCTCTGTTTTACCAGTATTCTGCAAAATATTTTGAGCGTGTAATTTATAGCCGCCTCATAAAGCATTTAGAGTCTAACAAAATTATTCATAAAAACTAATACGGCTTTAGGAAATCAACAAGTACTCTCTCAGCTATATTAAATTTAATGAAAAATATCTACATTTCTATGGAAGAGAAGAATATAACGTCTTGCTTGTTTCTAGATATCATGAAGGCTTTTGATTGTGTTGATCACAAATTGAACCTAATGAAACTTAAACATTACGGAATAAATGGTAGCGCCAATAAGTTACTTCAAAATTATTTAGCCGATAGAAAAACAAATAGTATAGATTGGCAGATATATAGTAAGTAAAGCGTGGTGTTCCACGGGGCTCTATCCTTTATCCTGTATTGTTTTTGGTTTACATTAATGACATCCTAAATTTAACACTTAAGGCAACCCTTCAATTATTTACCGATGATGCGATTATAATGTATAGCTCAAAATCGTACGATCAACAAAACATTGGAACATCACCTTTCTTTGATACACAATTAGTTATATGATAATAAGCTGAATTTTCTAAAATCACATTTAATGACGTTTTACTTAAAACGTAAGCCGACGATTAAAAGAAATGGGATTACCTTCAATAAACGTGTAGAAAATGTATGCTATCTAGGGTTAAATATTGATTATCCATTATTATGGACAAGTCATATTTCAGGTATAAAAAGCAAAGTAACTCCTATTATCGCAGCTTTGAGACGTGTTGACCAATTTATTCCGCACCACTTACGACAGACTATCTACTTTAGTCATGTATTAATTCAAACTTAACATATCTTATTCAATCTTCTTATCAACCAATTACAAATTGTGCAAAATAAAGCTTGGAAAGCTGTAGAACAATTACATATAATAACGCCGACTTAACTTCTCTATAATAATAAAATACTGCCACTTACATACCTGATTGATTACGAATATTTAGTTACTATCTATAAAATAGAAGTGAGCTGATTAGATGCAATTTAAATTTTGAAACTAACATTTCAGTTAGAGACAGACAAACTCGTACTGCTTCTAACTATAAACTTCCTAATTTTAAATTTAAGGCTGCTCAGAATTGTTCCTTATATAAAGGTAAGTACCTTTTCAATCAATTGAATGAGAATGACAAAGTCATCAGAATTTCGAATTTTAAATCTATTCTAAAAAAAAAAAGTTATAGAATACATTCATTATACCAATTATAACTTAACTCATTAAATTTAAAATGTTAAATGCAATTCCATTAACGAAACAAACCAAATTTAAAAAATAATTCATAATCAGTACGAATCATAATTCATAAACTAAAAAATGGTTTATTTTATTGTGCAATAGATATAATACATTCACATGTTGTTTGCGTATTAGTGGAACTAGCATGATTTTATTAAAAAACTACATTTATGAACAATTCATAATATTTATGAATTAGACGAGTGCGAAAATATTTGGTAAATACTTATTGTTCATTATATTAACAAATGTAGCATTACAATATATGAATATTATAATTCGAATTATGTTTGAAAGAATCCTACTTTTATGACATCTATTGAATAAGAATTTTCTTTTGTCATTTCCACCTCCGGAACAGAAAGTGCTACAGAAGTGAAATGCATACCGAAATATGCCTTATATATACACACACGCCAGATATTAGTGATTTTCCATTTTCCAAGTAAAGGAAATCGAAAAAAAAAATCAAGTAGACATAACGTTTCAGCAACCGTCTTATTTCAATTTGATGTTGACGAAAATGTTTATAAATAATATAATTAAATTGTAAATTTTACGATTTTTTCATGTATTATTGATAAATTCCTTCATTAAATTAATAACACGAACAAATTCATATATTGTACATAAGAGCTCCATTGCATTTCTAATTATGCGAAAAGATCAAGTTTCATCATTACGTAATATATATGAATTTGTTCATACTATTAATTATTGGACGAATCTATTCGTAGCACCTATGAAAATAAAGTAAAATTGAATAATATTCGGAACAACAAAAGTAAATAAATTGCTTTCGCTTCTTTATTAACAATTGCGTGCTTCAAAGGAACAATAAATAATTTACATTCAAAAATGTTTAATGTGAAATATGATATGTTTTGCCAGTGTTGTACAAGTGTTTTCGTTTTGCACATGTTCTTATTAAAATAGAGCCAATTTTCATTCGGTGACATTTAAATAAGAACACTTTTCTGTGAAAAAAATAAATTTCTTTTAGTCTATAAATAGGTGGTTTGGCGTCTATTGGAGGGGGGGATCAAAGTTGAGTAGATTAATCTAAGAGCTCCGTAATCTTCCAGTTGGGTGCGCATCACGTGAGCTGTTCTGGTCTTGTCATTAGGCAGCTACGTGATGGGTACAATTGTGTAAGGGATAACCTGTGCACAATTTGCAAGTGTACGTACTGCCTCCTCGTGGCAACCACTGGTAACTAAGGCCACTTGGCACATTTTAGGCCATTTGGCACAGGCCAAAGTACGGCGCTAAAGTAGAAAACCTTGACAAAAAACCCTAATCTAAGGTGGAACAGCATATGCCGAAAGATGAATGGCTGATAGGTTAATCAGCCCAAAATATGCGGACTCTGGATACCAGGCACCCTCCAGTTTTGTTTTTAGCCTTCCTGTAGTAAAGCTGGGTGACCTACAGGTGATTTGCAATTCCCAGCAACTCATAAGAGTAAAATCAAATGGAATACGGGGCAGGAGTAGGAATATACGGGAGTGGCACAATCCTCTCGAGGTCCTTGAGCTCCAATGCTACCGTCTTTCTAGCGGAACTACATGCTGTAGTAAACATCTAGGAGGGAGAGCAATATGCCCAGATAGTATGTATCACGTACCGGGAGGCAATATTGTCAGGTTCATTAAGAACCTGAATATTGACTGGACGGATAATTAAGCAGGGGCCAGCACAATAGATCTTTTAGGTCGCAGTGCGAAGTGGCTGATCGCCCGCATGCCCCCCCCCCCCAATAATAATAATAATAGTCTATAAATAATGTGTAAATAAATAAATTATGTGATCTACAGGACTAAATTTTAATGGGTTAACCATTCCAAATTTTGCCGCTCCTATAAATCAAAATGTATCAGCAGCACAAGAAGGAGGCCATAGATTAAAATCGTTTTGGCAGTAGTAGGATCAAATGAATTTATCGAATGTTTTAAAAGGTAACAAAATATGCAATAAAAAGTACTGTGTGATTGTAATTGAATTTATTTAATTTACAGAAGGGCAATAAACTGAACCATGGCGCATTGCAAATATTTTGGATTAAATTGCCTCTTAACAAATTGGTTCTAAAAATTTTATCAATTTAATCTTCTAAAAATAAACTAAAATTAAAAAAATTAATAGGAACGCCATGTTGACTAATAATATAAATAAATAACAAAATTACAAAATTTTAAGTTTTTTTATTTCTCTACAATTTGGTGTATAGATTTTAGGAATTTATTCATCAATCGACCCAAAAACTTACATTCTTGTTATGAACCATACATAAATATTATGTATATCCTATATATTATGAATTATTTTCAGTATATTTATGAAAATAATCATCATATTTGTGAATTATTCATAACTGCTGAGTATTCCGTCCTTCCTACACACGAATAATTTCGTAAATACAAATAATGAATTTTTAAACTTATATGTATGAATTTATTCGTTAATGTGATTTAACATTTCATTAGTATTATGAAAAATTTCATGGTATCTTTAATTTCTTATATTAATAACAAGAAGTTGTTAGTAAAAAGGTCTAATCACCGGTAGCGTATTAGAAATTACATGAATTAATAAACATTCAACAAAATATTGAAAAAAGTAAAAATTTGCTTACACAGAAATAAAGCTGTGTTGTGAATATCGTGAAGAGGAAAATTGTAAGAGATTTCATCTGTATTAGTATGATTCGCTAGTACTTAAATGCACAATACATTCTGTATATATAAAATGTAAATTGTGGTATAATCAGTCCAGTCGCCGCGGCCTGATGAGAAGATTGATTTTTTCATAATCATAAGCTCATCAGTTCGAAACTGGATTGAATTTTCTTACTACAATCCTCGGAACATATTAAAAATCATATACAAATTTGAAAACAAGAAGTTGTTCATCCAAAAATGCTTTTAACTGCTTTAAGATAATAACATTTTTCGTACCTTATATCATTGTATAAATACATATAGTACTTCCATGCAAACTTCATCGGTGAAGTGTTAGATGGAGATACTGATATCGTTTTCGATTTTTAAAAATATTTTTGTATATAAATCGCCCCAATATATGTTCGAATTAATACGCCCAAATGTCATCATTTTTTTCTAACCGTTCATTGAATAGTTAAGTGTGTAAAATATATACATATATGTACTAAGTTATTTGTTTATTTCGTTTCGGTTCAACCAACACTAAAACAATATTATTTATAAAAAATCATTTTAATGTTTTCGCAATTTTTATTTATGCACTGATGGTAAATTTTAATGTTGATGAAAATTCTATCTTCTATTTGATTAAATATGTAGAATATCAAAATTCCCCATAAAAACGATATACAAAACATAATTTTGTTTTCTTTTTTTAATTTCTATTTGTTTGATAAATCCTAATAAAACCATGAATATCAACACTACACAATAATATTTGTTAATATTTGTAAACAGCTGATGTTAAATTTTTGGTGTTTGTTCATTTTTAGAGAGTATAAGGGACCAAAGCATTTATTTCCTTTATGATTGAAAGAGAAAACCATTAGGTGTGAACATTAGTTTTTTTAGACGGTTTGTAAACAAACTTGTGCAGGTTTTGACCTACTTAACTCTTGTTTGGTATAAAAAGTAAAACCAAAACCAAAATCAAAAATTTCTGGTATTGTTTTAATATTCTTACTAAATTAACGTTGTTGTAAAACAAACCAAAACGGTATTTTGAAACTAGTTTCGTATGTTTTAATTTTATTTACATTTTTAAATTATAATATTAAAATGATGTGTGCTTACAAAAATTGTTTAAACAAAAACGACACCAATGCCACAAGAACATTTTTTATTGTGCCACAGGACAATCGCCGTAAAGTCTGGTTGAAACATGGTTGCGTGTGGGATAAAATCCAACAGGGTTCAAAATAAATTACATTTTGTGAAGAACACTTCTGTGTCAGCGAGTTTAGAATAAGTGGATCCAGAAAAGTTTTGAAAAGAACGGCACTTCCAAAAACATTTAATAGTTTTCTTTGTAAATGTAAAGACAGTTACATCGACGTTGCTTGTCAAAAATTAATAAATCTAAAATTGTATACAACTACCAAAGCTCCTATTTCAAATAAAACTTTGCCGCCAACCATTACTTTTAACACAGAGTATTCTGAGGTTGAGCCAGTACCGCCTGCCTCGCCACCACTCAAATTAAAATATAAAGCAGGGCCCCCAAAAACGTATCTAAGGAATTATGATATTCCACAAGTTCCTTTAGCGTGTCCTATATCGCCCTCTCAGTTCCTCAGTCTACATCACCGAAAGAGGACCGAAACCAATCAAGAAAACGAGCAACCGAAAAAAATTCCGAGGTTCCTTTTGAACACTCCACCTAAAAAGAAGCTCGCATCCGTAGATATTGTGGTAAAAGATTTTATTAGCAACTTACTTGAAGATCGGCCAGAAGTGAAAACGTTTGTGTTTTCACAAATATTCCACAAAAAAAATCGACATGGACACAAGCAGAGCAAAAGTTATTTCTAGGATTTTATTTTAAATCACCTGCTTTTTATAAACATTTGCTGAAGAAAAATTTTTATTTACCAGGTAAGAATAAGGATTTGTACACCAAATTTTAAAAATATGATTTGTAATATTTCACTGAAGTATTTTATTTTATTAATTTAAAATTAATTGTTATTTTTATTTAAATAGCTGTACAACCAATTAGGAAATACTTCATTTTGTGTAAAGAGTGGGATATTGCTCGCTTCGCTCATTTTGAAAATCACACAAGTTACACAAAATGAGATTTCATAACGTTTCGTTACAAAGACTTTTTCTGTAAAATCAAGTAGACACAAACTGGTGAATATTTCGTCACTAGTTGTGAAATAAGGCACTGATACTTGCAACGTGTTTCCATGCTGATTTGTTGAAATAGCTGTTACATTTTTAAGGTCACGTAATTCTGCGTGAAAGGCAAAAAAATTTGCTGTATACAAAATTGAATAATGTTCAATTTTTGCCTTAATGCCGCATACTTGAAAACTACCAACGGTAACTTGGTAATTTCAAAACAAAAGAACTTAACAAAAACGACACGACTTGACGGACATATAATTTTCTCATCTTTTTGGTAATTTTTTTCACCTCCATACCAACTTAAAAAAACACAATTTTTATTTTCATACGACAATAAAACATATGTTTTTTTAAGTTGGGATTGGGGGGGGGGGAACTAGCCAAAAAGATGAGAAAATTTTAGGTCCGTCAAGTTCTTCTGTTGCGGAATTACCATAAAAGTTACTGTCGGTAGTTTTCAAGTATGCGGCCTTTAAATGCTCAACCAGTGAAAAATTATAAATTAAAGAATTTTAACGACCCTAATTTTGCTTAATTTTTTTGACATTCCAACCAACAAAAAATTATAAACTTAAGAATTTTAGTGGAACCATTATTTTTCGATATTTTTTTTCAAACCAAACTTTCTTTACTTCTAATAAAATACACTTGAATATTTTAAACTATTTTATTGTGGCATAAAATAAAAAACTATTAAACTACAAATTGTTATTGTTTATGTGTAAAGCAAAATGGGGCTACATAATTCGCAATCACAAAATGTTGATATTTTTTATCTTTTAGGAAAAAATACATTACACAAATTTTTTCAAATTAACAAATAAATTAATATCTCCGTTAAGCCTAGAGAAATAAAAGTAAAATGAATAAATAAAAATAAAAAGCCATTTATTTCTTAAGTTTCTACGCAAAATCGCGCATTTTTAATTTTTTTTAAATGACTGATCTAATTTAATGAAGCTTCGTTAAATTTCTTCAGAATACACAAATGCTATCTACCGCATTTTTAAGTTTTGTTAATGCTTAATTTTTAAGTTTATTTATAAATTGTTCGCTGTTCGCCACTTAAAGGAATTTAAAATGGTCTACTTGATGCAATTATTTTTTTCTCAAATCGGATAAAATACGTCAGTTTTCTGGTTTGTTATCTGTCAGCAAAATGAAGTATTCCCCGACACTACATCGTTGCTAGGCAACTTACTAAAAACAGTACTGGAAAGTATTCCTTGCTTAGGCAGAGAATACTTTCTAGTACTGATTATCATCTGTTTTTAAGAAATACATGATATAATTTTAATTTATTTAGTTTTTATTATTATAATTGTAAAAGTACATATTTAACAACTATTTATTATTGGTTATATTTACATGAATTGTACAATTTGTACAGGTGTTGAAAATTGGCGCAGATGCATTACAATTAAGGTTAGTTGTAGCCACTGATGCACTATTATCGTTTATTTCGGTCATGTTAGGGTCCACATCTGGATTTTGTTCGGTAGTATTGAAAATTTTTATTTCGGTCATGTTACGGTCCACACCTGGATTTTGTTCGGTGGTATTGAAAATTCTGTTTGCAATTTCAATTTTATTATTTAGAGAATCATCAATGTACCCTTCGGCAACCTGTTGTGCCATCCATCGCATCCATAGCATAATAAAATAACAAATTGGCACGTTTCGTTTAACACAGAAAAATAAAGTAAAGAATTTGACACCAATAATCTTTGCGCCCGAAAGTTGTCTAAGTAAAAATTGCATACAAATAAAAGAAAAACTTAATTTCTTTTTTGAAATGCCATTTAGGGGAATTAAAATAAATAATGTATGACATTGAAAAATATTAACATTGAAAATATTTCCGTAAATATTTTATATATATAAAATTTGTAAAGTTCCGCGTGTTAAACAAAAAAAAAAAGATTTCCGCATCTTCAACAAAAAGATTTCCGCAGCTTCAACAAAAAAAGATTTCCGTATCTTCTGTAAACATTGTAAACAGGAAGATTAAATTGTAATATATAAAGACATAAAATTGTAAATAGGATAATAGTGTAATGGACAGTGTAATCGATAAGGTAATCGACAGTGTAATCAGAAGTAAAGATCATAGTGTAATCAGAAGTAAAGAACATAGTGTAATCGAGAGTGTAATCATAAGTAAAGTAAAATTAACAAAATAAAGAAAGTATCTTAAGTGACAAAAATTCAAGATTTTCAATTCAGGAATACATACAATTTGGTAAGTATAAAATAACCAACATACTAACATCTGGGTACCGTTGAGATTGAGTAATTGTGGAAGAAAGAAATATGGCAGTATTTATACCCGCTGAATAATCTTTCACACTTATAAGATCTCATCTTTCTCACAACTAACATTTAAACTCTCCACGCTTAAATATATCACTTGGGTCATAGCACCTACCAGCGGTAAGCGCCAAGTGACTATACAAGCTCCAAACCATCGTCTCCATATAACTACATTAAATCTATATTAAGTCAAGCTAACCACCGACGTATCCCATACCCGGAATTTGTCATACACACACGAAGTACAATTAACTGGACATAATAATTACCCGGTACATATAACAAAGAATTCCCAAACACCTATAAACATAACAAAGCATTATCATAAATACCCAAAATATTGACACTGTAGGCTAACCTATTTCTGATAAAATACAAAATCCCATCACGAAAAAATACAACAGAATCAATATCAGATACAAACATAAAATATTTAATCAATATCAAAACAAAAATTTAAAATATTGGCGCTGTAGAGTTCGAACTTGGAATAGAATTAAGTTGTTGTATTTTTCGCAAAATCTCTTCGAAATTGTACAAATTGCCCAGGGTTGTAAGTCCGCAGTGTAACAAGTAAAGGTGAATGTTCGCGAAGTCGGGTAAGACACTACGGTCACCAACAAACCAATCTCCAACAGTAGCATACACCAACAATCAACAACGCAGAGGAAGCAGTAGCGAGACAAAAGAGGCAAAACAGAAATTGACAGAAGAAATAATTAGTACAACCAGTGGTGAATCACCAGCAACACCAACCCAAGCATCTAAACCTAAAGCAGAGGAATTCCTCCCAATACCCCCAATACCCCCTTTCAAACCGACAAAAAAAAGAACAGCCAAACCTCCCTTTCAAACCGACAAACCGACAGCCAAACCAACAAGAACAAATAGAAAAACAAGCTACTCTCAACAAAGAACAACCACAGACAATAATGAACCAACAACAGATCCAACAGAACATAGCAAGTTCAGTACCAGAATTTAGCGGTGAAAACCAAGGAACAAGAACAAATGATTTAACTAGATTCACAGCGACAGCAGACAGCATCTACCAGACTCTCGGCTCAGAAGAAGAAAAAAAAATATTTAGCAGGCTGATAAAGCTAAGATTAACAGGCGAGGCATTTACCAGGGTAGCACACAGAAACATCGAAGATTACACAAAATTGAGGGAGCTACTTAATAACATGTACTCGAGAACGTACTCGTTAGATGAACTGGAAAGAGGATACACAACCATCCAACAGAGCTACGGTGAAACCATTAGGAATTATGGTTACCGGCTCCTAGAAGCATTGGAACAATACAGAATAGGGTACAAGACCAAATACAAGCTAACAAAAATCGACGAAGCTTACAACAACCACATCGAAACAAATTCAGTACAAATTTTTAAAAGAGGATTAAACAATACAATACTGAAGGAGAGAATAGCAACCTCAATGGCAAAAAACGTAGACGAAATCATAGACGAAACAGAAATCATCGAAAGAATGCTCACTGCAACCACAGAAGTAACAACATCCCACAACCTAACACAAAACCCATTACCAAAATTCCTACCTGCAAGACAGCAGCAAAGTAACCACCATCAAGTCACATGCAACTATTGTCAACGGCCAAACCACACATGGGATATATGCCGCACAAGAATAAATCAGGAAAGGATGAGAAGGATAACTACCCAGACACAACCTTACAACACACAAAGACATCAAGATCAGAGATATCAACCACCAGTAACGTACCACAACCAAGCTCGACCAGAAACGTACAACAAACAATATCCCACATCAACACAGCAAAATCAACAATATAATAGATTAACCACGATGAATGTACAACCAAACAGAAATCAATACCCACCAGCACAATACACCCAGGTAAATCGATATCAACCCAAATTTTGCTCGCATTGCAAGACCACTACTGGCCATACATTCGACGAGTGCCGTAGCAAATTCTTCACAAAGAACCCATATCAACCCAATACCAAAAACAACCCATCAACCGATACCAGGGAGCTGACAGACAAATTCAACAACATGCGTATCAACATGATGTACCCTCAGTCAAGACAGAATCCAGCAACACCAGAACAATACATGCATCAGGGAAACGCCAACAGATCCGACCAGTAGTAGGAGAGACGCTGTCATCGGATCGCGCACAACCAAGAACAATAAATCAAATGAACCAAAGCGAACACGGACTATCTCTTCAAATGGGTACCATTCCTGAAATGTACCTTGAACACACACAATCAACTCAGCAACAACAATTAATCATTCAAAATCAACCAAGCCCAGCCGCTAAATCAAATCAAACGAGACCAGACTCTCAACAACCATTAGTTATTAAGAATCAACAAAGCCCAGCCGCTAAATCAAATCAAACGAGACCAGACTCTCAACAACCATTAGTTATTAAGAATCAACCAAGCCCAGCCGCTAAATCAAATCAAACGAGACCAGACTCTCAACAACCATTAGTTATTAAGAATCAACAAAGCCCAGCCGCTAAATCAAATCAAACGAGACCAGACTCTCAACAACCATTAGTTATTAAGAATCAACCAAGCCCAGCCGCTATATCAAATCAAACGAGACCAGACTCTCAACAACCATTAGTTATTAAGAATCAACAAAGCCCAGCCGCTAAATCAAATCAAACGAGACCAGACTCTCAACAACCATTAGCTATTAAGAATCAACATTCCAGTACAGAACACATAGACAACATCATCATCCTAATACACTTAATAATCATGTACACCAACATATTCCTTTCCCTCGTAATCAACAATTTATCCAAGACACGAGGATGGTGTGAAGAAAACTTCAACAGAATACGATCACAGTATTCACAAATAGGTAACAAATGGAAGAAAACCAAGGTTGAATACAAAAAACGAGGTACTAACACTAAGAAGCATCACAAGATGCAAGAGACCGCGAATTTCCTGGACAGTGAAGAACACAAGTACGACGGAAAGAATGGCCACAATACACTGCAAAATTTACTATATCCAGAGTGTAGCGCAACTACAGAATCAATAAATACTGTGTCAAAATGTAAAACAAGAGATACCATAACGCCAAAAATAGGCGCAAACTTCACAAAGCTATTGATAGACTCAGGTGCCGACATTTCACTCATCAAAAACCAATTCATACCGCGGGAAGAAGTTAATACATTTGATGTGTTAACACTAACAGGGATAGGTAAAGGTAGCATAAAAACAGAAGGATCTATTCAGTTAACATTAGAATTCCAAAACCAATTCAAAGTCAAGCATAAATTTCATACAGTATCAAATGAGTTCCAAATTTCAGAAGATGGTATTATAGGCAGAGATTTCTTTGTAGATAACAAGGTGGAAATATCGTACGACAATAATCAAATCAAAATTGGTGACAACCTTATCTCTTTCTCTAACAAAGCACAAAAGCAAATTACATTACCTGCACGATGTGAAACGGTAATCGAAATCAAAACCCCCACTAATGACTTATATGTCTGTTCTGCATCCGAACCACAACCAGGAGTTTTTATACCCAACATGTTACTCCAACCACAGAATAACAGAGCAAAAATCATTATTGCCAATACCCTTCCACAAGAAACCAAATTAGAAAATTTCGAGCCTCCCTAACTCCCAGTACAAAAACACAAAATATTTGTAGGAAATCAGAATTTCAGGCATCAAAAACTACACCTAACTATAAAACCAGAAATCAAATCTCAATCCAACTATCCTTCATATATTCCACTAAATTTTCCCAACATAAAACCCAGTTTACAATAATCTAATTGGATTATAATCAAAATTTTAAGACAAAAATATAAAATATTGTAAAATTAATCTTAGTCGAAGAAGATTATCAATATAGTATCGATAACGATAGAAATAAGTAAGTTTTTCTTCGCTTGGATTTACCTAACACCAAGTAAGGAACAACTTATCAAAAATATATAATTACTAACCCCATAGTTAAGAACATTAATATTAAGAATCAAAGTATTGTTTAGAAATAGTCAATTTACCATACAACTTAACCCGAATATATAACACAAATTGTCAAAATATTGTAACTAGTTTTAAGAATACATAGTCGAACATAAGGTAACCAAAAGTACAGCTAGATGAAACACAAGCAACTTGAAGAAGCAGTAACTACAACAACCAACACAACAATCCATAGAACATCCCAAGATTTCGAGTCAAATTTGTACGGTTTTCTCAGTATTCACAACAAAAGCATTAACAGTATATAGACGAGTTTCCAGTTACAAATTACCAAGAACATATCAATGGAAGGTAACACCCTGAACACACAAATATTATTGATTAAACATACGAGAAATGAAGTCAACTATAGACACTAATCCAATTGATAGTAAAATTAGAGTAGCCATGAGGGATGAACAACAACAGACAGAGTTGGAATTCAACAAACAAAACATTAACATTTATCCCAGAAAGTTGATTCTATAAGTGATGAGAAACTACAACATCACGATAAAAGTTCAACATTTGTTAACCGGCTGAAGTATCAAAAACATTGGACGATTCAATCTAATCAAATGAAGGCGACCAGACAATTGCGACCAGACAAAGCAATAAACATCATCCAGCTCAAAAAAAAAACAAACAGAAATTCTACAGAATACTATAAGAAAGAAGTATATTGATGAAGCAGACATTTCCATTCACACCAGTGATTAGAGCCGCCAATAAGGAAATCAATATTAATCCAAAAAGCAGCTATCATCCAAACACTGAAGTGCCGAAAAACCGTGAATAAAGTTCAGAAGTTCCCTAACCATGATATTCCAAATACTGTAAAATCAAAAACCGTATTTCCTGAAGCGATATGGAAAAGTCAAAATGCAGAAAATTCAAAAAAACTTCGAGATGCTGTAAAACTAAATCAAAAGTTCCAGAATGTTGTAAAGCTGAAGTCAACCAATAGAAATTCCAAGATGACTTGAAATTCAACTTGAACGTTATAAGGTTATAACAAACACAATTTTGAGGAAATCACAATAACATGGAAAAGTTCAAAAGGAGAAATGAAGCTGCTATGTGAGTCTCGTTCAAAAGTTACAGAAAAAGAATAAATTTTAGTTATAAGCATTAAATAGGTACATAAGATCTAGTAGATATAAGAAGAAACATAATAGAAATTCTAAAATTAGTTATAAGAACATACAGATAGCATAAACATATGAAGATATATATATATATATATATATATATATATAAGAAATTTTCAACATGAAAATTCCTCTTAGAGGGGGAAGGTGTTGTGCCATCCATCGCATCCATAGCATAATAAAATAACAAATTGGCACGTTTCGTTTAACACAGAAAAATAAAGTAAAGAATTTGACACCAATAATCTTTGCGCCCGAAAGTTGTCTAAGTAAAAATTGCATACAAATAAAAGAAAAACTTAATTTCTTTTTTGAAATGCCATTTAGGGGAATTAAAATAAATAATGTATGACATTGAAAAATATTAACATTGAAAATATTTCCGTAAATATTTTATATATATAAAATTTGTAAAGTTCCGCGTGTTAAACAAAAAAAAAAAGATTTCCGCATCTTCAACAAAAAGATTTCCGCAGCTTCAACAAAAAAAGATTTCCGTATCTTCTGTAAACATTGTAAACAGGAAGATTAAATTGTAATATATAAAGACATAAAATTGTAAATAGGATAATAGTGTAATGGACAGTGTAATCGATAAGGTAATCGACAGTGTAATCAGAAGTAAAGATCATAGTGTAATCAGAAGTAAAGAACATAGTGTAATCGAGAGTGTAATCATAAGTAAAGTAAAATTAACAAAATAAAGAAAGTATCTTAAGTGACAAAAATTCAAGATTTTCAATTCAGGAATACATACAATTTGGTAAGTATAAAATAACCAACATACTAACATCTGGGTACCGTTGAGATTGAGTAATTGTGGAAGAAAGAAATATGGCAGTATTTATACCCGCTGAATAATCTTTCACACTTATAAGATCTCATCTTTCTCACAACTAACATTTAAACTCTCCACGCTTAAATATATCACTTGGGTCATAGCACCTACCAGCGGTAAGCGCCAAGTGACTATACAAGCTCCAAACCATCGTCTCCATATAACTACATTAAATCTATATTAAGTCAAGCTAACCACCGACGTATCCCATACCCGGAATTTGTCATACACACACGAAGTACAATTAACTGGACATAATAATTACCCGGTACATATAACAAAGAATTCCCAAACACCTATAAACATAACAAAGCATTATCATAAATACCCAAAATATTGACACTGTAGGCTAACCTATTTCTGATAAAATACAAAATCCCATCACGAAAAAATACAACAGAAACAATATCAGATAAAAGATAAAATATAAAATAAACCGTTGCCGATTTCCAACCACCATGTCTCTTAAGGCAAGTCAAATCTGCACCTGTATCTACCAATATTGTAGCAGATGATCTGCGAAAACAGTGCCCTGTATATTCTATCGCATTTGGCAACTTCAAATAAGTAGCTACAGTTTGAGGCAATTTGCCAAACTGATGTATGCCCACTACTTGTCTGTTACCTCTACCGTTTTTTAATTTGAAAAAGAATCGAGGGTTATCGAAATCAGTGGGACGTAATGCTATGTATCTACGATATATTTCGATATACGCTTCATTTACAATAAATGATCTTGGCTTGTTCGTCTTGTTAACAGGAATGGTAATCAATATCCTATTTCCCAAATCTTGAATGTCATTCAAATTTATTCGGCATAGTTCATCTTGACGATATGCGCCAGAAATTCCAAAAATTAAGGCAACCTAGAAAACAAATTTTTTGTAAATAAATTATGAGCGCGTACATCTTAACATACTTTTGCCATTAAATATGTATCATCTGGAGCAAGTTCCATAAATGTTTCTATTTGTTGTTTCGTTAAGATTTTGGATTTTTTAGGCTTATATCCATCTGACTGACGTTTCAGTAATGCGCGTAGTTTTCCATATTTGGATATATCAACATTATTGTTAATGCTAAGCGTCGACCTCACCATGGAATAGTTGGACCATAAGGTTGACGGTTTCATCTTTTGACATAAATCCGAAAAATATGCAATTAAAACGTTTTCGGAGAATGAATTGGCCTTGTTATTTATGCGATAATCCATAAAACGCTTGTATGCATTTTCGTACTTCTCCCTCGACTTCTGCGGCAACAAATTTAGTGTAGTCAATCCTGGGTCTGGGATTGAATTATCAAAATTGCTGTCCATTATATTTAAACTAAACCACAAATTAACGACGGGTATCGTTTGCTCTGACAGACCTTTAAATAAATTGACAGCGCACGCGATTGTTATAATTCTAAGGTAACTTTGATAGTGAAATCTATTGAAAATATAAATTGGAAAATGTTGCGTATTTTAAAGAATATAATGAATAAAATGGATAATCTGATATACTGCCGATTAGAGAAAAAATCGTATGTGCAACTCGTGGAAAAACTATAATTCCCGGACTCTTATGGTTGCTGGAACTCGGCTGACGCCTCGTCCCAGCAACTTCCATACTCGTCCGGGAATATATCGTTTTTCCTACACGTTACACAATATACTATTATTGCCTTAAAGGCAAAACTTGTACATGTATCACTGTATATATTCTTCATTTCCTAACTACTTATGAAAAATCTTCCGTTTCGCAACCTACTACAGTAATCATACGTTATATTAAAATGAAAACCAAATTAGAGTATACTTAATACTCAGTCATATATTTTTTTTTTTACTTAGGAATATCGACTATTTTGCATTGGCATTCGCTAACAAGATTTGAAAGTGGAGTATCCAAAAACATAATTAGTCTTTTAAAAGATAAATGTGACGGCATGAGTGAAATAGACAAACGTTGCATTCTGTTGATGGATGAAATGGCAATAAAAAAAGAATTGGAATATAATTCAGCAGATGGCCTAATCCATGGATACCAGGACCTTGGTGAACTTGGAAGGGGCAATTTAATTTCCGACAAAGCATTTGTATTTATGCTACGTAGACTCAACCGAAATTGGAAACAAGTAGTCGGTTATTACATGGGTTCACCAAAAGGCGACCAAATAAAATTATTACTAGAAAAAGTTGTCAACAAAATTCACAAAACCGGTTTGCAAATAGTTGGCATCACATGTGATCAAGGTAGTACAAACAGGAAAGCATTTTCAAGTTTAGGGGTAACCAAGCAGGAGCCATGGGCAATGTTTGGTTCACGAAAAATATTTTGTTTCTACGACATTCCTCACCTCTTTAAAAGTGTTCGGAATTGTTTATATTCTGCTAACATATTAACCAACGACTGCGAAAAGACAATATCGTGGAAGATACTACAAAAGCTGTATTCAATGGAGCATGAAACAGTGAGAGTTTTACATGGCCTCACTCGTAAGCACATTTACCCCGATATTTTTGAAAAACCTAAAGTTAAATTAGCTACACAAGTTTTTAGCGCTAATGTTGCATCTGCTATTTATGCTGCAGTTTCTCTTAATTGTTTTGCTGGTAAAGTATAGTTATTGATAAATAATTATTGGTTGTGCCACTATTAAATATATATATATATATATATATATATATATATATATATATATATATATATATATATATATATATATATAATATATACTTATTTATATATATATATATATATATATATATATATATATATATATATATAAATATATATATATATACTCGTATATATATATATATATAATATATATATATATATATATATATAATATATATATATATATATATATATATATATATATATATATATATATATATATATATATATATGTATATTATATATAGTATATATATATAATATATATACTTATATATATATATATATATATATATATATAACTATATATATATATATATATATATATATATATATATATATATATATATATATATATATATATATATATATATAGATATATAGATATATAGATATAGATATATATATATATTTATATATATTAGAGTGATCCTTAATATTTTTTCTTGCATGCCGTCCCATAAAATTTTTTGTTTGATCTCTAAAATGAACGAAAATGCATTTAAATATTTTTAAAAATGTTTGTACCTTGCCTCCATGAGATCAAAGTTTTTAAAAAATTCATCATCGATATCATCATTTGTATTATTCAAATAATAGGATTCGAAATAATATTGTTGAATTGCATTATTGTTCATGCTTTCCAACTAATCCTAAGAAAAACTTAAAACATAATTAAGGTGGATTCATAAAAAGGAACAACATAATTAAAAAAATAACTGTAATTTCATTAAAATTGAAAATGTTCTGTAGTTTCAAGTTGAAATATTTTTGGGTTTTCAAATTTTCATTTTATGTGTTTAATATTTTTAATTAATTATGTATGTTAATTAAATAGTTTATAAAAGCCAAAACTATTAATATTTATGATTCAGAAAAAAAAAATTAATAACAGTATTTGCATTTAAAAAGTAATCAATCTCTTTGATTAAAAATTTTGCACAAAAGTGGAATATAAAGATTTTAATAAAATTACAGCTTTCTGATACGCTTACAATAGGGAGATGTTGTGTTGTCCATATATAACAGAGAAATATAACAGACCTAATAAAAAATAAACAAATAAATATTTGTAAATATTTATTTATTTTATAGTTTCTTATTTAGTTTTCGCCAGTTAATACTTCGAAACACAAACATTTAAGCCATATTCGGCACACTTCTGTCGAATGACGTACTCAGCACATAGGGATCATATGCATCCCACGGTCAAAAACCGTTATAATATATAAACTATTAAATATTTTAACTTAAAATTTTTTTGGAGCTTCTTGAAAGTGTACCTTTTAATGTAGTAAAGGTTACATAGTCAAAAAATTAAACTAAGATCGTTAAAAAAATTAAAAGCTTATTTAAATTATTAGCTATTTAAAATTTATGACATAAGCGTGGGATGCATATGATCGCAGTGTACCAAAAAAGGGTTAAAACATAAGTGAATATTTTGTTTTCTATTTTTTTTATTTTATAAATAGATGAGGGAAAATAAACCGGAACCACCAAAATTAGCTTGCAACAAATAGCGCTTGATATAGCAGAATTTATTTGTAAAGTGAACAATTTATTTGACAGCTTGAATTCCAAATATATAAATGAATATAATATTCAAAAAATCCGAACCAATGTGCGTACGCTGACACAACCGAAGCCAGCATAGTATTTCAAAATTTAGAGTCTGCTGTATCTTGGATAGAAGGATGGAGACACCAAGGATTTATGGGACGTCCATTTTGTTTTGATGGTCTTGTTCAAACTATTAATGGTATAAAACTGTTATGGTGTGATTTACAAAATGTACAAGAATATATAATAACTTCACATATAAATCAAGATCCCTTAGAAAATCTTTTCTCCGCAGTTAGAACTGGTAAAGGTAACGGTATAATTAGGAAGATATGTTGAAGAAAATAGTAGAATAATAATTTAGGTGAAATGAAATATAGAATGATGTTTTGCCGTACGAGAAAGGAAATTGGAAAAGTCAATATTCGAGCATGGCAAAATATTTTTTAGTCGTATTACACACATCCTACAGTCACATAAACAAGTATAGAAAAACCAATAATATTTTCTATACTTTCTAAATGATAATTGTAGAAAAAAATTATTTTGACTATTATAAAATAATTAATTAAATATTTTGTTCATAATTAGGTTCTTATGAAAACAAGCCATCAGCATCGAGGTTTATAAAAATTTTAAAAGAAATATGCTTTCAAGAGACAATTCCTTCAATGTTTTCTGGATATGAAGACTCCCTTTCCAACAACTTAACTATAATTAATTTCTACGAGCAACTACCTGATTCAACTGCCGACGTTGCGGAGAACTTTGAAACCGAATCCGAAACGACTGAAGAACCCGATGGTGAAATATTGAACAACAAAAGATTTATTTTTAGACGAGAACAGCGAAAATCATCATCAATTGCAACATTGCAATTCGAAAAATTGCGGAAATGCTCTCTAGTTTACTTAACAGGGTTTTTCAGTAACAAAGTCACTAAACAGTTTAATTGTGACAATTGCTCAAACTTTGTGGTTAATGAAAATAATAAAGAACGAGAAAATGACGTTCTTTTAAAAATAAAGGCCTATGTAACTGAAAATACGAAATCTGCTGCATATGGAATTTTATCAGTGCCCTCCGACGAATTCGAAGAATTCGTCGAAAACATATTAAATACATTCAAAAAAAATATCTCAAATATGGGTTACGAAGAAAATGTTCTTGACAAACTTTTTACGAAGTTTATTCACGGGAAACATCAACATCGATTATGTGATGCGCACGCTTGCCCGCATTATCAAATATTTAATTGCTGTATTTATACGATTTAGCCTAAAGCAAAAAAATGATGAACTCAAGCAACCGAAAAGGCATCAAAATAAAAATTTTCAATTTAGAGGAAAATGAAAACTAAAATTCTACTTTTTTTGACTACTTTTCAAAACTAATATTTAACTTTTTTTGTTATTTTGAAATGGATTTCATTGTATTTACTTATGCAGTATTTTATTTGACCAAGGAATTGGAATTGGAATTCAATTTTCGTCAAAAGAAATGACAAAACGAATTCTTATTTGGAATTGGATTTATTTTCTAAAGGTTGGTAGCATTTATATAAATTAATATGTTATCAACTGTATCCATCACATCAATTTTGATTACGGATTTACAGATTTTATATGTATGATGGTATTTTTAATATTATAAAAACAGTTTTCTAATTATACAAGTTAATAACATTTATAAATTCACTATTTTTAATAAGTTTAAACTTTTTAACGTTCAAATTATTTTGAAATGACAACCTGACAACCTTTAGAAATAAAAAAATGAAATATAACGATTCTATTGTTGAACTCGAAACTATATTTTGGAATTGGATTTTCAATACCGTCAAAAAATAGGAATTCGATATATGGGATTGTTGTTGTAATTTGTCAAATAAAATACAGCATTATAATGTTTATGATACCAAAACAAAATACAAAAGGTCAATGGCCGTGTGAACCGCAAAAATAAAAATTATCTTTTCTCATTCCTAAACATTTTTTGCTCAATAGAAATTACATACTATATGTACATATTCAATTATTTATTAAAATATAAAAATAAAAATAATTAGTGAAAATTTGGATTTTTATTCCCGTTTTGTTCAATTTCAGGCAATGACCTTCAGTATTTTAAAATAAAAAAAAAAATTATGTTTGAGTAGGACTTTTACGTATAACAAAAATACACAAAAATATGTAAAAGTATGGGTACCACTGATCTACATGTAGTATAGTCGGCGATGTACATATGTTAATTCGTTACTAAGTGTTAGAGTAGGATAAAACTACACGTGAACAATTCGAATTTCCGTTGTATGTTCAATTAACCTTATAAACATTTAGGCGATTACCAAAACGTTTTATATTATTTTTTATATGTGATCGACGCGACATCTGGAATTTCACCGATTAAATATTTTTTTGTATGATGGTAGTACTATATGTATTTATACTATGCTTATATGAATTAATTCATAAATACTATAACGTAAGTAGTTAAGATTAAAATAAAAAAAATTGTATGTTTCACTATATTAACGTATGATTTTCTTACTATTTATTAACGAAGGGTCGTATTGGCTCAGTTTTAACGAATTATTCTTACTATTAATGCAGTTTTTGTCTACATTGATGTAGGATTTTTTTCAGTATACGGAAGAAGAGAATGAGCTGGGTGCTGACAGAAAGGAAACAAACATACGGTTTAGCAGATGGTTTAGCCTCTAAACTATAAAATTTAAAACGAACAAAATGTTTTTTTCTTGTTGTTATATAAGATAGTCGGCTCGTAAGTATTAACCCTAACTAAATACACTAACCTAATCATAAGTAGAATATTCGAGCAAAGAGATGTATATTTGGTTCACACACTGCTAACTAATAAAACCACTAACTGTAGAGTTGTCGCAATTTGCTTGTAAAAAAGCACACATCAAGAGTACCTCGTGATACGCTTCACCATGTTTACCTATAATCAAGTAATCAAGTAACTATTTCCTAGAGTGTATGTTCTACTGCTGATTTCATTGGTCGGTGGTATTTAACATGATGGGTTTGCCTGATCTTTAGATGCGTGAAAGCTTTTCTCTTTTGCCACCTACATGATTATGTAGTTTGTTATTATTCAAGAAAACTAATTTCATGTCGAATTTATTAAAAACTGCTTTTAATTTGTTCATGATAACGTACACGAAATAGCTTTTGATTTCTTTAACGTTTTCCTCATCTCTTTTTAGAGTTGTTAACTCGCCTTTTTGATTGATAATGGAAGGCGGCACATTCGATAAACCATATTATTGAGAGCTGCATGTTTTATGTTGGATGACATACAAATGTGAATGGATAACGTATGTTATGTAGCTTATGACACTGGTCGGCTTTCTGTAAACGTCTCTAAACTTTTTCTAGCACACTTGTGAAACCATCATAATATAATTCCATGCCGAAATAGATAGGTTCCGTCACCGAAATATAATACGGAGAAAACCATATGACAAAAACATGAACTAACTGTGTTTATAAAATATATGTATGTACATATACCATATCATAAACAGGATCTATCCAAACCATTTCTTATGAAAACATGTTTTATTCTCAAAAAGACTAAACTACAATATAGCCACCAACAAAATTTTCTAAAATCTTTTAACTCTATTTCCTACACCAAAAGCATAATTATTATTCCATTATTGTGGTTTTCATTTGTAATCTTCCGATTTCCTGTTCAAAATAAGAAGATTTTTTTTTTTTTTTTTTGCATTTCTTATTATAAAATATCATCCACTTTTTGGCTGTCCGTTCCAAAACCAAAAAATAAAAATGAAAAACTTTAATATCAAAAGAAGTGTATAAAATTTACTGAAAAGCTCATATTGTGAGTTATAATATTTTCCGAACCATACTACTCAGGCGGTATAATTTTTTCTTATAAACTTCCAACTTTCAGTTTTTCTAGTTATTTTCCATTCCAAAATAAAAATCGTAAAACCGAAAAGTACTAGCATAAGTAGAAAAATAATAAAAAAGGAGCCAAACTTTGTGTGCTGTATGAAAGCAATATAAAATTTATAATTTTAGTAGGAAAACAAAAACAACAAAAAAAAATTAAAACGGAAATCTTTCAAGAGATGAAGGATATACAGTTTTTTTTTATATTTTCGTTTGAATTTGTACTCAAGTCACCCAGACTGCAAATATGAAGAATAATAAAGAAAGAAAATTTTATTTATCTTAAGCTCTTATTGAAAGGAAAGCAAAAGTTTAAAATGAAATAAAAGAAATTCATTTTTTTTTCTTACTTTTATAAATTAACCTTAAAATGAATTAAAAATATATATTATGTCATGTATAGGACAAAAAAAATTGATATTATAAAATTTCCTGCAATGAAAATAGCTAAGTTTTTACTTTACTCACTTTTTACTCATTTAAGATTTTCCGTATTAATAAACTAAAGTTTATTTGATTTTTGTTGTGATTTAGTGAGATGGCGGTAATATTTTCACTCACCGCTGAACAAACCCTTGTTATTCTTTATAAATAATAGAGTGGAAATCGGTTGGAAGAAACGAAAATTATTCGATGTCGACCTTGTCGAATTTTTTTATGTAAGTTTTAAAACTATTTGAAATTCAATGCAAATAATATATAAAAATGCTGGACAATTAATTGTGTGCTCTAGCTATATAGGGGCTTTATAATCGATGATTTAGAAATCACTAATCACAAGTAGCTAAATCGCGGATTTGCTACTTGTAAAATAATTAATATAAATATAAAAAGATCAAGTTTCTCTTTCGGTAATAACACTTACCGTTTACCGGTAAATTTTACGGTTTACAATTTACCGTTTACCGGTATAACAACTAAATTTGTATATGCATTTTTTATTAATGAATTTCCTTTTAAATAAAGTTACGGTGGCTAACTCTGTATGTCACTGACGGTGATAACTTGTGTTACGGACATTGTACACATTCACTTTATGTTTAAAAAAATCAGTAATTTTAATAGCTCGGCTGAGTTCGAAGATGAGCATCGATATAACAGACAAGGTTGAGCCTAAGCTCAAGCGAGCAGAGTTGAGCCTAAACTCAACTAAGGTTAGTGAAGTGAAATGGAATGAACGAAACTGAACTGAACTGGACTCGACTAGACTAAACTCGACTCAACTCAACTCGACTCGACTTTCCTCTCCTCTCCTTCAGTGAGTGGAGTGAGTAGTAGAGATGGGAGGAGAGTGAGTGACATAGGTAATGCAATAGTATGAACGAAACTGGACTCGACTCGACTCGAAAAAGGTTTGTTTTGATTTGTTTTGTTGCTGTACTTACCTTACTCACTGCCTGCCTGCCGCTGCGACTATTCAAAAGACCAAAGCAATTTTTCTTTGATGTTTATTGCGATCGTCAGTCAGTCGTCAGTCAGTCGGGTCGAGACGAGTGTTTTTAAAAACTATCAATCAACTGTTCATTATTGTCATCGCTCTAATTGGAATTAAATGCCAATCTTGGAGATCGTGAAAGACTGAATAATTTCAAGTTAGGCAACCGTTGATACTTATAGGTGAGTTGCTATTTTGGGGATAGTAAATAGTTTATGTGTACTGTAGTCAAAAATTTATTGCATTCTAATACTAAAAACTGTTAAAATAATAATTACATAATGTTTATTTTTTTACTTTTGAAATTGTGCTTGACAGTTGTGGGCGAGTGTTGTTGCTTTGTTTATTGTGGTGTTAGGAGCTACACCTTAGTGGCAATCTACTTTTTTGAAAGCAAAACTTTACTGCCTCTTAATTGTAGGCAATTAATACTCTTAAAGTTTATCATTCTGAGTTTTATCCTCTGACTATTATAATAGTCGGAGTTATCATCAAAGGTTTACCTTTTTTGATATTTAACTGACTCCTAGGAGCAGTATTTACTGTCTATAAATTTAGACAGTTTATTCTCTTAAAGGCTTGCGTTTGGAGATTTTTACTTACCTTTAGGCGAAGTATTTAACTGTAGAAGGCAATAATATACCGCGTACAAAAAAATGTATCGCAAAAACTGCTCGCGAACATAGAGCAAATTATTTTGATCAGCAATTAGCTGAAGTCTGTGCTGAAGACGCACAACGACAATCTCAGAGAAGATCCAATCTTCCTGATGACCAATTACTTCAAGTTCGCGAATAAGAGGTGCAACGAAATGCTCAAACTAGAGCAAATGAAACTCCTGAGCAAAGAACTCGAAGAAATGCTACCTTCAATGCAGGAAGACAGCAAAGAGTATCAACAATTCGTAATGCTACTTTAAAGATTTCCGTAACAACAAAAGATGGTAGTATTGATGTAGATCTTTACGATTTGGGTCCAATGACTTGCAAATGTGGGTCGTGTCATTCTTTGAATTTCAAATGTGAAATTCCACAAAAGAAAAGGAAGACTGATGACAATCTTCTTACTTACTGTTGCCATAAAGGCCAAGTTAATTTCGAACGCTTTGAATTTTCCAATGCAATAAAGAAGTGCATGGTCGATGTTGGCGATGAAATTCCCCTAGTCACCGCAGAAGTTAAAAAGAACTTTATGGACTATATTCGCAATTACTATTGCGCTTTAGCATTTGCCTCTATGGGAGGGACATATACATCTGGCAATAATGCTCAGCTTGACCCAGCTTCTTTTTGCTTTAGAGTCCATGTTGCAATATACCATATGCCTATACCATATGCCTATATATGGCATATTGCAATATACCATATGCCTATATACTATATGGCACCCGCATATGCACAACAGTAGATGTTGGACACTGCATAATTGGTTGCAGATGCACGAATAAGTAATTCATTCAATGAAAAGTGCAATAAATATACCATGGTACATTTATCTACCTAAATGGGCCAGAAAAATATCCTCACCGCGTCGTATAAAATGATGAGGGAATTATTATATATATACATACATATATATTATATATATTATTATTTCCTGAATTAGTACTTTCCTTTTCAACCGATCGCCGGAATGATCAGAGGCGATATAAACTCCCAACAGCTAATGAGATAGCTGTTGTATTTGAAGCAAATGCGGATGGTTATCCACCGTATAATAGAGCTCTCATTTCTTGATGAAAAGTGTGATCCCATGGTGCATCCACTTCTATTTCCCAGAAGAGTTCACTCATATGCAATATTACAGTTATTTATTGGCTGTAAGAAATAAATTTAACCATTCCCTTTCTGCAAGGAAATTAACTCAACAATTTAATGTTGATGCCTACTGTAAAACCAAAGTCAATCGGATGCATTATATAAAAACACATCAACTTGAATTAAAAGTTGATAATTACGCCGGTCTATTTGACCAACTGCACCGTTTTGAGAAATAAAGTGGACAACAACTTGGACGGGCGCTTATTTTGCCGTCTTCTTTTAGTGGAGGACCAAGTAGTCAACTCTAAAATTTCCAGGATGCAATGGGAATTGTAAGAAAGTTTGGGAAACCAGACCTCTTCATTACTGTGGCCTGCGATCCTAGATGGAAAGAAATTAAAGACAACTTGAGGGGTTGCAGCCCTGAGATCAGACCAGATCTGATCTCAGAAGTCTTTAATTCAAAAATTAAAGAACTTATTAATGACATTACTTTAAAGAATGTCTTCAGTAGAGTTATTGCATACGTGTATGTAATAGAATTTTAAAAACGTGGACTTCCACATTTACATATGTTGCTAACGCTTGACAAATTGGTTTGGACTGAAATCCCAGACTAGGAAAAAGATCCAGTTCTTTTTGAACATGTTACAAAGCTCATGATACATGGATGTTCAAACGATAGATCTTTAAAAGATGGGATGAGAAATAAAAACGGCTATCTTCAGTACCAAAGACGGGCTGGGGGTTTCTTTATCATTGATAAAGAAAACCAACGAATTGATAACTCAAGGGTTATCCCTTACAATCCTTGGCTTTTGAAAAAATTCAACTGCCACATCAACGTTAAAATTTGCGGCTCTGTATAGAGTGTAAAATATCTTTATAAATACGTTTACAATGGACATGATGCTGCAAGTGTCAAAGTCTCGAAGTCGAAAATGTGACGGCATCTCAATCATTTCAACATGATGAGATTAAAGATTTTTTGGACTTGCGTTATGTTAGCGCTCCAGAAGCAATGTGGCGACTTAATGGCTACTTGATGCACGACAAGTCGTATCATATCATTCGACTGGCAGTTCACTTAAAGAACTGTCAACCTTTGACTTTCCGACCTGGAGAGAAATTAGCAGCTCTGCAAAGGGCTGCAGAAAAGGAAACCACGCTAACAGCTTGGTTTGAATTAAATCAAAGGGATTCTAGCCGCGGCAGTATTTAAATACGAAAGTACCGCAACAATATACCTTCCACACAGAACGCGGCGGAATAAACCATTGGGAACCCCGACAAAGAGGTGCCAAAAAAGTATGGCTTACAAGAATGTAAGGCGTTCATTTTAATGATACTCTGAGCGTTATGGCCTCAGAATGCTGCTTCTTCATATTAGAGGAGCACAAGATTTTGATGACATGTATAAAGATCCCGAAGGCGTAATTTGTCCTACATTCGAAGAGGATTGAAGACGCAGACATCTACTTGCAGATGACAAAGAGTGGGATACCACTCTTACAGAAGCATCTTTTACGACGTTTCCTAAGCAAATGAGACTTAACTTTGCATAGATTTGCATTTTTGGCAATCTAAAAGATGAGGGAAAGCTATTTGCTACCCATAAAGTTGCATTAACAAAAGATTTCGTTCAAGCAAGGTTGTCCGACCCAGAAAGTCGGGCATGACACGATATAATGGACACACTCCGTTTATATGGAACTGACTGGAGTGGGTTGAAATTGCCTACTCCTAATGGACTTATGTTTTTGTCTAAGCTCAAAAGAAAGAGTTAGATGATTTTTCGTTGATAGGCCTGCAGGAAGTGAAAAAAACCTTCCTGTACAATACACTTCTCTGTTCTTTGAGAGGTCGCAATGACATTGTGTTTCCGATTGCTTCCACTGGAATTGCCTGAAGATTGACCTCAGGATGAAAGAGTTTACGAAATTGAGGACAGTATCGTAAGAATGTACTTTCCAGTATAGTTTTTGAACACTCTAAATGTATTAGGCACCCCTGTGCTTAAATTAACACTTATAGTAGAAGCAATAATAATGTTGCTCCGAAATTTGAATAGGAAACAAGATCTTTGTAACGGTACAAGACTCATTGTCACGAAGTGGTTAAACAACGTGATTTTTGCCAAAGTAATTTCTGATGGCAAGTCAAAGGGAGAAATTGTGTTCATTCCAAAAATGGCACTAACGCCTTCTGAAACTCCTCTCCCCTTTGAGTTACAGAGAAAGCAATTTCCTGTAAGAGTGGCTTTTTCCATGACTATTAATAAAGCTCAAGGACAGACTCTTGAAAAATTGGGACTGTATTTGTCCCAAGCAGTATTTGCTCATGGGCAATTATACACTGCCTTTTCAAGACTGAAAACCTTTGAAAGTATCAAAGTTACGTTAGTTCCCAATTGTGATAAAGTGTTCACGCGAAATGTCGTTTACACAGAAGCTTTGTAAATTTTAAATAACAGTGGGCGTAGTCCAGAACAACAGGGCCGGGTGAGTGGTGAGTACCCTTCGACACAAAAATGTGTCAAATTGTCGTATTAAACAAATTCTTTGAGCGTGTCTTCGTGGATTAACGAATATGTTTTTCTAATTTAGGCGTGGTCCAGAACATCAGGGCTGGATGAGTGGTGGGTTCAATTTTCAATGTCTGCATTCATGTTTTTCCACCAAAATAGACATCTCGCCAATACTTTCATCCTAACTATTCTATAATGACTATTGTGAATACTCTTCAAAATGACTGGGACTGAAGCTTTTGGAATAAAATTTCCAAAAAAATTTTCTTCGATATTTACGCTATTTTTTAATTTAACAAACTCTTTCAATTCATTTTGTACTTGATGCGGCCACCCAGTTACCACAAATTGGCACACTTTCGCTAATAGTGAATCGTTCTTTTAACCTTAAGATATGTCATTAACTGAAATTGGAAAACTATCTAATGAATGGAAATAATTAATTGAATCTAAGTCAACTTAAGTTTCATAGGGCAATAGAACTTGCGAGAGAGCATTGGCATTTGGCATTCTATTTGAAGGCCTATATTGAAAATCGTAATTGTAAGTTGACAAAATCACTACCCATCATTGTAGACTACAATAAATAACTCTAGAGGATTATTATTCACTATGAGCGATTTACAACACTCGAACTAACTATCTTTACTCAACAAGTTATATAAGACTTTTAATTTTACAGACCAATTTTCTATAAAGTGGCCATAAAAATTCAGTAACACCAAAAAGTTTTGCAACTCTTGTAAATTCTTAGGTGGTGGGGCTTGGACGATTGCTTGAACTTTTGATTTGCAAGGCCTAATACCGTCTGACAAAATAATGTGTCTCAAAAATTTGACAACAAGGACTTGTTTTAGAATTACATTTACATTCTTAAGCTGACTGGGTACCACTTAAAATGTCCTCCAAGTAGACTAAGATTTTCAGAATTCCACATAGTATTCTGCCATTCACGGATTGAGAAATAGTTGGTGCGCTTTTTACACCAAAAGATATAACTCTTTATACGTATTGATGATAAGTAACTCTCGCGAACTTCTATCACACAATAAACGAAGATCTATCACACGTTAAACAGTTGAATTTGCTCGTTTTTTTTATATATTCATTTTTACCCATTCGTAATAATTCATTCAAGTTTCTTGCATTCATAAGGACATCGAACATTCCTCTATTTTGGCTAAATTTGGAATATTTTAGAATTAAATATTCGATGTCCTCCACAACCAAACAGCTTTCACATAAATCATCCTCACTCAAATGATGTGTCTTTAAGCATTATTTTCAATTACCATGATTCAATCTCATCCGTTCCATCGTTCGTATCATTGTAGTGTCTCCTTTGATTTCCTTAAAAAATGGTTTCCTCAAAGGAGCACTACACCATTCAAAGTACTTCTTTCCTTTTACCCTACTCTTTTCCCTAACTTCCTTCTCCCATTTTCTCCACAGATTCTTCTGAAACATCCGAAGTACGTCTCTTGCATCCATGAATTCATAATCTATTATCTCCTCAAGCATACAAGCCCTTTTGGCAAGCATATCGGCTCTTTCTTTACCTTCAATTTGTAGGTGTGAAGGTATCCATTGTAGAATCACCTCACTCCCACAATATTTATGGTACTCATACATCATTTCTACAAACACACTGCCCTGAGTACCCCCTTCCTGCTTTATTAATATTAAACCACTCAGGGATTCGGAGAATAGAACTACTCTCTTCCTCCCTTCATTCATTGCCAACTTGATTCTTTCCATAATTCCCATCAATTCTGCATTCATTATACAGATGTTACCATTCAATCTAAACATTTTTTTTTTTTCATTCTCGGAATGTAAATTCCTACACCCACTCAATCCTCATTAATACTAGCATCTGTATATATTTTCACATGTGCAAAATAATTCAGTTGCATTCTTCGAAATTCTCCGATTCCCACTTAACCGATAACTCATTCATCATCACTTTTGTTATTCCTCCAAAATGCAAGCACACAGCAAGATTTTCGGGAAACACTTTTGGACCGACTTGTCTAATTTTGGAAAATATATTCATATTTTCCGCCATTATTTTCGACCGTAGCGTTTTTTGGTAATCCTTTCCTCCTCCCAATCTTATTTTTAACTCATTCACTAACACATTATCTTTGGTCAACATTCGCACGTCTCTCGCACGGTGATCCATTCCCTCTTATAAATAAGAGGTGAATCACCCAATTCAGACCATAGAGTATGTATTGGGGTAGAATTAATCGCCCCCAATACCACCCTAACACATGCATTCTCAACTTTCATTAATTTTACAAACCCGACCTTAGATCCGTCACCATATACACTCATTACATAAGCAATTTTGGAAGACACTAGCACCTTTTGCAGCATATCAGTCACGTTAGGGCGAGCCCCCCATTTTGGTTTACTCACCCTTTTGATCACATTTAATATGATCTTACAATTATCGGATAATTTTTCCACGTGCACTTTAAAACTCAATCGATTGTCCATCCAAATTCCCAAATACCTAGTCAATCTTGAATACTTAATTATCTCATCATAGATTCGCACATCAATTCTTTGATTCGTTCTAAATGCCATTCTATTACATTTTCTCGAATTCACGCAAAATCGAATTGCAAGATAACTTTCGCCGGGGGCATTATACCTATGTATTGAGCCCTTGTACAGATTGAAGAGGGTCGGAGAAATTTTGCTCCCTTGAGGGAGCCCAATATTCACCGTTTCATCTAATATATAACCTCTTTCACACAAAACAAACTTACGCTCACTCATAAACTCACACACCCATTTACAAATTTTCCCAGGAAATCCCAGGTTCAAAAGAATCTGATATAGTTTCCCTGGAACCGCTCTTTCAAAATCCAGATATACCGCCACAACAAACTTCTTTTCCTTTCGTACTTCCCACACATATTTTTCTACACATTCGTTTGCAGAATGGTTACGTCGGAAACCAAAAGTGGTCTCTGGCAATAAACTATTTTCATTCTAAACTTTTCAAACCTACCTTTTATCATAACATTCACCATTTTAATAAAAACATTCAACATACATATTCCTCTATAGTTTGTTGCCAGATTTCAGTCGCGATCCCTTTTGGAAATTGGAACCATTCTGCAATCCTTCCATCTTTCCGGTATCTGAACACTCATCCATACCCTATTGAGAATTCGAAGCAAGATTTCTTTTGCTTCAACGCTCAACAGCCCAATCATTTTGCAACTCACTCTATTTATTCCTGGGGTCGTAGATTTTGCCGTTTCTAAAACCCTCAGGAACTCATTCTATTCGAAATGCACACACATTTCATTAAATTGTTTACCAACATCTTCAAGTAACACCCAATCGTTACTATCACCTACATTATTCTGAACATCCGTCATCATTTGTAAGAATTGATTTCCTTTTTCAAGATAATCCATTACAACGTTTCTATCATTCCTCATTTTACCTCTCACTCTATTAAATTTATTCCATATATCTTTAGTTGTGGTTCTGTGTGTCATTTCTGACACACAGTTCCGCCAACTTCTCCTTTTTGCTCTACGGATAGCCTTTTTTAATTTTCCATTTACCCATGCCTAATTTCGTCTACAATCACGACAAAAATACCTGTTAAATTCACTTAAAGCTATCCGTTTCCGTTCATGCCAATACTGAATCTCCATATTCCACCAACCGTTTACTTTAATTTCATTCGCTCTTATTTCAAAACTGCACATTTCATTAACTCTCTCTATTTCACACTCAAGCTGGTTTGCATCATTTATTTCATTTGTTATGAGAATCTCATTCATACGTTCAACCCATTTCTAACTATTCAGCAAGACTTTTTTCTCAATATCCACATTTACACCACCTAAACACGAATTGATCATAAAATGATCACTACCCAAACTCTCATCTTTTACATTCCAAGTGGCTTGGGCCGCCAGATCGCTAGACACAAAAGTGTTGTCTATCGCGCTGGCTGTGGCCCCAACATACACCATCCTTGTTGGCCTTCCATCGTTCAGGATCACAAGATCGGAATCCAGAACGAGTACACCGTCCGCCAACAAGTTTTCCCAAGAATCATACCTTTTACACCCCTAAACAAAGGAATGTGCATTCATATCACCCCCCAGAACCATGTTACTTTTCCCACGCACCCACTAAAATAATTTTTTAAAATCCCTCAGGCCTTGATCCCTATCACTCACAGTTTTAATTGAAGCTGCATATACACTTACAATTAACAAATTTCTATCCAGATTCCTAGTTTTGGCAGCGATGACCTCGATGTACTCGAAATCGGGGACCCCCAAATTAGGCGGGCGAAGAAATCGTCAACTCTAGGAAGTGGGTAATGCTTCGTTTGTAGAAACCGATTTATTGTTATCTTACAATCTATATAAAGGCGGATTGACTTGTTCAGTTTCATCACAACAACAACTGAACTTGCCTATTGACTAAATCGTTCTGGGCTTAATATACCTTCATTCACGATGGGATCCAATTCCTTACCTACGGCGTCTTTAATATGATAGGGTATGGTATAACATCAAAGAAAAATTGGCTTAGCGTTTGCCGCCATTACAGTGTCAGCTGTATAGCCAACAATGACACCTACTGATTGAGGAAGTACGTTGGGATATTCTCTTTTTATCATTTCTACAGTTTGGTTAGACTCTATCGACATTTGACTGACCCGTTTATAGCCAACTACTTTTAATTCGCCATTGAGGGAACAATCATCAAGCCACGTTCGACCCAATAATGGCTTAAACCCTCTTGTGACCTGATCATTTAACAACATTGCGTTGCATTTCTATTTAGCGCTGTATTGAGCTTTTCCCCTTTTGGTATTTTGTGTAATGTTTGTAAATTTTCATCGTTGCCAGTTTGTGCGTGTTTCATTTAAGTAGACCAACTGAACTTATCGATGTAAACTAACCTGTGTTATAAATATTTACGACGGTGTTCCTCAAGGGTCTATTCTAGGACCAACCATTTATGTAAGTGTCATCTTTCTCGTTAACTTAAAAGGTGAAATCTATTTGTTTGCAGATGTTGCCAGACCAGCACTAATGTTTTAAAATCTAATTTGTACCATATTCCACTTAAATCATTAACCACCACAAATTTTCAATTAGCTGGAAATCAGAAACGAATTAATTGCATGTGTTGTCTGTATCCAAAATCTCGGAATGCAAAGTAATTCACATGTTTCCTAGACCAACCTCATTAATATCATAAGGGTACTCCGGCGGTTTGGACAGTACATTCAACTACTTCAAACAATTAAGATTGGTAGGACTATGTTTCATTATGGCGCACACTTTGAGAGCTATCTGTCAACCAGTTTTGTTAATAGTAGTTGGTTAAGTCAGTCGACCTCGTTAGTGCACGGCAATTTTTATGATGAACGAAATTATTGAACAAAGAGTCTGCCTTAAATTTTGTGCTTGAAACGAAATTTCTTATGATGATGCGAAAAAATTACCGGAATTATGGGAAAAAAACTTTTTACAAGGATTTTACATGGCAATAACGCGCCATCACACCGAGCTCCGATTGTGAATCAATATAAAGCCAACAACTATAGTGAACCACGTTGTGTTTTGCTGGTCTTTAAAATTGGCGTAAGTGTTTGGCCTTTGTTATTATTGCATTCACAGCAAGATTCGGCGAGGAATCCAAATGGCATCTTTCACGGAGTTCGAACACACAAGAATTGTTTAAAGATTTCGGTTTGTTGCTGTGGAAGGTGCAAGATTTGTAGCATTTTCTTGCGGCACTTCCAAATTTGTGGTTAAAGTAGCAGAATACATTGCCCTTAAAACGTCGTCTGCTGCTGCTTCTTCCTCTTCATAGGTTTCTTGGTTGACAGCTCGAAGCTGGATAGGTTTGTGTGAACTAAACGGTACGATTAATTGACCAGCAGGGAGGTAATTTAATTCGATACGATTCGACTGAAGGGTTTGATTGCATTTCTTTTTTCTGATTTAACTCGACGTCACTCATGATGAATTTTGTATATCTCGACCCGTAAAAAGACAAAGAAATAAAGACCAAACGAGAAAAAGAGCCTTTAACTTTAATAAAATTAAAAATTAAAATAAAAATGAAAATAAAAATAAAAATTATTTTTATTTGAAGTATCTGAAATAATTACCAATGAATCATCATGAATAATCATTATTCTTGGCAATCGGGCAACTGAAAGACCAAACCATCTGGCCAAGAGCCACTTTAGATCGAAAATTCTCAATCAGCAACCTGACTATGATACTACCAGGGGAGGATTGTAAATTTGCATATTGCGGCAGAAAGACATTTTTTTAGGCATAAACAAAAATGTTCATATTTGTTTGTTAAATCATTACCTTCTTAACAACTGTCAAATATTGAATGCAGTTATTCAACTTTTCAAAAATTTGTTTTATTTAAATTGGAGAAATTTATTTATGGTGTCAGTCTATAAATGCTCTGGAAAACAATGATTTATAGGCGGTAAAGACTAAATGATTTTAATATGTTTCGAAGATTGTAAGAGAATCCAATCCAGTTTCGAACTGATGAGCTTATGATTATGAAAAAATCAATCTTCTCATCAGGCCGCGGCGACTGGACTGATTATACCACAATTTACATTCTATATATACAGAATGTGCTGTGATTTAAGTACTAGCGAATCTTACTAATACAGATGAATTCTCTTACAATTTTTTTTCCTCTTCACGATATTCACACTGCTCTGTGTGTAAGCTAATTTTTACTTTTTTTATCAATGTTTTTGTTGAATGTTAATTAATTCATGTAATTTCTAATATGCTACCGGTGGTTAGACCATTTTTAATTGTATTTCGATTAACACGAGAAGTTTATTAGTATTTTCGAACAGTAATTCAACGAAACCGACTAATAGACATAATTCTATTTATGTAATTAAATGATTTTAATATGTTTCGAAGAATGTAAGAGAATCCAAAAATAATAATAATAATTGATAAAAAAAAAGTAAAAAAAAAAAAAAGTAAAAATTAGCTTACACACAGAGCAGTGTGAATATCGTAAAGAGGAAAAAAATTGTAAGAGAATTCATCTGTATTAGTACGATTCGCTAGTACTTAAATCACAGCACATTCTGTATATATAGAATGTAAATTGTGGTATAATCAGTCCAGTCGCCGCGGCCTGATGAGAAGATTGATTTTTTCATAATCATAAGCTCATCAGTTCGAAACTGGATTGGATTCTCTTACAATCTTCGAAACATATTAAGATCATTTAATTACATAAATAGAATTATGTCTATTAGTCGGTTTCGTTGAATTACTGTTCGTAAATACTAATATACGAGTACTTCTCGTGTTAATCGAAACACAATTAAAAATGGTCTAACCACCGGTAGCATATTAGAAATTACATGAATTAATTAACATTCAACAAAAACATTGATAAAAAAAAGGTAAAGACTATTTAAACAAGATCGAGTGTCTCTAGAAAATAACGAATGCTATAGAAGGCCATGTGATGTCACAAAACATAAACGGTATTGGAAAAGTCGATGCAAGATTGATACCAAGAAGCTTACACCGGACCAAAAAAAAAATCATATTCATTGTTGTAAGGAGTTTCTGGAGTTGCAGTGTGACAATCCGGCAGATGTTTTCAATGGAAGTGTAATGAAAGATGAAACTTCTATTCTTCGTTCTGATCCAGCGATCATTCTACTATAAAAATAATAGCAACCATCTATTGGGACTCTGAGTGAATTCTTCTTATTGATTTTAAAAATAAAAGCACTATAACAGATCAAGTGCAAAGGGAGAGGAAAATTGAAGAAATATGTACTATTGTTTAATGACAACGCACCGGTTCTTATGCCCAGAATTGCGGAGAAGTTAATTAAAATATTTAAATGTTGATAAAAAAGAAGTTACAGATAAGATAAGATATGATAATGTTTCTAAAATAAAACAGTCGGATTTTGTGTACAAATTTACTGCAGGGAAGCTCAAAACTTTTATGGTACCTAGAACCTTGGTAATATTTAATTATTTAAGGCTTCAAATCAGCCTCCCTAAAATAACGCAAAAACTTATCTAGACGTGGACAGTTTTTCAAAAATACAATGATATTAGTTTGCAATAGAAACTTCGTTCCATTCAACCGAGCAATAATAAAACAAAAACAAAATTCTATTCATTTTTTCTACATTCATTACTAACAGACTAATTTTTAAAATGTGTATTTAATTGGTAAAATTTTTCCAATATATTAAAAATAAAAAAAAATGGCAACAGAGTTCAAAATAAAAAATAAATAAAAAACTAAAAAAAATTATTAATTTCCGGAAAATTGTTCCAAAAGCTGTTACAGTAGATAAATAATTATTATTTTTTGGTGAACAAGTTTTTTTTTTGTTTTCATAGTTTTATGTTTATATGCATTCTATGTAATAAATTATTAACTTTACATTACTCCATACAGTGTAAATTTTCGTTTGTTGTTAGCAAACAACTTTTCACACGAAGAATTATCCTTATACCAAAATTAACGTTTTTTGCTAGTTTGGTCTCAATATTTTATTGTTTTGCGTGCTTGTGTCTATTGTTACAGCATATACTGTGTGTCTAAGTAGGTCGCCTCTATCATATCACGTAATTTTTTGGTCTGATAAGTAAAATATATCGTCTCGTTAAACGCATTTTGCTTTCCCCTTTATGTATTTTCTGATTATTACATGTAAAGTGTTAAAAAGCACTTCTTCAAATTGTATATATTGAATAAATTTATCTACGTTGGATACATATACATATGTGTGTATAAATAAAAAGGGTTAAAGCAAAGTCAGTTGACGAAAAACGGCACACAAAATTTAAGAAGTGAAAATAAATGATCTGTAAAAAAAGTTCGTATAATAAAATACAATCTGGTAAGGATAGGAGACATAATAACACAGGGTTAGCCCTTTTTTTTATTTTATTAGTTGTTTCTTTATCATTTGTCCCCATAAACAAAGCAAATTGATTTGAAATGCTCCAAAAAATACGAAACGAGGATGATTTTTTTTTTTTTTTTGTGTAGCTGTTGCTGTTTCTTTGTATCTTGAAAGCTTTAAATTTTTCGAGAGAGTAAGTACATAATTTTTGTTTTGTGAAATATGTATTTTCTATAACATGAAATATCGATTTTTTTACCTTAAAATAAAAGGTTCAACGAAGCATAACATTATAAAATCATAAATTCTACATAGATAGATTTCTTTTTTTTTTAAATTCTTATAAATTTATTACATTAATTTGATTGGTTTTGAAAGGTAAATTTGATTTTATGTTTTTGATAAAGTTTCGTTTTTATGAACATGTCAGCAAATAAATTTTATTACTCTATAAATGATATATGTTTTGAGCCATTGGAGTAATTTGAATAATTTGTTACTAAACGAAATTTTTGAAATAAAGACTTTAAAACTAATAGATTGTGGTTGGTTTGAACTTCGTTTTACAAATACATAAATGTACTAATAACATAAAAACGAGGAAACTTTAATATGTTAAATCAATAAACCCGCGCTCATAGGGATCAAAAGCAGCTTTTATCGTTGAAATATTAACATTTTGTAAGGTCGCGCCAACAGAGATAGGTTGTTTCGATGGGAAACTCAATGATTTTGAAACCAAATCATAAAGAAATCATTTAATTATTTAAATATTTCAATTTTATGTTGTAAGAATATCGTTACCGTCATAACTATTCCTGAAACTATTTTCTTAAGTTTAATGATTTAAATTTAAGTTTATTTTTAAACAAGATTAAATAAATTTGTCCTAAACGAATAAATTTCAATAAACTAACGCTGGCAGTTGGCCACGAAGTAAAATGCCACCTAGAACCGGACCATCAAAAAATTCCCAATATTATATTTTATTGCATAATAATTAATAATAACTTTACGGTGATTAAAACATTTTCCGATAGACAAAGTTATCTGTTGATTTATGATTCTCGAAAAAGCTGTGTATAACAAATAAAGCTTGTCCCAAAATGAACTGACTTATTAAATTGGCCGCCATCACTTATTTGGACATTTTTATTTGCTGTGATTAGTAAACGGTTGAGGATACATTTTGAAAAGATATACAATCAAATAACGCGTTGAATATTTGATGGTGCTAGTCGTGAGCTAAACGAAGCTTACTGTCTCTTAGATCATAATTCTGATACTACAGTAAATTTTCTTTTAAAGAAAAGAATCAACTGGCAGTTCAAACCACCCAATGCACCACACTTTGGCGAACTATAAGAGGCGGCGCTGAAATCGCACAGATTCCATTTAACAAGGATGACCGGCAAGCAAACACATACTCACCTATGATGAATTGTACATCGTACTCACCCAAATCGAGGCAATGCTTAAATTCGAGGACCTTATACAAGGAGAGTAATAGCGAGCTTGGTGTACCAACGCTTGCGCATTTTCTAAACGGTCATTCTGCTAATTATATTCCTTAAATTGAGGTAACATCACACAAAATATCGCTCAGCACGCGTTGGAACTTTAATCAGCAGATGTGTCAACATTTCTGGAATCGTTAGCACCAAGAGTATCTCATCACGCTCTATAATAGAGCTGAATGGCACATTTCAAGCGGCGACATTAACATCGGTCAGTGTTGCGAAACGTTACCTGTAACGGAACGAAATACCGGTATACCGGAATTTTTTCCAGTAACGTTAACAACACCAATATCCAAATTTTTTAAACCGTGTTTACCGGTATTTTTACCATAACAAAAAAAAATATTTTGGTATTTTGTTTAATATTTAAGTTCTCTTATCTTGTATGATTTATAGTTTCACTGAAAATTAATCATGGGACGAACCATTAGAGAGAAGAACACCGAAATACGTTCGCATTTTATAATTGATAAATTAAAAAATACCAAGTTGTCAAGTAAATAATGTTATCACAATCATACCGGGTTGTCATACTGTAAATTTATTAAAACATCTGAAGAGATGACATCCCAATGTATTAAATGGTATTACAGAAAAATTTTATCCAGCCGAAACAAACCAACCAAAAGTTGTAGAGCAGCGTACATTAGGAACGTATCTCACGTAGCCATGGAAGAATATTGCAATAAGTATTAGCTCCACAGAGATGACTGATCTTTGTGTTGATTTAGTGATATTACATGGATTACCACTGCGAGTTTTAGAATGTAGCGCACTCCGAAAGCTATTCGATACTATTACCAAAGCCCTTGGAATAAATATAAATCGAGACAATATTCGTGAGCAAATAATGAAAAAAGCTCAAAATTATACGGAATTAATTAAAATGGAGGTAACTGGGAAAATGATATATCTTTAAAGGTGGACAGTGCTACCAGATTGGATCGGTCAATCCTTGGAGTAAACATACAATATAAAAATAATCGACATATTGTAATTCGTACACTTGCAGTAAAAGAATTGTTAGAAAAACACACGGCAGATTATATTCGAAATATAACTCTTGAAATTTTACGTAAGTACGATATTCGCGTATCGCAAATTTACACCTTTACATCAGATAATGGCCGAAATATGGTGAAGGCATCGGACGTTTTCTGTGAAATAAATATTTTTTATTTTTTTTATTCTGAAATTCAATTCAACGATCAAATTCTGCACCAAATATCCTAAAGCTATGGGGTACCACAACCACGGAATATTATCCAAATTACAAAAGATTAAAAATCGTGTTCGTCCTGCCATTGATGATCGAGCGATGCGAGTGAAAAATCCAGGTGAAATTGTGTAATCCGTGGTCCGAAATGAATGGCTGGCCGACCTAAAAATGAAATGTTGTGTAATTGAACCATCCTTCTCTTTTGGCACGCTCTGTTGTAAATGAGCTTTAGCTCAAAATGGAGTGCGCCAAAACTTAAATAAATGTATGTGTAAATCAAATAAATAAAAATCAGAACTTATATGTTGTGGTCAAAAGTGGTCAAACTTCACAATGGCAACAACACGCAAGCAAATATCGCTGATGATGATGACGACAATGATGATATCAACAATGATGATGAGGATGACGATGACCGTCAAGGTTTCGAACCATATAATGAAACCGACGTAGAATCTCTCATCTTTTCTGAGAAAATATCTCCTATTTTGACTAGTGTAAAATGTTTGGCACATACCTTGCAGTTGGCTGTAAATGAGGCTGTAAACAAAGAACCAACATATAAAACATGCATTGAGAAAGCACTTCGCACTGTTTTAAAGCTGAGAACTCCGTGTGTCTTGACTTTAATTAAATACCAAAGATTTAAAAAATCATACTTAACCAACCACCATGCATAATTCTATCCAATCAGCTTACGAGACTAGCTGCCTGGTTAAGCGAAGAAAGTCCACTAAGATGGTCCTTTGGTAGAGCGGGGCGCTGGGTTAGCAGAGGAAAAAATCGAGAAGGTTATTCAACAAAGGCTAAATGCACCGGTGAATGGGGCGAGTATAGGATAGCCTTGATAGAATATAATCTTGAATTAAGCAAATCCAAAAGGGCTACCTGGAGAAACTTCTGTGATGGAGCCAATGAATTGCCCAATGCAGCTCAACTAAAGAAATTCCTTTCCAGGGATCACTCAAATGGGTTACGACTTCTTCAGAAGAAAAATTGGAGGTTCACAAAAAACCGGAATGTAAACATTTGAGATACTATTAGATACTCATATTCCGCATTCAATAGTGGTAGGAGTAAAAGCGGACCCACATGACTCATCAAGTGAGGTAGCCTGTGCACCTTACAGTAGAATCTGGGGTCTCTCTGGGAAAATTTTAGCACCCAGCACGGTATGATGTGCTATTGGCTCTTTCAAACCTTTCAAATCCACTGGAGGGGATGGTATCTTTCCAGCTTTACTTCAAAAAGGTATTTAGGAACTACTCCCCATAGAGGAAGCTATGGAGGAAAGTAAATGTAGTCTTTTTACCAAGGAGAGGAGGGGTCGTTCAGACACCCAGCCCAAGGCTTATCGTACAATTAGCCCTCACATCATTTCTATTGAAGACAATGAAAAAAATCCTGGATCATCAAATAAGAAATAAGATCCTTCTCCTCCTTTCTATCTAATTAAATTAGAAATGAAAATCTCGAAAGCAATTACGCTCCTTATTATAACATAAAGATGCGTTGCATTTTGTGCATTTAGTATAAGACAGTATATTACATTTTGGGTAGCACGACAACCGTTTTTCAGTCCATTCAGGAAAGTGGCTGTGATTATCTAGCCGAATTTCTTTTGGTAGTAGTGGTGCAGAAGTAGTTTTTTCCCGTTTCATTTCAATATTTTCATTTATCTGTTTTGAAGGGCGACCTACTCATACAGTTTCCTCAAACTTGCATAGAACTTCCGCTATTTCAATTTTGAAATCAACAAGCTACTCGCCTAAATTTGAATAAGTAAAAATTAGAAAATTATTTTGAAAATTAGTATGTTATATTTTACTTATATTAGATCCATGAATTTGTTGCCGTTACATCGAGTAAATGGAAAAAAACTCTCACATACTACTTCCGCGAACGAATTTTGATTTTGTATCGGCCCAAATTTGAATCCAAGAAGTCTACACCGCCCATAAACATGTTATACTCTTTGATGATTGATTGACATTCCACGGTTATGCTTCCAACATTTTTAACTCTGCGGTTCGATATTTGAACGGGATCTTTTTCCTACAAATGTTGACACTAAGGTCACTAACCTTGTATCTTTCCATTAAACAACGGCTATATCGAAGTCATCCACACAAGCAACGAGTTCGACAGCTGAGCCTCGCGGTTGGGTTTTCCAATATGAGTCATTTGGGATCACGATTCTGTCTTACTGTTCCAAACTATGAATTCCACGTTTCGCTAACTCTTTGCTAGTTGTCGAAAAACACTTTATAATTAGTTATTGATTTATTTATTTATTTATTTATTTACAATAATTTGTTCACACTATTTTGAGCATAAGCTCATTCACAATAGGGTACGTCAACATACAAAACCGAAAAAAAATTCCAACCAAGATGAAAAACAGCGACTTCGGTCAACTCCGGAATCCAATTGTTTGTAAAATATCACATTCTTCTAAACTGGGTATAATCACTCGATTTATCCAATGACCGTTGCAGTGCCGTTGGGCCATTTTGCCATTACAACCAAATTAAATTTCATTTAACTTAAAAAAATATTACAGAAAAAAATGCAACTGATGGGAAAACAAACAATTTAAAACCCCACATTGATGGGAAAACAAACAATTTAAAACTCTATGTATGCGGTTTGTTTGGCATATATTGTTTCAGATAGCACCTAGATTTGGTTGAACGCATTTGTTCGTCCACCGCGAGGCATTCTTCTAAAGAAATTTTATTAAAATTTTGAACTAAGCCATTAAATATTGGACGTATTTTGTGAAGGCTAATATCGGTTCTTGCTGGTACTGCTTAATTTTTTCAAATTTATTTAACGGCATGGTTTCCTGTACCATTAAGTTTCCAAGTTTCGGATGCCAATAGCGTCTGATATTTGGAATTTGGAAATTCCAGAATAATTTTTTAAATCTTTGGCCGTAAACAAAGTGTTTATGTTTGGATTTTTTTGACCGGCGTATAAATTGGTTTAAGAAACAATTCGCCATATTATTTCACTGTCCATAAATAAATTAAAACAATCTAAGGGTGTGCTTAGCTTCATAAATTCTTCCGGTAAATAGATAGATCCAAAAAATTGTACTTTATCATCAGGTAGGTACTTCAAAATGTTTAGTTTTTCAAATCTGGAATATTTTACCTTACTTTATCTTAATTCGGTAAGTGCACTGGCAGAATCTCTTAAAGGGGTTTCATTATCAAAAACCACTTCCATGTTGCCAATACCAAACGACTCATCGTCATTTTATTCAGCACATGGAGCTATTTCATCATCATCAAATGGGGATGATTCGTCGGTTTGCGGGTGCTTTGTGTCTCTCAGAATTTCTGCTTCGTCGTAGTCATCATCCTCACCTGCACCACCAAATTCATCCTCGCTATCTGACCAATTAGCAATAATCTCGTGCAACTCCTCCATTGTAACGTAACTTTGTCGAGAACTCATATTTCTAAAAGAAAATTACTACTAAATGCATAATTTATCTATTTGATACTGTATCATATTTATGGTGCATACCAAGAGATATCAAGCAAATTGTAACAATGCTTTTTACTGTACCACTATTTACCACAAACGTAAGTAAAATGATCTTTCGCGCTAATATTTTGACTGCTAAAAAGACCAGAAAACCATTTCCAATAAAAAAAACACCGATAGACCGATAATTGTAAGTAAAAAAATAAGGTCAAAAATTAATGGGAAACAAAATACGAATATTTATTAGAAGCATATCATATTATGATAAACTATGCAATAAAGGGTTAATACGATTCTTGTGGCATTTATCTTCGTGCAAACCGGAGGAAGGATCCTGTTGAACACCGCCAAGGGTTGCCGATGAATCCACGAATTAATCTTCGGCCGCCGTTATCATCATCATTTTAATGTAATTCCATTGCGAACATGTATAACTAAATTTATTTCCCCTGTATATTTATTACCCAACTGACAATAAACTTTCGGAAATGGGGAATAAAAAGTTGGAAAAATTTATCTGAAGAATACACAAAATATTCTCAATTCTTGAGAATATACAAAATATTCTCAATTCCCCGGGAATGACCAGAATAGGGCCACTGACAATGAAAAACGTTTTATTGTTTATATTAAACGGTTCTTTCTTGGCCTTTTTAAAAAAACACCCCTTAAGCTAAACATTGGCAAAGATCATATCCCAGGAATTTCTCCGTGAGTTGGCCAATCGTCAATACAGTGAAGCTATAAATTATATAAATTTTTGTGTATACTTCAAGTGTTCACGCGCAATTAAAATACATAAAAATTGCTTTCACCAATTCATTAAAAGAATTTTGTTAATTTTGATGTTACGGCGGAAATTTCAAATTCGTAAGTTCATTTGTAAAATTTACATTTATACGGGGCGTTTTGTTTACCTCTTTATATGTGTAATAAAAATTAACTGTACAGATCAAGAAAAATTTAGCTTCTGTGTTAATTTATGCCAAAAAATAGGAGATAGAAGGAAGGATGAGAACACCTGAAATCTAAAGGTTAAACATATACAGTTATGAATATTTATTACTAAATTTATATAGAATAAACTAGATAAACCCTAAACAAATTGCTGTTTGTACAACCATATAAAATATTTGTAACCTATAGTGCCAATTGTTTAATCTTTGTCCTATATAAACATAATCACACAACCCATATTTATTTTAATAGCTCTTTTTACTCTCCCCTATGTGTAGTTTATGTTTGTTAATCGAGTACATACAAACAATTTTGAACATACAAATTTCTAAATCTTACACTAGAAACTATATTTATTACAACATTTACTGGTCAAATGTTAAAATATTTTCTGAATTTTGTAGGAAAATTTAAATCGTCACCCAAAAAAAACAAAAAAAAAATGAATAATTTTAATGCCCATGTAATCCAAATATAAAATTACCATCCCAAAAATAAAATAAAACAAAAAATAACATGAATATTACAATATTTAAATTCAATTAACCTAAATAATTGTAAGGGTCAGGCAAACAAGTAGTATGTACTATCTACTGGGTGCGTAATACAATGTATAAACATACTGGTATATACATACATATGTATACAACACGAGTACATATAATGATTATTTTCAGTTTTTTTTTGTTCCTTTTTCGGTAGTATGCTAATTTTTTGTGTTTGAGATGCGGAATAGATAAAATAATTTCCCTTAAAAAAAATAAAATCTCCTTTTATTTGATTCTGCTTGTTTGCTTGGGTAATTTGGATACTAACCAAAATTAGGAAGAACGCAAAAATAAAAATCCGAAAATTCACTGTACCAACTGAACACAACAATATGGAAAATTTGTTATTTGTGATGATCCAACAACATGTAATCTAATAGATTTTTTTTTTATTTTAAAATTAGATTACATGTGGATCTATAAGTTAGTTAATTTTAAATTTTTTTATTTTGTTTGTATACATAACATAACATATCCAGATAAATAAATAAGAAACAAATATCTAAATACGGGTCGCATCCGCATGTCGTTTACAATACATAGGCGGGCGTACACGATGTTGTACCTTTTTTTTTGTTTTGCTGTTAAACATTTAAAATGTTAAAAATGAAAGCTTTTTTTTGTTGTTGTACTTTATATTATTAAGCTCAACACCAAAACATATAAAAATGAGATTTTCTTTTTTTGGCAATCTGTTTTTATTTACTAAAAACAAAAGCATGAAATGAAAATAGATACTTTAAATTTTGCTTTTTCGTTTAGTAGAAAAATGAAATCCTTTTTACATCCTTTTTGCAGTTTCGTTCGTTACTTTTAGGTTTTTTTTTTTTTTTTGATCCATTAAATTTTAATACAATTTTTGTGTCTCAAAAATGAAAAGCAAACGATGTTTTCCAAATACATACATTCGTAATACTATTATAAACAACAGAGGACTATAATATAGGGTAAACCACTTAGGTTGACCCATCTAAAGCAATCTAGAAAAAAAAAACTCCACTAGAAAATTATTTGTCCTAGATACCAGAAGCTAACAAAATGGTTTTCATGAAAAAAAAAAAAAAATGTCAAGGTTAATCGTTTTTTTGAATCCACCCTGCATATATGTACTCATGTATACAGGAAAATAATGAAATTGAAAACATCAATAATTTTTATGTGTGTGCACACATAAATGTAAGGGACTTTCAAAAATTGAATAAATTATGTCAAATGTATAAATTTTTGACTAAATTTAATCCAATTTTTGTTTTAAAAATTTTCTTAAACCCACTTACACCCACAGCCGTATATGAACAACTGTTTCAAATCTTTATACTCTTGACTTTATACATAAATTATAAACAAATGACTTAATTAAATTTTAAGAAAAATTTGTAAAAGAATAATTTTTGGAATAAATTTATGTCTCATCTTCATCATACATGGTAATTACATGAAATTATGAATTCAAATTATTTTAATTTATATTGTACCATACAGAGAGAAATCCCTTTTCTCATATTTAAGCCTTCTTATATATTATAAAACAAAATCTTAATGTGTGTTTATTATTAAAGATTACTGTAATAAATTTGTTGTTGTTATTTTTGTTAATCATATTATTCTAATGTCATGCAATAAAATATTTTTTAGTCATTATTCTCCTAAATACAGGAAGCAGAAAAGCAACAATAATAAAAAAAGAAAGGATTTATAAAATTTTCTTATCACATTTTGCATATTTTATCATAAATATTTAGAGCTTTTAAGCTTATTATTATTATATGTTAGAGTTTATCTTTAAATATTAGACGCGTTGTCGGAATAATATCTAAATATTTGTTTTACTTATTTACTTCTTTGCCTGTCGTCTTATATATATATATCTCGTTATTTTAGAATAAAAATATTTCTTGACTTTTTAAAATTAATTTGAATTACAAACAAAATTTTAACAATTATGAAGTATAACAAAATACTGACATTTAAGATTTAATATATAATAAAGTATCAGTGCTTTAGGTGCGCCAATTATAAGAAACTTGGTGCGTAAAATAATTATCGTGCTGCTCATCTGCAAAGGAACGTACGACATATCATGAAAATTTATTTTGCTTTTATAGGAAACGAGTTCATACAAAATCAATTAGTGTTTTAAAAATTATTTAAATTCTATTGAAACTAAGTTTTCCAAAAATCCATAGCAATTTTGAACATACAATAAATCACTTCGTAACAACAAATTGTTGACAATTATAAGTTATACCGGAACATCATCTGATGACATTCAAATGATTTGTCATTGGTTTGCAAACCATAAAATCCTCTTAGTGGGGTAGCTTTGAACGTGTTAAAACTTGTGGAAGGATTTGTAACATGTTTCCTAATAATGGTGCCCAATATCGATATTATGACATTCGATTCAGCGGAAACAAATACTCATAATCATGTCGATTGGAACTATTCAAGAATAAGGTAATGGTTAAAACTGGTTTCTGCTAAGGATGTAATACATCAATAATTCAGGCACTCTACAAAATAAAAATAAAAATCGAAGCAGCAGACTTACCGCTTTATAGGATAGGTTTGAAGGGCCGGACTGTGAACCTTTTATTAGAAATCTATTTTCATGTAAATCCACACCTTATCTTTTCACAATCTGTTACGAATGAGCATCTAGCTCAAAATAGATTGTGTTAAGTATGGAGTTGGTGTTTGATTCAAATTTTTTTGTAAACAAATAAATAAATAAATAAATTTTGAATCAGTATCAGAGCACCCTGTATTTTATAGAGCCATAATCAAAAAATCTGAGCTTTTATAAAGGAATTAGAAACGAGGAAAAAACGAAACTTTTCATAGTAAAACACACAAAACATATGGGAAATCACTTTTTTTCCTAAGACAAATTTTTAAATGAAAACGTTACAAATTCTTAATTATGATTTCTGAAATAATTTCATAAATGTTTGAATTTCAACATATATGAATATCCTTTAAGTAAGTCGTTTTCATTTTCTTGTAATATTTGATTTATTTAAACCAAAATATAAAAAAATTTCATAACAACAGCATTCTGGTCAAATTAAAATAAAAGCTTACTACGATTCGTTTGGTCATTAAGTCAATATACATTACATAGATGGCAGTGATGGCCGTAAAAATTTGGAAAAATCGTACCAAATATTACCACCTGGAGAAATTTCAAGTTCAAAAATTGTAGGGAAAGCAAAACAAATTCACAAAATATAGGAACGTGTGGTAATTTTGCGATTAAATAATTTTTTTTCGTATTTTTCTGTAACCATTTTAGACATCTTACGTAAACTAGTAACACTAAAGATAAATTAAGCAAGTATTATTTTAATTCGTCAGAGCCAACTTTGATGTCTTTTCAAAATGATAGTTTGAAAAATATATTTTAGAAATAATTTAATTTTAATATTTCTGCAATTAATATTTACCTAATAACAATATAGCCTTCTTGTAAATTGTTGTTAAAGATATGTAGAAAACTTTTATATAAACATTTCATAATATTTTTGCTTTTTTCACTGAAAAACTTGAAGCTAAAAAACACCATTTTTACTATGGATTCCTATGGAAATCAGTGAAAAGTTATACCACTAAAAAAGCTTCTAAAAAATACGTCATTAAGATTATGGCTCTATACTCTAGAAGGCTCTGATCAGTATATAAAACTTTTGTTTCTAATTTTTTAAATGCAGTTGCTTCTCTTAGTATTTCTGATTCAAATGGCAGGGTGCTGGCAAAGATTGCATTCCAAATAACTTTCTTTGTAAGCATAGAGATGAATTAGTAAAGCGACTTACATTTAATTTTTATTAAATCAATTAAAGGAAGCGTTTTTCCAACTAAATTCCAACTAATACACTTGAATCTCTGTTATCCGTAGATTTTCCTACGCATCCGATTTTTTTTTAATCTCTTGGTTAACCGGTATTTCATCTGATTAACCAAGATGTTTACATTTTCCTTTCATCTTTTTTTGAAATTTCGATAAAAGTACTGTTTTTCCTAATATGTAGCGGTTGTGTTTTATGGAATATTTTGATGTGCATAAAAAAAGAATATGATTACCGTTACAAACCACTATAACTTGTGAAAAGTAGGTTTAGTTTATATGCACATACTATATTCAATTGCAGTTTAATGAAGTGCAGCTTATATTTAGTAGGTGAAATTCGTTGCGTAATAAGATTTACAATTTCAATTTTTAATTAATAACGGTAAGACGATTTATTGCACTTAATTGTATACAGAAGATTAAAACGTTGGATTTAAATTTGTATCGGTAGAAAACTGTTCTCATTTAGGTAACACTATGCTTCCATCAACATCAGCTTCATGTAAACGATCAAGGAAGGTTTTATATATTAAGGAAAAAGTAGACATTATAAACCAACTCCAAAAAGGTGTTTCTGCAAAAAAAATTATCGGTGAAATACGGAGTGGGCCAACAAACTGTTTACGATATAAAAAAATGGAAAACTGAAATTTTAAAATTTTTTTCTGCATCCGATTCCGTAAAAGGATTAAACGTCCGGAAAACATTAAAAGGCGCCGAACATGAACAAGTAGATATAGCAACGTACGAATGGTTTCGCCACCAAATATTTCGAGGTTTACCTATTTCGGGAGCAATGATTATCGCAAAAGCAAAACATTTTCACGCAACAATCGAAATAGAAACGATATGCCATTACTCGCAGGGCTGGTTGGGAAATTTTTTAAAAGTCGTCATGGAATTCATAGTCTGAAAGCGTCCGGTGAAAAAATGGCAGCCGATTATGAAAGTGCAACACTATTCGTCGAAGAGTTAGACGATTTAATAAAATCGGAAAAACTAACATTAACACCAAATTGATAATGCTGACGAGACGTAGATTTTTTAAAAGGCGCTACCCCGAAGAACTTTAGTCAGCAGTTACGAATCGAGTGTAGAAGGGGTCAAAGACTCGAAAGAACGACTGACTGTCCTTATGTGCGCTAACGCTTCTGGAACTCATAAATGCAACCTATTAGTAATTGGAAAAGTGCTCGTCCAAGAGCCATAGCTCTCTATATGGCAAATAAAAAAGCTTGGGTAACCCAAGAATTATTTTTGAAATGGTTTGATAACCTAAAGTAAAGATTTGGGGTTGGGAAAGGATTGAAAAATTGTATTGCTATTAAATAACTGCCCCGCACATCCGGATGTGGCTAAATATCAAAGCAACAACAAAATAGTCAAGTATTTGTGATTCGAAGCTGCAAGTGTCCTTATCGGAAGGAAACTAATAAACTTGCAGACAGAAGGCGACGTGACCTCTTTCATTAAAAATTTTAATTTAAAACACGCTACTGTACTTGTTGCGTGTGCATACGACGCCAACACGTTAATTTGTTGTAAATGTAACCTGGCTTTTGAATTTATACTTTTTGTCCCAAAAAAAAACAATTTTATTTTTGGGTGTAAAGACAATAATAATGTTTTTACAATTTTTTTATTTCTACCGTTCACCAATGTTATTTTTTTTTTTTTTTTATAAATTTTTTATTGTTTAACACATTACTGGTTTTTACAATATTTTTATACAATAATTTTACAATATTTGGTTCATACTACGTTACTGACAATAAATTAAAAGCAAAAATACATGAAGATGTTTTATATTTTGTCAAAAAATTGACCTTCTTTTAGAAATTGAATCAGTTTATCCAAAGTTTCATCATTTTGATCTCCTAAGATGTTTATCATTTCGCCGCCAATTTCATATTTTTCCCTAAGGCTGTCAACCTCGGGGCACTCTACGAGGATGTGTTTTATGGTAAGTACGTTTCCGCAGTCGCATGTCGGCGGAGGTAAATTTTCAAATAGGTGTTCATGGCTAAACCGGCTGTGACCAATACGTAGTCGTGTGAGAATTATTTCTTCCTTTCGATTTTTCCTGTTGGATGACACCCACGGAACAGGCATGTTTTTAATTTCTCTAAGTTTATTTGGAGTATTAAGTGAACTCCATTCTAATTTCCATTCATTTAGAAGATAACATTTAACGTAATTTTTTAAGTCACCTGCAATTGGAAGGTGCTCATTAGTAATTTCACAAATATGGGCATTTTTTGCAGCTATATCCGCTTTATCGTTTCCTTTTATGCCTGCATGGCTTGGGATCCAAATGAATTTAAATGTTTTTATATCACGTGAATTATAAATAAGGCTATGTATATTTTGTATAATTGGGTTGTCGCTTTTTTTCTGGATGGCCTGTAGACTACTAGCTGAGTCGCAATTAATAAGAAAATTGTTGTTTAGTTGTTCTGCTGCCCATTTAACGCTTTGGTAAATTGCATAAAGTTCAGCATTGTATATGGAGGTCGTTGTTTGTAGCCTATGTATAATTTCTGTCGAGTTTGATACAAAAGCAGCTCCAGCGAAGTTCTCCATTTTTGATCCATCCGTGTATATTAAGGTATAGTTTTCGTAGTTAAAAAGAGCTTCTCTATGAAGTGTTTGAAATAGCATTTCGTTAGCAGTAGTACTCTTATGTTTGAGCAGGTCCATATTTATATATAAAGGAGGCATGAGCCAATAAGGGAATGGATAAGGTTGTGCTGCTCGTATTTCATTTAAAGATATATCAAGATTGTTGGTAATTTGTGATATTGTATGTAGTACAGATGGTTTAAGAACATTTCTTCTTGTATGCAATACTTCTTGATAGCTCGAGTTTAACGGGTGTTGTTTCATAGACAGTATGTTTATATAGAAAGACATTATTAAAATTTTTCTTCGAGTATGTAATGGTGGGATACCAGCTTCTGCTAAAATGCTCACTGTAGGGCTGGTCCGAAAAGCACCTGTTGCAAGTCTAATTCCAGCATTATGTACTGAGTCCAGTGATTTAAGCGATGTCTTGTAGGCAGAGTTATAGAAAATGCATCCATAATCCATACGTGAGAGCACAACTGTTTTGTAAATATAGAGTAAAGTGTCACGTTTTGCACCTCAATGTGTATTGGACAAAATGTTTAGAATTCTCAAATTGTTAGTTGCCTTACGTTTAGTTTCAATTATGTGTGCTTTCCAACAAAGTTTTTTATCCAAGTTTATTCCAAGATATTTAAAAGTTGAATTGAATTCAATAAGAGTTCCGTTCAATAAAATTTGTGGATCCGCATGAGGCTTAGTTTTTCTACAGAAATGCATGGCGCACGTTTTAGTTTTTGAAATTTGAAATCCATTCTGCGTTGTCCAATCCTGAATTTTGTTTATTGCATTTTGAAGCTGGTTTTCAATGTATTTAATATCTTTATGATGCGTGTATATTGTGATATCATCTGCGTAAATATTTATGTTAACAGGAGAGTTAATTACGTTAACGATATCATTTATTGCAATTAAAAAGAGGGTAACGCTTAGTACTGATCCCTGCGGTATTCCATTTTCTTGGACGTATGTGTTTGAAAAAATGCCACCAAAAGCAACTTGGAAAGTTCGATTATCCAGAAAGTTACGAATAAAATGTAATAAATTTCCTTTTACGCCAGCAGCAGCTAATTTCTTGATAATTGAGTGACGCCAAGCCATATCGTATGCTTTTTCTAAATCTAAAAAAATAGCGACCAAGTGGTTTTGGTTTTTCAAAGCTGTTTTAATCGAGTTTTCAAGAGAAGCGATAGCATCCATGGTTGAAAGTTTTTTTCTAAAGCCAAACTGTGAAGCTGATATAACTTTAATAAATTCTAAAAACCATATTAGTCTGTTATTTAATATCCTTTCCATCAATTTGCACAGGCAACTTGTTAGAGATATAGGCCTGTAACTATCAGTGAGTGTTGGATCTTTATCGGGCTTTAAAATCGGTATGATCAAAGCTTTCTTCCATTCGTTCGGCATCTTTTGCTGTAGAAAAATGTGATTGAATATTTTTATAATGTAGGATTGAGCCGATTGTGATAGGTTTTTTATCATGTCGTAGTGAATTAAATCAGGGCCAGGTGATGATCCTTTTACATTATTTAAAGCTATTGTGAATTCTTGAATTGTAATTGGAGCATTGTAAGGTTCATCAATTTCAGATTCTATAGAGATGTGTTGTATTTCTGATAAACTTTTAAACGATAGGAAATCAGACTCATTATTTTTTGAGCTAGATTTTTCTTCAAAATGTTTAGCTAGTGTATTAGCGATAGTTACTGGATTTGAGGATAGATAATTATTAGTTTTTATCGCAGTTGTGTACTGATTTTTTGATTTCCCTTGAATCTTGTGGATATTGCTCCATAACTTTTTTATCGGTGTGGTTTTATCAATGGTTCCGACAAATTTTTCCCATGAATTTTTTTTGAGATTCGTATTTCTCTACGTACCAACGCCCTAGCTTTTTTATAATTAATCACATCAGACAATACGAAAGGCGACCTATTGATGAAATTAAGTGCTTTTTTACGTGATTCCAAAAGCTCTTTTATTCTGGGACTCCACCAAGGTACTGGAGGCCTTTTAAACCTGTTTGGAGTTTTTGGAATACTCTCATTAGCTGCTTCACTAAAAATGTTCGATAAATTATTCATATCAGCATCAGAAACCGAAGTTGACTTAGGAATTTTGGAATCTATGCAAGAAGTGAAGAGTTCCCAGTTTGCTTTCTTGATGTTAAATTTTGTACGAAAAGATGGGAATTTCTGTTTTTTATGGAAATGTAAAAAAATTGGAAAGTGATCACTGCCACAAGTGTCTTCATAAGCTTCCCAATTTAAAAATTGTTCCAGAGATGGAGTTCCTATTGCTAGGTCTATAACACATGTTGAATTTTTGTTACAAATGTGTGTTGGCTTTCCAGTATTGAACAGCAATAAGTCATATTTATTTAAAATATATTCAATTAATTTTCCTTTTTTATTTCTAATTGTAGAGTTTGAGTCCCATAGGGCATTGTGTGCGTTCATATCACCCATTAAAATAAACGGACTCTCAAGTTGGTCAACAATACTTTCCATTTGCCTTACAGTTGGGTCGGAATTCGGTGGAAGGTATATGTTACAAATGGTTAATTTAATTGGATTGAAAATTTTTACTGCAATTGCTTGAATATCTGTAGTTAAATGATGCTCCTCACTTTTAAAACAATTTGCAATAAATGTGGCAACACCGCCTTTGACTTTCTGGTTGTTGATAAGTTTGACATCCATTCTGTAAGTTTTATAATTTTTCAACGAAATATTTTGTTTGTTGTGGAAGTGGGTTTCTTGAATACATATAATAAAAGGAATAAATCTTTGAATAAGTAAGCCAATTTCATGTTTGTTATTATAGAATCCGTTTGAATTAAATTGCAATATAGATAGTCTTTCATGTGCTAGTTATATATTAGTTCTTTGAGGATTTTCTGAAGTACAATTATTATTATTTTGATTATAATGAGACATATTAACATCGTAATTTGTAGGGTTGACACTTGTAGCAATTTCAGGGTTACTTTCAGGCATATTAGATATTACGTTTGAATTATTCACAAATTGCTTTTTATTTAATTGTAATTGTGAAGCAGTATTTTCATGTTGAATATTTGATGAATTTATTGTATTACGTACCTGATATTGTGAAACAATACTATTTGTTTGTAGCTGTGTGTTATCTGAGTTTGCAAATGATGTCGACGGGTTTTGTTTATTCAAAAAAGCGATGCCGTTCGAGGAACTGGTTTTTGATTTCTTTGATGTTTCTATTTCATTGATATCGTCATCGATTTCTCTCCGTTTTGATTTTTTTGTTCTTGTATCATCAACTGGACGGCTGAATTGTTTATTATTCTGAATCATGTAATGCTTTTTATGAGTTGGTAATAATTTTTTTTCAATTCTATTGTTTACCGAACTTTTTGTTAGTGAAGGAAATTCCTCATCGTAATCATCAGAAAGAACATTAAACATATTTTTTGAAATTACAGAATACATTTCAGAATAAACCGTTTTTTTGTTGACTCTTGGGAACAGCAAATTTGCCTCACCAAAAGATAAATTTTTGTAGGTCATTGCACTTTTAATGTTTTGCTGCCTTGAGATTTCTGGGCATATTTTGGAGTTTGATAAATGGTCTCCGCCACAAGAGACACAACAAATGTTGTTGTTACAAGGGTCATCAAGGTGTTTAATACTACAGTTTTTACATACTGATTTATTCGAATTACAGTTCGATTTTCCATGATTATAACGCCAACAGTTTGAACATTGGATAATTTGCTGTATAAAGGGCTCACATTTGATCCGGACGTAGTTCAAAAAAATGTATTGCGGAATCTCGTGACCATGGAAGAATATCTTCATTCTTCTGGTTGGTATATACTTTGTAGTACCATTTTCTACAGTTCTTCTATTTATTCGTTGAACTTTGGCGACATTGAATTGGAAGGCATTAATTCTATCAAGAATTTCTTGCTCTGTATAAGAAATGTCTATATCCCAAATTAATCCTGTACTGTTTGTGTAATAAAATGGGATATACGCAGTCAAATCGGTTGTATTAAATATCTCCAAATCAACAATTTTATTTGCGGTCTCAAGGTTATGGCAATAAACCACCACGTTATTTCGAGAAACTTTTTGTATTTCTTTGATATCACTTGCACTGAAATTTTTTATTTAGATATCACTGATTTTTAAACTATTCACAGGTGGTAATACTTCTTTACGGTTTTCTTTAGATTTGTTTGTCACTATCACTTTAAATCCATTACAGTAATTTATATGATCTAAATATTTGTTTTTTGTTGGATCGCCATCGCTGTTTTGCCCCATTTTGGGGTAAATATTTATTATTACACCACTATAATTAAAAGTCTATTTTTTATTTTTATTATTAAACTATAATTAAATAAAAGTTTTTAATAATTATTTTATTAATAAAAAAGTTTTTGATGCTGTAATAATGTTATTTATTTATTTATTATATTATTATTTTTTCTTTACTCGTATTAAATCGACCGTTCTGTTTGATGGTTTGGTTATTGATGTCTCACCAATGTTATATTATAGTAATTTAATAAATTTTTATTTTTTTAAATTAAAAACACGTATCACCACGCTATTCAAAAAAAAGTCTACTTCTTCAAATATATTTTTTTCTTTTTTGGTTGGTACCAAACATGAAACTGCGTTCATGTACAAAATTATTTTGTTTTAAAATTTTTTGTGTTGGCACACGAGAAGTATCGCATGCCAATTTTCGTTGTTCTATGCGCTACGAGATGGAGTCACAGAGAATATGATTCAAGTTTATTTTAGAAACAATTTTAACTAGATGGGTCAAATATCACAAAATATAATATAATGTTCGATTATATTTTGTGTACATGTCATCTCGTTAGATGGCGAATGAAAATACGTTACGCAAAGAGTTATCTTATGCGTAAACTGCACTAAACGTAAAGTAACTAAACGTAAAGACGAACGATGCTATAACTGTTTGTGAACCTCTCTTAAATTACTTAGAGAATCATGACATCGACGAAATAAGTGTGCAAGGTAAAATGCACGTTCATAGGATACAGGCCAATTTAATTGAGCATCGGCGAAAAAGTCAACGAAAAACTAAAGTGAACGAATTTTTCAGTAAAATTTAAATTCGTTAATGCCAAAGCTGATGAAAACTATTTTTTTTGTGATACACATTTTTATTTTATTTTTTTAACGTTTCAATCAGAATTTATTAATGAAATGGTACAATTTACATAGTATATAGTATATGTATGTACAATGAATTCGTGATTACATACATACATATTTACATATTTTTGTTTTATGTTACATATTTTTTTACTATAATTTAATTTACATGATTTTTATTCAAGATTGAGTGATTTTATTATTAAAAATAAAAATAAGTTGAAGACTACGAGGTATCCCTTTGTGTTTTACTCTATAATAACGAACAACTCGATTAACCGAGTTTTTGATTATCCGGGAGGCCTCTGGTCTCACTCATCCCGGATAATCGAGACTCAAGTCTAGATCTAATTCAAGAGCAATCTTTTATACAAAAAAATGAGAGTATTACGTAGCTACAATTACATAGCTCGTAGTGAAAAAAAATCGCGGCGGAATGGAATTTAATCCGAAAAAAATACTTTACATTCCATTCAATGATGTCAAATTAACTCAGCAAGGAAGGGTACTTTTAAAACATTCGACAATATTGACCAAATTTGACTGTCTACACGATGTGTCCAATATTTATTTTTTGAATGGATAGTAATGTTGGGCCAATATAACCTTCATATGTGTTTGTTATTTTTTTTCTGTCTACACGATTGGTTTTTGGATAAATCTCCCACGTTGATCTACATTTTCCATTCGTGTAGCCGCAACTTTAGTAATAATTCAGAAAATATTTATGAAGAATGTATAAAAAGGTTCTTCCCACAATTAATTTCGATTATATCGGAGCTAAATATACCCTGTTAAAGTTAGCCGAAAGTTTCCAGTAGAAACTGAAAAGTCGATAATGCAGATTATCTTTTTGACATTCCAGCCGAAAATAAATCGGCCTCTAGAGTGTTATGTCTGGAGATGGATTGCATTGATGTGACTTGTGAATAGCTATCGCAGGAAAAAAATTCAGTTGAAGTTTCCCGTGGAAAATCTCGGAAAACTCGATTTTCCAAAATGTTAACTCCAGAGATTTCCCACAGGAAACTTGAATTGAATTTTTTTTCCTGCGATAGCTATTGGCAAACCACATCAATGCAATCCATCTCCAGACATAACACTCTAGAGGCTGATTTTATACAAATTGTCTAATAATTTTTGGAAAATCGAATTTTCCGAGATTTCCCACGGAAAACTTAAACAGAATTTTTTTATTCGATAGCTCATTCGATTGTCAACATCCGTCGAGTACAGACGTTCACAGTAAAAAACAAATTTAAAATAAAATAAATAAACAATAGAAAGTAAAATCAGTGCAAACCAAGAGTAATTAGCGCAATTTTGCGCATTACATAATATTTATATATACCTGTTAAAACAAGGTTGAGGAACAAGTATGGAAAGTTTGAGGCAAAATACGGCGAGGGTGCAGTTCCAGAAGACGGATCCAAAGCCAAATGATTTGGAAATGATAAAATTTGTGGTGAACGTTGGATTAACCAGTAAAGAGGTGCATACACTATACCAAGATTTGTATGATCGGTGTATTTACATTAAATTTAATAATGAACAAACTTATCAACAATTTATATTGGAAAAAAGTTCACTGACCTTCACTTATACCAGTGGGAAAACAACAGAAGTTACTGTGAAGGGTACAAGTGGTGTAATGCGATATGTGCGCGTATTTAATCTACCACCAGAGATTACCGAAAAAACGTTGTGTGAGGCCATGCAACGGTTTGGCAATATATTGTCTACGAGACGAGAAAAATTTGCTGCCAACTCGCTGTTACCAGTATTTTCGGGTGTGAGAGGTATGTACATGGAAATCGAACGTGAAATTCCGCAATTTATATATGTACAAAATATAAAAGCAAGAATTTTTTATGATGGAATGAGAGAGAGGTGTTTTAAATGCGGCGAAGATAGTCATAAAAAACAAGATTGTCCGTTATTGTGCAATAATATGAACGAAATACCACTACAACAACAAACAATAACACCACAAGAACCAGATGATCAACATTTACAAACGCAAAGACAATCACAACATGAACAACAAACAAGCACGCTTGATAAAAATACGTTACCATCTACTACCAATCAAGAAACAGTTAAATATAGCGATGTAGCAAAAATCAACATGCTACACGCAGAAGCTGAAAACAAAATTGAAAATATCAAAAAAATGATCAATCTAAAAGAACACAACCACAAAGAGAGAAAAACAGAAACCGATTCATCTTGTATGGACACGGAGACTGAAGATGTGTCGGTAAACAAAAATTTAAATAAACGAGGTCGACCGTACAAAAAAACTCGCTATACAAGTACTAAAAACCGTATAGCTTTTATTGATAAGTACAACAATACAACGTTGAGCACGGACGTAAATGACAATTTTATGGCACCACCACCTCCAATAAAACAAGATTAAATAATATTCAACAATAACAAAAATAAAAAATGATTTTATACATTAACGAAAATGGACATCAACGCGCAGCATAGAGCAACAAAATGCAACATTTATTTGAAGGATGCAACAACAAATTTTTTATGCAACAAAATTTATTTATTTTTTAAATTTATTTTTGTTAAACTAATGGATTCTCCCTGCACATATTTTAATTGGTATGTACAAATTGTTATTTGTATGAATGTGAAACATGAGTGAAAGAATTATTGTTGGCCAGATAAACATACAAAGTTTTTACGCGAAAAAAAGTATGTTGGAGAATTATCTGGCCAAGAATAAAATGAATGTGATGCTTATAAGCGAAACATGGGAGAGAATGAATAAGACGTTGTATGTGAGAGGGTACAGATTTCTTTCCAAACCAAGAAGCGATGGTTACGGTGGAGTGGCAATAATGTACGACAGGAATCTTACGCTTCAAGAGACACAGTTACCCGCTTTTGAGGTGATTGAAGCAATTGCCGCCTCAACGACGAATTTGGAAAGAAATCTGTTACTAGTGAGCGTGTGTGTAACCCAGGTGCGTGATGAAGATGAAAGGAAAAAAGCCTTGAGTGATTTTAAAAAATTGTTTGAGTGGGTGAGAGATAAAAGTGACCTGATTGTATGTGGAGATATGAATGCGCATGCGAGAATGTGGGGTTGTTTAGACAATTGCGTAAGAGGAAAACAGTTGGCCGACCTGATTCAAGACTCCGATATGGTGCTCTTAAATGATGGAAGGCCAACTAGAATGGCGAATGTGGGAGGCACGGCCAGCGCAATAGATTTGTCTATGACAACTATTGAACTGGCCTGCCGGGTCACTTGGAATGTTGAAGAAGAGAATTTGGGTGGGGATCATTTCATGATCAAAATGATCATGAATGATAATCGAGTGTTTAGGAAAAAACGTGAATTAATGAATAACAGGAAATGGGTGAATGAGATGAATGAGATTCTCGGAGAAAATGAAATAAATCAAAGCCAGTTAGATAGTGAAATTGAACGGATAAATAAATTGTGTATAAAAATTGTGGATATGAAAGAGATTAATGTGAATGGTTGGTGGAATAATGAAGTCCAATTCTGGTATGAAAGAAAGCGAATAGCCTTGCGTGAATTTAATAGGAATAGGAGTAGTGAGAATAAGATTATGTATGGTAAAATGAATGGAAAATTGAAAAAGGCTATTCGCAGAGCAAAAAGGAACAGTTGGCGGGAATATGTGTCCCAAATGACACATAGAACCACAACTAAGGATGTATGGAGTTTGTTTAATAGGGTGAATGGTAAAGATTTTAAGGTGAGCAATGTGGTATGTGAGAACAGAGAAAAAGGTGAAGAATTTATGAGAATGATATTGAATGTAAGCAATGATTTGAATGTAATAAATGAAGTTGATAGAATGAGTAGAAATGAAAGAATGGATTGTATGTATGAATGGGGAGAGTTCCTGAGAGTGTTAGATAGATCAAAATCTACCACTCCAGGGACGAACCGAGTAAGTTATAAGATGATTCGGTTGTTGAGTGACTCAGCAAAGCATAATTTGCTTGAGATACTCAACAAAGTGTGGATGGGTTCAAAAATACCGGACAAATGGAAAGAGAGCAGGGTGGTTCCTATCCCTAAACGGGATAGAGATCCAAATGTGGCAACAAATTATCGAGGCATAAGTATGTTGAATGTTTTTATAAAAATCTTAAATGGAATGATGAAAGAGCGCATGGAAGATTTTGTGATTGAAAATAATTTGTTGCCATCGACAACATTTGGATTTCGAAAGAACCACTCTGCAATTGAGTGTGTGGAAAAGTTTGTTTGGGAAGTAAGAAAGGATAATTTGAAAGCTGTTGCGGTATTTTTGGACATCGAAAGAGCTTATGATTATGTGGTTCCGTGGAAATTACAACAAATTCTATCGAATTTTGGATTTTCACGGAAAGTATGTATGTGGATAAAAGATTTCATGACTGATAGAAAAATGGTTCTGAATGGAAGTGGTTTTAGGTTGGAGGGAGTTGCAAATATTGGACTTCCGCAAGGAAGTAGAATATCTCCAGCTCTGTTCAACCTATATACCAGCGAGATACACCACATCCATACAGACAATCAAATCGTTCTGCAATTTGCAGACGATTTTGTAGTAATTGGAAAAGGGAAAAGTATTGATGTGGCGGCTCAAAGATCGCAAAAGGGGGTAGATGATTTAATTCAAAAACTTAAAATGTTGAATCTGAGAGTGAATCCTAATAAGTGTGCTTATATGAGTTTCAGAACAAACGTTGCAAATGTTAATATAAGTGTTGATAGTCAAAGTATTGAACAAGTAAATGCGTACAGGTATTTGGGTATTTGGATTGATAGACGTATGAATTTTGGGAAGCACATTAAGATTTTGGCAGATAACTGCAAGGAACGTTTAATTGTGGTTAAACGGGTGAGCAAACCTAAATGGGGCGCTCGTCCGAGTGTGACTGACATGTTAAGGAAGGCCCTTATATCCTCCAAAATTGGATATGGTATTAGTGTGTATGGGAATGGTTCGAAAGGGGCTTTTAGCCAATTAATGAAAGTAGAAAATGCATGTGCAAGAGTGGTATTGGGGGCGATTAACTCAACCCCAATACACACTCTGTGGTCTGAAATGGGTGATTCACCTCTCGATTACAAGAGAGAGTGGATCACAGTGAGAGAGTCAGTGAGAATGATAACTAAGAAAAATGAGTTTTGGAACGAGATGATAGTAAGATTACAAAATAGGGCGGTGTACAAACCGACATATAGAACTAGTATTGCACTTGAAAACTTGAACATGTTTCTGAGTATAGGCAATGCTGGTCCGCAACCCGTTCCTAATAATCTTACTGTATGTTTGACTATGGAGGAATATAATAAGGGAATGAATGAAGTTATCGCCAAAATTATGTTTCAGAAAATCAGTCAGCGGTATATGCAAGATGATATCGTTTATACAGATGCTAGTGTGAATGAGAATGGAGTGGGTGTTGGTGTCTTTATGCCTGGTAAGAATGTTGAAAGGTATTTTAAAGTGCACAAAAGCATCTGTATAATGAACGCTGAACTGATTGGAGTATTTGAAGGAATTAAACTGGCTGTGAATGAAGGGGAAAGGAAAATAGTAATATTTTCCGATTCCCAGAGTGGTTTATGTTTGCTGAAATGTGGAGGTGGAAGGGAAGGCAATGTGTATGTTGATTTAATTTTTGAATGCGTTCGAGACTGTCAACGTGATGTGACTATACAATGGATCCCATCACATAGACAGATCGAAGGGAATGAAAGAGCCGATATGTTAGCTAAAAAGGATACATTGAATGACATGGTTCAGGAGTACGAAAGGAAGGATGCAAGAGATGTACTTCGAATGTTTCAAATGAATCTGTGGAGAAAATGGGAGAGTGAATTTAACGAGAAAAGTCTTACGAAAGGAATGAAGTACAGCGTGCTCCGTGGTACTCCTTTGAGAATTCCGTTCTTTAAGGAGCTCAAAGGAGATACGCGAATGTTGCGAACGGTTGAGAGAATCAGGCTGAACCATGGAAACTGGAAGGAATGCTTGTGGAAACGTCATTTGAGTGAGGACAAAGATTGTGAGTTGTGTGGAAGTGTGGAGGATGTTGAACATCTCATATTGGCTTGTCCCAGATATAGCCAATATAGATCTAAGTTCAACATCCTTCGGAATGCAAGAAATCTAAGTGATTTAATGAATGAGGGTGATTTTTTGGCTTACAAGGAAATGTATGAATATATTAGGATGAGTGGAATAACAATTTAATACGAGATAATGAATAGCCGACAGAATATGTGCAGGGAGTAAAATCCTATTTAAAATTCTATTTGTAAAATTATGAAGAAAAATATGTAACAAGAAATTTATAAATTTGGATTTTTTGGCAATATGGCTCTATTTCATATAGGAGCCAAGCCTAATAAAAAAAAAAAAAAAAAAAAATATTCGATAGCTATTGACAAATCACATAAAACGATTCAACTTCAGATATACACTCTAGAGGCTGATTTTATTCCAATTTTGTGGATTCTTCTGATTTTCCGATATTTTCTACGAATACGAGTAGGTTAATAAAAATTGTACACTAAAACTATTTATAAAATTTTTTATTGAAATCCATGTATCCTATTTATTTTCGGCTGATAACTACTACATTTTTTATTTTCGGCTGGAATGTTAATATCATAATCTGCATTATTGACTTTTTACTTCCGGCTGGGATTAGAAATCTGCATTATCATATTTTACTTTCGGCTGGACATTATCGACTTTTTACTTCTGGCTGGGATTAGAAATCTGCATTACCATTTTTTTTTTACTTCTGCTGAACTTACACAATCTGCATTATCGAGTTTTCACTTTCGGCTGGCAACTTTCGGCTAACTTTAACAGCATGCTATTCGTAAATATTCACACCGTTTTTTGTTTTCTTTGACGAAGTCATGATTCGGTTAATTTCTTCTCGTGCGAAATTAATTTTTTTTCGTTATCATTAGTTTCCTTCGACTATTCACACCGTCTTGACAGATAATAATTAACGTACGCGATATTGTTAATTAAATAAATTTCTTAACTTTAATAAGAATATTTATATAAAATTTAGAGTTTTTAAAAAATGAAAGGACATAGATTATTTAATATAATTTATAACGGTCAGCAAAAATATGTTGTTACCCCGACCACGTTAATTGTTGATATTTTGCGAGAAGGTAAGTAATTATTTTTACTGTTCAACTATTTATTATTTTTACGTGGGGTAAAAATAATTTTATCGATTAGAATTGTGTGTTTTTGTGAATTAACGTACTGTCTGTTGTCTTCAAGGGTGGGTTTAGTGTATCAGTATAATAAATTCATTTTAAATAGAATTCAATTTTAATATTTCATCGGTTAATAATTTTTGGTGTGTGACTAACGTACTTCGGAATTGCTGGCCGGCTTAGCGTATCCGTGCAAATAGTAAATTCATGTTAGGAGTAGTTCAATTTTAATATTTTATCAATTAGAAATCTGTGTGTATGGTCTTTAACGTACTGAGTGTCTGGAATGAGGGTGGCTTTATTGAATCCGTGTTATATAAATTTGTAAATTTAAAAAACTTTATCCGATATAAATTTGTATGTACCCGAATTAACGTTCCGTCTGTTGTGATTGTGGTTGGATTGAGTGTATCCGTAATTTAAATTCGAACATAGCGGAATTCAGTTTGGCCAATTTATTTAATTAGCAAAATATCAAGATTTTTAAATAAAATATTTTACTTTTATTTTATTCATAGGTTCATCAGAATTTTAATCTACGATTTACAAATGTTTCATTTTTCATAGGTAAATGGAATAAAATCAAAAAAAAAATATTAGCAAACTGGCAGAATCGAGAAACATAAATATTTACGAAGAATGTACCGAAGAAGATGATAGTAAGTTTACTTTAAAGTTATTTATAGTTTATTGGTGATAAGTTACAAATCTTTAAAAAATTAATTAGCTGCCGAAGAGTTTGGCAGTGATCTCTCGCTATCATAATAAACCGCTCGAATCAAAGACCGCTTCTTGACCTCAGGATGATAATATTATGAATTACGCTCTTCGGAAGTACCGACCATGCATTTAAATTGAATTTAACGGTTATACTTAACGAGTAATTATAAGAATTATCTGCTCGACCAAGTGCTCCATCAATATTTTATTGTTACGAGTAAATTGAAATGTTTGGTAAATTTTCACCAATTTAGCAGCATACTAAGCAACTCTTTTAATAATTTTTTTTTTGTTTTTGTTTTTTCAGAGTTTGATAGCGATATAACAGCTTTAATTTTGTTAACAAAATTTTGCAGAACATATGGTATAAAGAATAATCCATAAATTTACCAATTTTTTATTTTTGAAAAGTATTAGTAGTATTTTTGACTTCTAGCAACGGCCGGCATCAAAATTGATGAAAAAGAGATTCCTCTGCAAGCCGATTCACGCAGCATTAAAAAATGTCTGTCCCTTTTCAAGGAGAGGTATGCAGAGTTTTTATATATTTATTCAAGAGACTGTACATGGGTGTAATACAAATGAGACACTAGTCGTTGATGCCGAGATTAAACGAAATTAAAAACCGTGTAGAACTTTAATTTGCTATTTTTAAAATTTAAATTAAATTTTTTTTTTTATATAACATATTTTGTAAGACCTCGACTTTGCATCTGGATTTCAAAAAATTATGATTTAAATTTAAACAACAATTGAATGCACACGACATTTATATTATGGATTATTCTATTTATATTTAAATTTATAAACATATCGTAAATTAAGTCAATAATTAATTGAAGGACAAATTAAAAATTACGCAAATTAACCTAACGTGAAACGAGGTCGTAGGGTATACATGTTTTATTTTTAATAATAATTTTAAAGAGATAAACTATATATAAGACATTTACGAATTATGCATGCTCTTATAAATATAAAACTGGATAATTTAATATGTGGAGATCAAAAGTGTGACGCTCGTTTTCAAATTTATAGTGGCCTTACCAAACATTTATGTAGTTGGCAAACATAATTATTCTCAGGAGAATAATGTAAATCATACTAATAATTCGAACCAGACCGATAGGCCCAATCAACCAAATATTTTGGAGTCTACTAAAATTGACAATCAGGAGCTCCTAGGAAAATTATTACAGTTACATTTAAATTATAATCAAATCAACTCTATATTAGAATCATTTTCGAATTTTACCCAGTCAGTTGAATTGAATATTCGTACAACAAATTTTATGAAGGTTAGTTTTAGAAACTTCCTACCCCAAGAGAAATCGTCATAGGTGTAAGAACCGATAAAATATGGAATAAAGACCAGAATATTTATGATCAAGGTCCTGCGACTAATACTTTTTTGTATATATCGATTGTCGAGACACTTAGTTTCTTGTCAAAAAATGAGTATTTTAAACAAACTGTTTGCATCTGGTTCTTGTTTCCATTTACAAATATACGGCGATGGATTTGAACTAGTTAATCCGTTAGGCAGTAAGACAGGTGTTCACAAAATTCTAACATTTTATTTAATCATCTTAAATCTGGGCTATCATAATAATAGTTTATTAAAACATATTCATTTAATTGCACTTTGTGTAAAGGAACGTGGGTATAAAGCGATTCTAAGCCCCATTATTAGTGACATTAGAATGTTGGAAACAGAAGGTATTAATGTAGAATATAAAGGATCACTAGTAAATGTTAAGGGTAAGTCATGACAACCTATCGGCGAAGAATTTGGGCTACAGAAACTGTATCCTCTAAATGAACTGGAATATTTTATCACCTTCGAATCCCACAGCGTTGACATAATTCACGATATCCTGGACAAATACGGACTTATAAAACAACGAAAATTGATCTCCCTAGAAAATTTTAATAATAGAATTAAATCAGCAAATTTTGTATACCTTAATCGTTCGAAATTTAGAGGGCAATACGAAAAATTTGAAACAAACAGCATCACAGTTTTGGTGTTTATTCAGATAATTTTTGATGTTAATTCACGATTTAATTGAAAACGCAGAAAAACGTATTACATTTCACATTTTAAATATAAATTTGGAAAACATTAATACTAAGTTAAATTTTAATACTGCCGATGAAACTAAAATTCAATAAAACAAATTTATTATTTGTATTATCAAAAGAGATCCATTGAATACGGGTCTACCAATTTTTGGTTTAATACAACACATGATTGAAAATAAAGTTGAAATATTTATATTTCATCGTTTACTTCAAACAATTTGACTTCAAACATATAAAACCAAATTGAAAAAAGTAATAAATGCTATAAAATTATATGATTTAGAATTTAAGCCTTCATTTGAATTTACATTTCATGCAAAACATTTAAATTAAGTTATTGTTCCGAAATTTGATATTATTTAAAACAGAATTTATTTAAATACATACCTAAAAATTTCATTTAAGAAAAAGAGAAAAAATAGCATTTGATAGCTCCACACAATCTTTGAAGAGTTATTAGTACATAATATTAAGACTATCATCGCTAGAATATCGATTAAGACGTTCGTCTTAAAAAAAAAAAAATTGCAAACTGGGTCTTAGCTAAGAGAGTCCTAAGAGTCTTATCGTCAGGATTGGGATGTACGCTAAGACTCGAGTTCTAAAATAAAGTAAAACTCTTACATAAGACGATTTTTTAGTGCATCAGAATAGGCCTGTTAATAGGTATTATGGCGGTGATAGTTTAATGGCCGGTCTCCATTCGTCGCGACGAACAAAAATTGGTATGATATCAAGACAAAATTGGTATATTATACTTATAATTACTAACATAACAAATAATTATATTTCCTTTGTTTTAATTTATAAAATGCAAATCTATTACAGATGTCATGTCTCATGTTGGACAATGAGATAATAAAATATTCCCGTTTATATTAGTAGTTTTTACTTTAGGACTTTTTATTTTATTTAAGTAAATTAAATTCAAGCTACTGACAAATATGTTAAGCTGAAAGGAATGTAATAAACCTTTACTAATATGTCGCTCGTTTTGCTACCGATAGCAATCAAATAAAATTCTCCAACTGAAATTACAAATAAAACTTATGTATGGCTATATGAGTCAAGTCTTGATATAAAAACCATTTTCATATTAAATTAATTCAAAAGTAACGTTCCATTATCAATAAATCATGTTTATTGTTATTGTTACAATTATTTAAATTCTCTAATGATTTTAAACAAACAAATATTGTTTTGGCATTGACACAAATAATTCAGAGTAAAATACAAATTACTCTCACTTCGTCGTGACAAAATTTCAAAACAGATGGTTTTCCGCAATCCGTTTTGTTTATGTATTCATACCAATTTTACCCAATAAACAATAATTGGCACAGGCTCGTGCCAATTTTTTTTTCGTCGTGACGAATGGAGACCTGCCATACAGGCCTATTCTGACGCAAAGTCACAGACTAAAAAGTCATCTTATGTAAGACTTTAAGTGTAAGTTTCCACCATGGTTATCTTTGTTGTTTTAACAAAGCAATTCACACGAATAGGATACATACAAAAAAATTCGTGTCTCAACACAAATTTTTTTATGCACACATATAAGAAAAACGTTGAAAATAGCAAGTTTCCTCTTGCACCAGGCAAAAATTGTGCAGGCAAACAGTCAAAATTTTCTTTTACGAGGAAAAATGAAATAAATTTAATTTTTGATCAAATTAATTAATCAAGTTAATTGTTATTATTTTATGAACTAAAATAAAATAATATATTTTGTGTCATAGAATCGAGTGTCGATGAAAACGGTATGTCAGTTTTCTTTGGAAATAAAGTGTATTAAATATTTCTTAGTACGTAGTAACTATTTAAATATTTATACAAAATATAACTTAATAATAATTAAAATAACAGTGTAATAGTTATTATAAATAAAATAAAATAAAATGTCTACATGTAACATTTGTTCTATGAACATTACCAAGGCAAAATTTCCTGGCATCAAATGCGCAGGCTTGTGTAATAATACATTTCACATAAGATGCGCAAACGTTTCCGAGGAACTAGTGGATGGAATTAAAAATCGCTCCGCAAATTGGATGTGTTATGTTTGTCGTAAGACAACCCCGAACCAATCAATTATAATCGATGAGGAAGATGATCCTCAGGATTCTAGCGCAACGAATAAATTGCCTAATTTATCCGATGTTATGATCCTGCTGAAGCGTATGGAAAAAAAGCTATCAACTCTTGATAACATGAAAGCCATGATTTTATCGCTTGCATCGGACAACGAAAAACTTACATCCAGAGTAAACGCACTAGAGAACCAGATGTTGACACAGACATCCAAAATTCATCTACTAGAAGCTGAAAATGATAAACCAAATCAGCAATTAAACTCTAGTAGTCTTACAATTGTTGGTCTACCCTGCCAACATGATGATATTCGGGATGTGGTTATCAACACAATAGAGAAAATAGGAGTGGAAATTAATTATGACGACATAGTGAACATTCATGCGGTCCCCAAAAATATGAGCACCGTGTCATCAAAAGAAAATAAATCTAAATCATTCTTGCAAGATTTATTAGTTGTCAAATTCACTACAAATGATATTAAGAATAGCATTTTGCAGCATATGAAGAAAAAGAAGTCGCTTTTCACTAAGGATTCAGATATAATCTTGCCCCAAAACCATGGTGAGCAACGCATTTTCATTATGGACCGATTGACAGCATTCCAGTCCCAATTATACCGTGAAGCCAAGAAAATAAAATCAACTTATAATTATAAATATTTGTGGTGTAATAATGGACAAATATACCTTCGGAAATCGGCAGATTCTGATGTTCGTCGAGTCCAATCACTCAACGATATTTTTCGGCTCCATCATTCACACAATCCAATTGGGAGTAAAAGTAGCAGTTGTGAAGTCATCCGGTAATCTAATATTTTATAATTCATTAGTTATATTTTTTATTATCAATTTCAATTTTAAATTCTGTTTTGTTTCTTCTCGGAAACAACAATATCAATTTTTGTTTATAATCTTGTTTTTACCTTTACATATTTTTATCAATTTATATATTATATTTAGTTATGTACATATTACTATTATAATGAAAATATTGTCACTAATCAGTTATCTTTTAGAAATATTAGTAGTAATGATACTTTATGTATTCTGACATCATAAATTCTGATATTTTGATTGTTCATCAGAATATTCGTAGCCTTCGAAGGAACTTTGATGTTTTGGTAGCTAATGTTAATGAGTATAAGAATAAACCATCATTTATATTTTTGAGTGAAATTTGGGTCAGTAGTAATGAATTATCTTCTTATAATTTAAAAGGTTACACGTTATTTGGTGCTTGTAATGATGCCTATAGGTCAGGTGGGGTCTGTGTTTATTTTGATACTCATTTGTGTTGCTCACTATTTGCCTCTAATTTAACTTCGTGTGATATCGTTAGGGTTGATTGGAGTTTGGCGAATGATACTTATGTGATTTTGTGTATTTATAGGTTACATGATACTCCAGTAAACGTATTTTTGCACGAAATTTCCAGTTTTATTAGCAATATTAAGTCCAAAAATCTCTTCATTGTCGGTGACATCAATATAGATATCTTGGATTTTTCATCACACTGCGATGATTATGTGTTTCTTATGTCGTCTTTTGGTCTGGAATCATTGGTTAATGTTCCTACTAGAGTAACAACATCATCATCCACTTGCATCGATCATTTCTTTGCCCGTCTTCGATCAAATGATCTTTCATATCTCATGCCATCTGTAATTGACCTTAAGATATCAGATCATCATTTCATAGAGATATTATTCAAATTTGATACAGTTTTGACATCCCGTACTAATTTTTATTGTGGTAAAAAAAAAAACTTAATGTGGTTATGTTAAATGAAGTCCTTGAGCAGACAGACTGGAAGATTGTTCTGGACCTAGATGATCCGTCTCTAGCTCTTGATACATTTTTTAGCATTATTACGAAAATTTTGAAGCCATGTTATACTTATTCTCGGGTGAAAAATGTGAGGCTCTCACAGCCATGGATCTCATATAAACTTGCCAGTCGAATTAAAAAAAGAAACAAATTTCGCAAAAAGTTAAAAAAACATCCAAATGATATGAATCTACGTGAAATATATGATTGTACTTGCAGGCAAATAAATGTAGATGTTAAGAGAGAGAAAGAAATGTAATATATGAATCGCTTCTCAATTAATGGAAGTGACGTTAAAAAAAATTGGAGTCTTGTTAATGAAATTTTAACAAATAAAGCTAAAACATCTTCGATTAGCAATATTTTATCCGATAGCGGAACTCTGCTTACAAATGAATTAGACATTTCTAATGAGTTTAATTTATATTTTACTAGCGTTGCAGACAATTTAAGGAAAACATTTTTCGCGAATACCGTATTAACAAATCACGGCCTTCCGTATGATTACTGTTCGAAAACATTCTATATGACACCGGTTTCTAATAGTGAAATACTAGCTATTATTGAATCATTGGAGCCGAAAGAGTCTATAGATAAGGAATTAGTAGTAATATTATGAAAGTTGTTTCTAAATTTATCAGCCCTGTTCTTGCCCATATATTTAATCTCTCCTTTGAAAAGGGAGTAGTACCTAAGAGGCTCAAATATGCTACTATTATTCCCATTTTCAAAAGTGGAGACCATAGGGATAAGGGAAATTATAGACCCATTGCGCTGCAGCCAGTTATTCACAAAGTTCTGGAAAAAGCTGTTAAAAACAGAGTTACTATATTCCTGGATCTCTGTAAAATACTAAGCGTTCATCAACATGGATTCCGGCAAGGTATGAGTACTGAATCGGCTGTGTTGGAATTTTTAGATAAAATTCATAATGGTCTAAACAAGGGTAAGATCTGTGCCGGTTTGTTTATTGATGCTACTAAGGCATTTGATATGGTCGATCATAAACTTCTATTATCTATTCTTTTTGATGTTGGGTTTAGAGGTGTGTCAAACAAGTGGTTTGCTTCCTACCTAGATGATAGAGCAGTGAGAGTTAGAATTAATGATACTTTTAGTGAGCTAAAAACTGTGAATGTTGGGGTGCCGCAAGGATCAGTGCTAGGTCCTTTGCTGTTTCTAATTTATACGAATTCTATTTTCAAACTTAATTTGAATGGTCACAGTACAGGGTTTGCGGATGATTTAGTTTTAGCTTATTCTGCTGAATCTGTCAATGACGTGACTTCCATGGCTAATTCTGACCTTAAGGTGTTGCATAAATGGTTTGATAAGCATTACCTGATACTAAGTGGAAAAACAAAATTTATGTGGTATAAAATTTTCGGCATTACAGCTGCTACTAATCATTCCCAAGTAACATATCATAATACTTCCAAATGCACTTCTGTTAGTTGTCATACTGACTGTTTGAATATTGAGATAGTCAACTCTTTTAAGTATCTTGGAATTCATTTGGACACTAACCTTAACTGGAAAACTCATGTATCCAAGTTAAAAAGTTACATGGCGTCTGCCTCACGTATTTTTTACCTTCTCCGTGATCTATGCCCTATTTCTGTTTTGAAAATGTCGTTTCATGCATTGGTAATGGCTAAATTAGAATATGGTTTGTCTTGCTGGGGTGGCTGTTATCCAACTACTTTAAAACCATTGTACGTACAACAGAAAATGATTTTGCGAACAATTTTGAGGAAAAATAGATTGGAATCATCTTGGCCTTTATTCAAGTCGATCAATATTTTGCCATTACAACATTTGTATGTTTATAAGGTTTTGAGAGTATTTTTTAAGCGTAGTGGTCAGCATTTAATAAGAGGTGATGCTCGATATAACTTTCGCGCTAATCACCGTTTTTTTTTTAAGGTTCCTAAATTCAATAATGAGCACTTCCGACGCTGTATAGTTGTTACCGCTCCGACATTTTTTAATGCTTTATCCGAACACATTAGACGTCACATTCATTCTAAAAAATTCTTATCCTACGTTAGAAATTGGCTATTCGAAACACCAGACGTATCTGATTTATTTTGCGTCGTCATTTGATTTTTTGTTGTGTTAATACAATTATATTAAAGAGTATTATACAAGTATTTATAAAAAAATAAATAAATTTAATTATATTAAAAAATTATTTTATCTTTGGATAACTGATTGATTGGTATTTGTACATAAATAGGTATATTTTTAATATTGTTTTTTAAATTTTGTTAATGGAAGCAATGCCTGTCACTGGATTTTTGTCCACAAGGCATCTATTTTTATTTTATTATTGTAATAAAACTTGTAATAAAAATAATAAAATAAATAAAATAATAATAAATAATAATAATAATAATATTCTCTAGCGAGCAGCTAAAATTCCAAATGCCTTTTCAATTACTCGCCTGGCTCTTGATTGACGGTAATTGAAAAAGCATTTTTCGTACTCCAATTTCCTGTTGATTTTCCACAATACGATGTAAGTAATAGGGCAATATACGACGACCATCTTCATAATTTTTACGTCCTTTGTAACATTTAAACCATTACGTGCCAGTAGTTTCGCAAGTTGTGAATCATTAATTACACCTCCATCACTCTGACGTCCTTGAGATCCACCATATACATATGTAGAAAAACTGATATCTGTAATCACAGACAACTAACAGTATAATTGAAAAAAAAAATGCTTTTAGTTATTTGGAACCAGAATGTGTGTGTTGCCTGCAACGTATAACATACTATTCAAGATGAATGTTTATAAGCATGCAAAATACATAGCTTTATTTCGATATGCTTCCCGTCGATTGCACCAATGGAATTTGGAAAGTTCCACTGCTTCTTAAAACCTTTTGCATTCGATAACCACTCATTTTCATTGGGAAACCGTAACATTGTATTCCGGAGACATTCGTGAATTGCTATTAATGTGTCACTTATTAAAGCGCAAGCGGTCGTCTTACCCAGTTTAAAAGCATATGACAGTGACCTTTGGCTGTTACCATTTGCTAAATACCCAAATATCCGAGTATATATAAATATTTAGAATTTATTTAATATAAATTTAAAATTATTATGATGTGAACCTTAAAGTCAGCGCCAGTCTGGTGAAAGGATTAATGCAGGTTGGATAATTGGGATTTTGTCTGGAAATTATAGGACCAATTAATTTTAGCAGCTGGTCAAATGACGCTGCGGAGACATTCTGAATACAGGTTGAGCCGAGCATCTGGGGCTGTTTCTTTTCTGCTTCTCCACCAGCTCGCGGCCGTACAAATATCTGTTTCATAATCTGAATCCATTCTTTTTTTATTATTAAATTTGTATTATATAAAAGCAAAATATATAATATGTATGTAAGTATATAGTATGTATGTAACCATTGATAGACAGAAAGATTATCGCGATAATCTCCAATCGAGATTTCAATTTCATTTTCAAAATGGCATTAAAATAAAATAGTTTTATTTCACTTACACTTCCTGTTCTCTTTGTACAACTAGATCACGAAAGCATTATAATCGTGTTGTGACAGACTGGAAAAAATAACTGCAAAATCTCGAATTCACGATTAGCTCAAAAATTTCAGAAAATTTTAGGGAAAAGAGAAAAATACCATTTGACAGCTCTACACAATCTTTGGAGAGTTTTTAGTACATAATATTAAGACTATCACCGCTAGAATATCGATTAAGACTTTCGCCTTAAAAAAATAATTTACAAACTGGGACTTAGCTAAGAGAGTCTTAAGAGTTTGAGGTCAGAATTAGACTGTTAGTGACTTCACGATTTGTGGTAAACTTTTAGTTCAATTTGACCAGAATGATGTTGTTATGAAAATTTTATAAATGTTCCTATAAAATCAATAATTACAAGAAAATTATTTCAATGATTTTAATTAAGAATTTGTAACGATTTCATTCAAAAAATTGTCTTAAGAAAAAAGTAATTTCCCATATGTTTTATATGAAAAGTTTAATGGTTTTTTCCTCGTTCCATGAATTTTATAAATTTGAATTTAAATTTTGCGGAAGAGGTGGGATCTAACATAATTTTTTAGATCAATAAATAGCTCCGAAAAGCTCAAAAAAAATGTACGCGAATCAAATAATTGAGGTAAGGGAGGTTACATCGCCAAAAGAATGAATTTAATTGAAAGTTAAAATCAGGAGAAATATAATGAAAATTAAAAGGAGAGTTCGAGAAAGGACGGACCCCTGAGATAAACTAGTATTTAATATGAGAGAAGTAAACTCTTAGTCAATTCGAGTTCCCCTCAATATTAAAAACAATTCAATTCAAGTTGGTGAAGTACAATTCAGTTCGATCAAAAGATGATCAGGTCACCAGTCAATCGACCGCGGCGGAATCCTTACTGATAGTCAGAAATAAGGTAGTGTGCATTCTTCAAGATATTTCATCAGGCGGAAATTGATAATATCCGCGAGGAACTTCGATGAATCTGATTTGCTTTGAATCCCGTCTGTACAAGCTGATTTATTGACATTGAATCACCTTAAAATCATACCAACCATAAAATTATTATTTCATAACTGGACACATTCATTGTATTATGTTTCATATTCCAAACCCAACCAATTAATCGAAATAAGACTTATTAGTTCCAACTAATTAATTTTTTTTATTTTATTGTGTAATGAATTGATGCGTTTAAATAAATAAACAAAATTAAATTAAAATCGATATACCCAAAGTCATTTTCACACCATATATGTATATACAAGTAGTACCACTCTTCCTTCTGTGATTTCTTATATTGTGGCTTGGCATTTTTTATTTATACATAATAAAAACGTTTGGCTTTATTTCGCACATAAATTTGCGACACACAAAAAATACTGATAGTATTTATGTATATAAATGGTAAAATATTCTTAGAATGGTGTGCGGTTAATAATAATTTATGTACATTTAAAGCTATTTATCAACAATCTCATACCATAAATCTAATTATCAATAAAATAAATTAAATTTTCATTTCCTCATTATGTACACACCAACAAAAAAAAAAAAATAAATAGAAAGAAGAAAATAAACTTCCGTCCTTCTGTGCTTTGTATACACAACAACATTAAATTTAAAAACTTTTGCTACTGCTTTCTTCTGATTGTTTTGTTGCTTGAGTGTGCGTGTATGTCGAGGAGACGAACCAAAAACAAAAATTATAATTTTGAAACATAAATTTATGATTTATTAAATTTTTAATTAAGATGATAATAATTATGATGCTTGTATAATTATGTATTTTATTGTTAATTGTCTTATTTTGGGCGGAAATTTATTATGTTTTTTATGTTTTATTTAGTTTATATTCAGACCATTTTTTGGGCAAAAACACTTTCTTAGTTTTTTTTATGTTGTATGAGGTTAATATTCTGAAAGAAGAACAGATATTATGAGCATATGCAAAACATACATAAGTAAACATAATTCGTAGTACAGACATTTTAAATTTTCCGATTAACTAGACCATTTTAATGTGTTTACAAATCACACGAAGTATAAATATTACATAAGCATCCATTTCAAGGTAAGATTCTAATTCTTATTTATGAAGGTGATAAGATTTTTAAATATTAATAATAATGATTCCTTGAATCTTGTCTTGAAACATATGCTTATGTTCGTTGAATAAAATATTCACTAATCTTTAGCCTGCTCGTGTTTTCAATTTGGGTTACAAAGAAAATCAGTTGTTATAGGTTTCAAATTTCAGCTTATTAAAATTATAATATTTTGGGTATTGTCGTCAGCCGTCTTCCAATGGAAAAAATTTGCTACTTGGAAGTATATAGTATACTTGTGAGCAGATACACCTGTTACAGCCATCTGTTTTTAGTTGTTCTTTTTATCTTTTGTATTCGTATGAATTGATAACTTCAAAGTTGATCAATGGGAAAAATTCTTTAAAGATTGCCCATTTGCTAAATTTAATACATACATAACATAATGTTACAGAGATATTGATGCTGAAAGACAGTTTGAAGAAGGTCATCAACTCAGTTAACAAGCTATCAGCAAAAGTAGATAGCAAATTTAATGAGATTAATAATAATATGATGAGGATTGATCGGCAAATTCAGCCTGCTTCAACCTCATTGGTAGGTGAACTCGGTAGTGTAAAAACAAATGTTTTGAAGTAAGCGCAAATAGTTGGAACTGGTGATACATCGGATGCTATTCAAACCGTGGCTGTAAAAAAGATTCAGTACCTATACTTTAGCCATCTTCATCCATCAATAGTTGCTGAAAGCATTAAATCATATGTTAGTTCCAAATTAAACGTGTCATCGTCGGATATTGACTGCTGGCCTTTGATTCCTAAAAACCGAGATGTAAATTCGTTAAATTTTATCTCGTTTAAGGTTGGTTAACCTGAAGAAGTTTTTGATAAAACCCTAGCACCTGATTTTTGGCCAACCGGAACATCAATTCGGCGCTTTATCATAAACGACCGGCAAAAAACTTCAATTTTCCTGTTATTCCAGGCGGAGTTAGTTCATGATATTCCTGTTAAGATACCTGTTAAAAACCATACATCACATGCCATTAATATACCAGCAACTCAACGCAATAGTTTACATGTGTACTACGATAATTGTAACGGCATTCGAACCAAAGCTAAAACTATTTACTCCTCGATACTTGTAAATGCCTATGATTTGATACTTTTTGGTAAAACATGGTTAAATAGTACGTTTAATGTTGCTGAATTTTTTCCATTTGTTTATACTGTTTTTCGTCGTGATCGCTATGTGGATTCCAGTATATCTGATCATCGAGGTGGTGGCGTTATCATAGCAGTTAGCAATGAATTAACATTCCACCAATTAAATATTAGATGCGACATATGCGAATTACTGACTGTTAAGGTAAAGTGCGGTTCCTTTTAGCTTTGTATCATTGGTATTTAGTACATTCCGTTCGGCAGTGCTGTGGATGTCTATATTAGCTTTACAGAATTGATCACGAAGGAGATATTGCCGTTGATGCTACAAGACGATAAAATTTTAATAGTTGGTGATTTTAATTTACCTAAAATTGAGTGGATCCATATGTATTGTCAAGTTTTGGCGTTCAACAAATTAATACTGTTCGGAACAACATGGGTCGTATTTTCGATCTGGTGTTTACATCAATTCAATCAGTTCATGTGATAGCTTGTGCTGACTTGGGAGGGAGTTCCAGTATCTTTCATACACCATTGCTCATCGAAATAAATTTTTTAGAATATAGCATAGCTGAATTTATTGTTAAGGATGTTAAATTTGATTTTTTGAATGCAGACTTTGTGTCCCAAAATTGACTGGTCTGAGTTTTTAGTGAATAATAATAATAATAATAATATTTCCGAAATTGTTGAACGGTTTTATGGTGCTGTAAATGCAGGATTTGACCAGTTTGTTCCCAAAAAGGCGACACGCTGTTAGTACAGTGAACCGTGGTTTAACCATTCGTTGAAAAATCTTGCTAACCGCAAATCTAAGGCTAGTAAGATATTTAAGCGTTCTGGTTATAGAGGATTATGAAAAATATTGTATGTTAAGGAAAGAATTCAAATATCTTATCGATTTTCTTTACAATATTTATATTTTACGAATTGAGGATGAAATAAGAAGTAATCCTAAAAGATTTTTTTCATTTAGTGATGGTAAAAGAAAATCTGTAGGTTTTCCAACAGTAATGTCCCACAATGGGGACTCAATTTCCGGTCCTAAGGCGATATGTAATGCTTTTGTACATTTTTTCAAGGGTGTTTTTGAGAAGAAGAATGATTCTAGTTTCGGTAATGGTCCATCAAGCAATAAGTTGAATGTCCTTCAACTTACGAAACAGGAAATTTAGGTTGATTTATTACATCTACCTAGATACGTTTAAAGGCACCGGTCCGGATGGGATTCCATCGATCATTTTAAAAAATTGTGCTCATTCTTTAGCTGAACCGTTATATTTTATGTTTAACATCAGTCTTCAAACTGGTATTTTTCCTGATATATGGAAAACCGCATTTGTTCGGCCAGTGTTTAAGTCTGGTTCTAAGTGTGATATTACATATTATAGACCAATCAATATTCTTTCCGTCATTCCTAAATTGTTTGAAATGTTAGTAGACCAGAGACTTGAGTTTATTTTAATGAATTATGTTAGCCCTTTACATCACGGGATTGTCCAGGGTAGATCTACCATAACTAATTTGATAGTATTTTCTAATTACTTATACGATGTTTTAAGCCAGAGAGTTCAAGTTGATGAAATTAATACGGATTTTTCAAAAGCTTTTGATAAGTTGGATCGCGTCTTATTATTAGAAAAACTTGATTGTATGAATAATGAATTTATCCTTCTTAGTTGGATTGCTTCATACTTAACGAATCACATGCAATGTGTTAAAATTATGGATACTCTATCGGATTCATAGGTAGCGTCCTCTGGTATCCCTCAGGGCAGTCATCTTGGGCCGTTTTTATTTATACTTTTCATCAATGATATTATTGACTGTTTTAATTGTATGCGGATGATACAAAGATATACGCAGAGATAAAATCTGCTTCTGATACTATACGTGTTCAAAATGAATTAAATTTATTTTGTGACTGGACTATCCGTAATAAACTAAGGTTAAACATTTCCAAATGTAAAGTAATGTCTTTCTGTAAATCTCGTACATCTTGTGTTGAAGTACCGTATATACTGCATGATGAAGTTGTGAGTAGAATATTAATAATGCGTGACTTAAGAGTTTTATTTTCGAACAACTTGAGTTTTAACAAGCAGGGTAAATGATACAATAATGGGCACTAGTAAAACTTGATGTAGTTTTTCGACACTCATATTTTATTAGCTTTTTGCGCCAAAATGCGGTTTTAGAGTTGTGTGAGTGTGTAATAAATCTGTTTCCTTTTATCCTACTAAATTAATAGTGCTGCTCATTTTTGTTTTATTAAATTCTCTTATAAGAAATTTAGTGTTGAAGTGGACGTGGTGAGAGACAGAAGTGGTTATTGACATTTGTTTATGTAATTTGTTGTAAGGTAAGTTATTTTATTAATTTTTTAATATTGTATAATAATTTTCAGTGAAATAAGTGATTTATTGAACTAATAAAAAGTACCATTATATAAAATTTATCTGATCTTAACAGAATAAATTTAACAAATGCATAAGTTGCCTGTGTCCATTACTAATATTTTAACTTCGCGTGATTTAATTATTCGCCATTCTGTGTCCATTATTATACCTATGAAAACTAGTTATGGTCATAGTGATGATTACTATGATACAATGAGGTTCCGATAATTATAACAGCACGAATAATATGTATATAATCCCTAACTTTCATAAATTCATTATTTCATTTAATTTTTGAAAAGGTAATAATAATAATTTAATTAATCTTAATTATATATTAGATGTCAAAAAAAGTACATATTTAGAGGAAAGCTGTGACGCGGTCATTAAATGTAAAATGTTTAATGTTCCTCGGTCAACAATACAGTACAGATTATCCACAAAATTAAAAAAAAATTAGCCCAGGGCCAATGAATATTCTAACTGAAACGGAGGAGAGAACAATTGTCGAATGGATAATCGAGTGCGCCAGGAAAGGATTCCCTAATCGTCGGGGTGATGTTATTGAATCGGTGAAGCGTTTCTCAGATGATTGTCCCAGAGATCATCCTTTTAAAGAACATAATCGACCTGGTAAAGGATGGTACGGCGGTAATTATTTTTTAATAGATTTTTAAAATATGAAGGTAGCTATTGAATTTTTTAATTTATTTATACCGCAGGTGACGGCTGCCAGCTCAAAAGTAAATCCTGAAAGCGTGCGCAAATGGTTTGATCAAATTGAAAAATTTTTAAAAGAAAATAACTTGATTTCTATATTATCCGAACCATCTCGTATTTTCAACGGAGACGAGACAAATTTCATGCTATGCCCCAAGTCAAAAAGCGTGTTAGCAAAAGTTGGCAGCAAAAATGTCTACGAAGTTGAGCAGGGTGTGCCTCTAAGTCGTGCTTGACGGTAATGTTTAGTTTCTCAGCCGTAGGAGAAATGATACCTCCCACGATAATATATCCGTACAAAAAGATACCAGAAGGCATACGAAACTCAGTTCCGAAACATGGGGGTGTGGGAAGTAGCGAGAGTGGTTGGATGACAAAAGAAGTGTTCATTGAATATATTTCTAACGTATTTCATCCGCATATTATTAAAAATAATTTAAAACTGTCAGTTATTTTGTTTGTGGATGGGCACGTGACATACCTGACAAACGAGCTAAGCATTTTGTGTAACAAATTGTAAGTAGTTTTAATTGCACTGTATCCGAATGCCACACGGATATTACAGCCATGTGATGATTCAGCATTTAAGCCATTGAAATCAGCGTGGCAAAAGGTAGTTTTAAATTGGAGACGCGAAAATTTCGATAACACCCTTTCTAGAGAAACGTTTGCTCGCCTGTTACAGCAAGCTGTAAACAAATCAGTCAACCCGGTGGTCAATCATAAAAAATGGTTTCAAGGCGTGTGGGATTTATCCTTTTGACAAATCTGCAATAGACTATTCTAAATGTATAGGCAAATCAATTTCAAATGATGGTGTACATCAAACAATTTCAGGATCATTCAATCCAGTATGTGATATTAATAAGATTACAATTAATATGGAACAATTTCTGATATTGTTGGCTCGAAACTTCTGGAACTTCAATCGGCGGAAGAGATTGAATTGATTTTTAAATCTGAGGAGTTTTGATGTCTCTATAAAATTTATAAAGCACTTATGCCTTCCGCAAATTTAAAAATGCTAGCGAATATTATGGATATCAATGAATTTATTTACCTATCTGAAGAATTCACCTTTGAACAGATAGAAAGCACGGTGCAGGGGGAATGTATGGAACCGATAGAAAGTGGGGTCAATATAAAGAGTGCACAGACAGAAGCTGCGGAACAAGAAAAAGTTTCAGATATTTCAGTAATATGACGTGGCCCAAAGCCCCAGAACGAAAAAATGAAAGAACATTTAAAGAAAAATTACCTTTTGTCGTCACATCGTCCGGATATGCAAAAATTCAGGAGGAAAAGAAGAAGTACAAATTAGAAATGAAAATTGAAAAGGAACATCGGCAACTCTTACGAATTCAAAACAGAGAAAATAAACAAAAAATTAAAGAGAAAAAATCAAATAACAAACCGAAACGGAAAACAAACTTTAATAATTTAAAAAATAAAAAATACTACCAATTAAAAAACTTACATTTAACGAATTTATTCCTCTAGAACATTTGTCTAAGAAGCAATAAAGTGCAATACCGTTACATGAAAACGTAACAGTTACAATAACGTCAGAAGAAAGGATAACTGATCATCTAACCAACCTATCCAATTTAGAAGAAATTCTCCAGAAGGCAGAATCTTTGACAGCTTTAGCAGCTATTCCCGCGGCAAATGCGAAATTGCTTATCACAAACGAAGGCAATAGCAGTTCAACATCATTTTGTAATAATGAAACGATTACAAAAACGTTGGAAGTAAGCGATACCGATGTACTAACGAAACGAAACGATTTTGAAGAGCATATATTACCGGCAAAGCCCTTAACAAATTGAATAGCTTCTTCTAATGCTTTATTGGATGCACTAATGCCAGAAAAATACAGCAACACATTAGCTTCGGAAAAAATATCCTATCATTGCACTTACACTATCCACAAACATAACAGCGGACTCCGCTGTGCAAATTGTACAACTGAATTTCATATCAGTTGCATTAATAAGTTAAAAATTGCAACTGATCTTAAATTTGTATGCCCTTCGTGCAAATCTAAGCATTTAATTAAATTTTAATTTATTATTACTTATTATAATTTTATTTAATTGTATTAATGTGATATTGAAATATATATTATGTGATATTGAATTACTAATGTACATGTTGAATTAATATTAAAAGTTTGAATTTATCAAAATAAAGAAATTTGGCATAGGTGTGCAATTTTGTATAAGTGCTGATAATTGTGAAAACCAAGATGTCCAGAAACTATAATTTTGTGACCATTATTGTAATTGGGGTGGGTGTCGTTTATTATGATATCATGCCAATTATTGTACATCTAGATAGTGCTGATTATTATTTTTGAGTGACCATTACTAGTGAAATATCAACACTTTGTAAATATTAAATAATTTACTTAACTCAATTTAAAATTATATTTTGAGAATTCAAAAGCAGTTTTTAATTTTTACACTTAGAAGACTTCCTAGATGTCATTCTGAAGATGTATTTAAACGAGAGCCATATGAAAATAGACTGAAATTAATCAATTTATGCACCTTAGCTGTTAGGCGTGATAAAACTAATGCCGTTTTTGCTCGTGATATCATTTGCTCTCGAGTTAATTGCCAGAACTTTTATCATTATTTTATTTTAGTGTCCCTGTTAGGTTTTTGCATCCAAGAAATACCTTGCTTCGATTGCCTTTCAGGAGAACAAATTTTGGAGGTTTTAGTCCTGTTTTTAACGTGCTAAATTCTTTTAATGTATACTACGACCAGTTTGATTTTCATATACATATCAAGCGAATTATTTAAAACAAATTTGAATTAATTTATTTGGATTGTATAATGTACTTTAATTATTTTTAATATTTACCTATGCTATTGTTACTTATAGTTTCACTTGTTTCTTTTATTTGGATTACAGTAATCATATTATATATTAAATATATTAATGATGAAATAAATAAATAAATAAAAAATATGTCCTAGTATAACGAAGAGAAAGCATTGATATTTACAACATTGATATTTAAATCTATTTTTCTTAAAAATGTAGCATCAACAACAAAATAATTTGGTATTAAATTTGACATTTAACATTACCAAAAAATTAAAAATCTCGACCATAATAAAAAACTCTCGAAAAAAAATTCCAAAAACCATCTACATATTAGGATTTTCGTAACTAAAATCCACCTAGCGCAAATTCTAGGCGTAACTGCTTCTTTTTTCTACACCATCTTATGAGAATGAGTAGTTGTATTTAGCTACAAGTATTCGCGACTACTTTACTATCGTGAATGGACGACAGCTATTATGATTATTTATAAACTACACTTATTTATCTGGTTGGCCCAAATGGCCTATGATATACATCTATGGTTTTTTGACGAACTCTTTATAGTACCAAAAAAAACACTTTTGCCTGAAACAAATTTTTACCGACCATTTACTTTCTAAGGCAGGTTTGTAAGAGAAAAGCCAAGTTAAACTTGACAGGTCAGTTTATGATCATCCAGCAAAATTTAGTTAGGTGTCCCCTCAGCTATTATAAACATTTTTTTCCTACAATCATTTGAAGTGGTTCACCGTGTATACCCGGCCATTTCTTAAATAAATGTTGTCTTCATTATCGTAAATATTCTGCGTAACAAATAAATCTTTGGATTAAAAAAAACGAAACTACCTTTCCAACGATATATTTATTAATCACCGTAGCGGCCCTCTTGAAAGGTTTAACTTTCAACAATAAATAATAATAATGATTACATTCATAGATTAATTTTAAAATATTCTTAATTCATTAAATGATTAAAATGTATAAATAATATGAAATGTTTAAATATTTTTAGTAAGATTATAAATTTTCAATATTTGTGGACTGTATATAAACCAAGTTATTAATTGTTATATTATGTTAAAATTCCTTAATTATAATTATGCTAATACATGTTACTTATTATTGACTTCATTCATTGATTCATTTGATATTGGTAATTTTGACAGTTTTGTTATGGCTCGTTTGAATATAACGGATTTTGTCTTAACATCAACAACTCGTACTTTATTATCTTGGCCTGGGTACACTTTAACAACAATTCCCATTAACCATTTGGTAGAAGGTAAATTAGTATCAGATAGCAAAATAACATCATTTATTTCAATATTTGGCAAGTTTAATTTCCATTTTGATTTTTTCTGCAGTGTATGAAGGTACTCAACAGAATATCATGTAATGAGGGTTCATGTAATGAGGGTTCAGGTGGTGATATTATGGAACCACCAGTTAAAAAATGGCCTGGTGTTAGCGGTTCAGGTTCATATGGATAATTAGAAATATGAGTTATTAGTCGGGAATTAATTATTCCTTCTATTTGGATAATCAGTGTGTTCATCTCTTCATATGATAGTAATGTGTTTGATGCAAGTTTCTTGATATGACGCTTGACGGATTTTACTTTCCCATAAACCACCAAAATTTGGAGATCTAGGGGGAATAAATTTCTAGTTAATCTGTTCATTGGCACAAAATTTTATAATTTTATTATCGGGCGTGGTATCTTGGAATAATTTGAACATACGTTTAAGTTCAATGTTGCAGCCTATGAAATTACCGGCGTTGTCTGTCCAGATAGTGTTGCATTTACCTCTTCTGTTTAAAAAACGTTTGAGGCAATTAATAAATGAGTCAGCTAATAAGTCTGACACTATTTCTAAATGGATAGCTTTTGTAGAGAAACATATAAAAAGAGCAACACAAATTTTTTGAGGTGAAGTCTTGTGAATTGATTTATTTTTAATATTAAAAGGACCCTACAGGTCTATGCCGGTTGTATTGAATGGTTTTGCTGGCGTAACACGATCTACAGGAAGAGTACCCATTAATTGTTGAGAAATAATTGGCTTAAACTTAAAACACGTAACACAGGAACGACATATTGATTTAGCTGTGTTTGTGTAACCTTAAGACCCGGTTGCTGTCTCCAATTTAATTTCCCTTTGTCGCCGTGATGATAAGCAATACCAAGGTCTTTTTTTTAGTATAAATTTTTATTTTTCTATTTAAGTTTATTTTTTTTTTATTTTATGTATACCCGATGACGGTCAAAGTAACAGAGAGATATAAATTTTTTTTTTTACAAAATAATTACAGTTAGTTTTCGTATTTAAATCTAGGTGGCTATTATTATAAAATTAACAGAAAAATATATACTTTACTCTAGATGTCTCTTTTTTTTTGTTATGTTTTAAAGAACTGTAATACAAATTAAATTATAACACTTTGAATAAACGTCAAAGTTTTAAGTAAACAAATGAATAAGTTTTATTTGTTTACTTTTACAATTATTTAATCAGGTATTGAATATAGTTAATAAAATATATAATTATGGACATTTGGATACCTCAAAGATAAGTATTTTGATATAATATTACATAGCATATGGTGATAAATTTAATACAAAATTTAATTTATTTTCAGGTTAGAATTCCTATGGGAAACTATCAATATGTTACTGGAGTTGAAAATTGAATAAAAATGTTAAGTTACAATTATTATATAATATAATTTTTGCGTTAATATACTGATTCTAATTTTTACAGGCAAACAACAAAAATCATATAATAAATCAGCCACTATTGGAATTACAAATTAGATAAGTACTAAAAATGATAATTACTTGCTAAAATGATTCTTTTTGTTTCCTTATTTTTATTTCCAGATCGTCGTGAACATACTCCGCCCCGTTGACGAATCAATCGTCAACCTATAGGTAGTCTGCATAATTTTACGACTGGCCGTTGAAATGTGGATGAAGATGTTTTCACGGTTACAGCTCGCACCATACCATCTGATCCAGGATGAATTTGAATAATACGACCTAATGGCCATTTGCATACTGGAGTATTTTGTTCTTTCAATAACACTATATCGCCGATGTTGATATTGTCTTGGATTTTTTGCCATTTTTGACGTTGTTGCAAGTTATTTAAATATTCGAAATAATATCTGTTCCAAAATGTTTGAACCCTTCGTTGTATTATTTGCCATCTTGTTAATAGATATTCCTTCGAATTCACGTCTTGTTCAGGAACCGATGATACATATGTTCCAATCAAGAAATGTGATGGAGTTAATACCTCGTAGTCATCATTCGTTGACGAAGCATACAACGGTCTCGAATTTAATATGCTTTCGATTTGGCAGAGTAATGTAGTCATCTCTTCGAATGTAATGTTTATATTATGAGTGGCTTTAAGCAGGTGTTTCTTGACCGATTTCACGGCAGCCTCCCACAATCCACCAAAGTGCGGTGACATTGGCGGGATAAAATGCCATTCTATAGCATTTCGACTTAAATATTCTGCAATTATATAATTATTATTAATGTTTTTTATTAAATTAAATGCTTGCTCTAGGACACGCTTTGCACCAACAAAATTGGAACCGTTGTCCGTATATATTCGTTTAGGTAACCCTCTTCTGGCAGAAAAACGTTTAAGCGCAGCCAGGAAAGCTTCGCTGGTCATATCTGTAACACCTTCAATATGGATCGCCTTTACAGATAAACAGACGAATATACATATATATCCCTTTGTTTTAATTGTATGCCCTCTGCCTTTTCTTGCCAGAATATGAATCGGCCCCGCAAAATCAATACCGCAATTCTCAAATGGCCTCGTGGGTGTAACCCTTTCAGGGGGCAGATTCCCCATCATCTGTGTTGTTAATTTCGCTGCGTATCTCGTACAAATAACGCATATTTTCAAAATGCTCCTTATCCGACTTCTTCCGCTTATTACCCAATACTTCTGCCTTACATGTATTGATGTAAGCGTTGGACCAGCATGTAATTTTGATAAATGTACGTCCCACACAAGTCTATTCGTAAATATGTGTCTCTGTGGAATTATTATGGGATGCTTACTGTCGAAATCACAAATTGAATTTTGCAGCCTACCACCCACTCTCAGAATACCCTCTTCATCGACGAAAGGGGCTAATGATAAAAGTCTCGACCCGCTGCTTACTCTTTTATGTCGTTGTATGCTTTGTATATCTTTCTCAAACTCGGTTCGCTGTACCCACATAATACACTTCAGTTGGGCGTTCTTAATCTCCGTTGCTGTCAACTGCGTACTTATTCTCCGTTGGGGTTGTTTTAGTGCACGTATGAATCTCAATACATAAGCAATTATTCTAAATATTTTTTGAAGTCTAAATTCTCCTTCAAAAAGTTCTTCTAACCACGAATCCTCTTGCTTATCGCATTGGACGTGTAATGTAACAGACGATATTGTTGCTTTGCTGTATTCCATATTATATTCATTTTCTTTGAATTCAGATGTCTCATTTATTGGCCATGATGTTTGCGGTTGACCCAACCATTCTGGACCTCTCCACCACTGTGTAAGATTGATTATTTTATCTGGCTCCACACCTCGTGAATCATGATCTGCCGGGCTATCTTTAGATTTAATGTGAGCCCAATGACGTCTAGGAAAATGATCTAAAATTTGGCTGGTTCGATTGGCGATGAAAGTCTTCCAACGCATAGGATATGTAGAAAGCCAAGCCAAAACAATTTCCGAGTCAGTCCAAGCAAAATATTCCGTATCTACTTTTATTGTTTCTCTGACTTTAGACATCAATTTCGTTAATAAGTGAGCAGCACATAATTCCAGTCGCGGTAAGGATATCTTCTTAATCGGAGCTACTCTTGTTTTGGAGGTCAATAAATGTGTTGTGATGTTGCCATCTTCGTGAATTGTCCTACTGTATATCACTGCGCAGTAGGCTAGTTCGCTTGCGTCTGCGAATCCGTGTATCTGGAACCCATTTCGCTGGCTTGTAAATCTCGGAATCATAATACTTTCAAGGCACACAAATTTGCTTTGTATTCTTATGTATTCTTTTCGTATTTCACCTGGTAATTCGTCGTCCCAGTCCATTTTCAGGAGCCACAATTTCTGAAACAATATTTTTATTAAGATAATGGATGGGGAAATGAAACCGAGAGGATCAAACACACGGGAGGATTCGGAGATAATTTTGCGTTTGGTGATTCGGCCTTCTCTTTCTGGTTGTATTTTGAAAGTGAAGGTATCGTTCACCGGCTGCCATTGTAGCCCAAGAGTTTTGACAGTGGAGGTTTCTTCACAACCGATATCACTGACAGGTACTTCCTCCATTGTATCACATAAACAGCGCATATTTGATTTCCATTGTCTTAGACAAAACCCACCCTTCGCCAGCGTAGTTATCATTTTTTCCTTTAATGTTGCAGCTTGTGTCTCATCCTCACTTCCCGTTAATATATCGTCGACATAAAAATCGCTGAGTATGCATCGTTTGACTTCTTCATCTTCTGTGTCAATCGCGAGTTGTTGCATTGCCCTAATGGCAAGGAAAGCTGATGATGCAAGACCAAAAGTGACCCTAGTGAGCTGGTAACTTTTCAACTTCTCGTCTTGTCGTTCTCGCCATAAAATAGTTTGATATTTTCGGTGTTCTTCAGATATTAAGATCTGGCGATACATCTTTTCTATATCGGCAATCAATGCCACTTTGTTGGTTCGAAATCTCAATAGTATGTTCCAGAGCGTTGGTTGAATGGTCGGGCCCACCATTAATTTGTCGTTCAAAGATACACCATTACTCGTCTTGCTGGATCCATCAAATACAATCCGAATCTTTGTTGTATGGCTGCTTTCTTTTGTCACGGAATGATGAGGTAAATAATAGCTTTCACTGTGTTTGTAGTTCGCCGGTACCTCAATCATGTGACCCAAATTGATATAACCTCTCATTTGATCTACGTATGCTTCACGTAGCTTCGTATTTATTGTTAATTTACGTTCGAGTGACCGAAACCTGTTTGTTGCCGTATGCACTGAATGGCCTAATTCTTTCACGTTATCTTTGAATGGTAGTTTCACTATATATCGTCCATCTGCTGATCTTTTATGCGTGTCCATAAAAAGTCTTTCACATGCCGTTTCTTCTGGTGTAAATTTATCGACGTCAAATGATACGTCCTCGATCTCCCAAAATTTCTTTAAGGTCTCTTCCAATCCCGTGTTATCATGCGTAATTGTGCTGAATGATCTACAAGTCTCAATATCAGCTGTTTGGGGTTGTCCTGAAATTATCCATCCAAAAATAGTCTGATTTAACATTAATGAATTATATCGCATTTGGTTGCTTTCCAGAATTTCGAAGAATTTATCAGCTCCAATCAGTAAATCAATGGGAGATGGTATATCAAAGTGTGGGTCGGCCAAATTCAATTCTGTTGTGAAATCGGTATTATCCAAGTATATTTTTATCTTCGGAATTTGAGTAGGTAGATGTTTTATTATAAGAACCTCCAGTGTCGTCTTCATGTTGTGGTCATACATTGATCGTAATGTAATCGTTGACTTGCTTCTAGATATAAGATTTCCTGATGTCAATCCCGTGATATGTACGTTCGCCTTCTGCCTCGTTAATTGCAATCTCTGAGCGCAATTTTCCGATATAAAGGAGGATTGTGAACCAGAGTCTAGTAAGGCTCTGCATTGCTGCATTTGTCCATATTTATCTTCGATTAGTAATTGCGCTGTCGGTAAAATGGCTTGATGTTGCGGTGCCTTCACAGAATCGACCCCAGTTTTAAAAGCGACGTGTACCGTAGACTCCGTAGTTTCGACAGGAACCGAACTTTTAGACTTGTTTTGATCATCATCACTTGAGCTTGCCTTTGAATCGATGTGCAAAGTGGCGTGGTGTTTTCGTTTGCAAATGTTACACAAATATTTTGACCGACAGACTATTGATTGGTGCGTTGACGACAAACAATTAAAGCAAAGACCCTTTTTTGCCACAAAGCCTTTGCGGTTTTCACTAGATAGTTCTAGGTATTTACTGCATTTCCCTAAGTAATGACTTTCGGAACACATTGGACAGACTCCGAAAACTGAGACTTGTGACGTCATTACTCCCACTTTCTTGGGTAACGATTGCCTTTGTCTTTGAGTAGAAGTAATAGATTCCAATGCGTCACTTCTCTTCGTTAAGAATTTGAAAAAAGTTTCAAGAGAAGGAAAATTTTGATTTGTTGAATCATGCGCCCATGCTTCCCGTGATTCATAATCCAATTTATTGACCAATATGTAAATGAGCCAAATATCACGCTTATCTGACTGCTCTCCCAGCACATGTAAACCCCGAATGACTTCGTCAGACACATCTGTGAGGTGACGAAGGCCCTTTGCAGAGCTTTGATGTAATATTGGCTGGTCCATGAATTGCTTAACTAGTGTATGAACCACGTGCATTGGTTTATCATACCTCGCCTTGATCTTATCCCAAGCTTGAATATAATTAGCTTCGGTCACATTTAAATGCTTGATTAAGGCGTAAGCTTCACCTTTTAACAATGATTTTAAATATTGTAATTTGTGAACTTTGGACATGTTCTCGTTCTTATCTATAGATGTCTCATACAGGTCTTTAAAAGAGGGAAACTCCGAGTAGTCTCCCGAAAACTGCGGTATATTCACACGTGGCAAACGTACTTCATTGTCTCGTTTGTTTAACATTGTCAATTCCTGAACGAATTGAGTTTGATTTGCCATTAAATCATCCATTGATCTATTCGCCTGTGAATTTTCCGTTTCAAAACTCTTCTCATATTGATATAAAACTTGCCTAACCGCAAAATACAAAATCTCAATTTTATTCACTATCTCTAACTGCACTTCACTGAATTTTCCGTTAAGATTTTTCTCAATACTTTGAAAGTCTTTCCACTCATCGGTCAATATCGCTATATTGGCCTTTACCTCGTTTATTTGAGTATGTCCGCCATATTTATCAGCCTTTTCACTAATATATTCCAAGTTTTTTAACATGCGCTTTAGTGCACGAATCTCCGCCATTTTCACCAAAAACTTAACAAAGAAATTACTTAATATTCACCAATTTTAATGCCTATCCGGCTCGAAGGACCATGTGTAACCTTAAGACCCGGTTGCTGTCTCCACAGCATAATGGTTTGATTAAATTTAATTTCCCTTTGTCGCCGTGATGATAAGCAATACCAAGGTCTTTTTTTTAGTATAAATTTTTATTTTTCTATTTAAGTTTATTTTTTTTTTATTTTATGTATACCCGATGACGGTCAAAGTAACAGAGAGATATAAATTTTATTTTTTACAAAATAATTACAGTTAGTTTTCGTATTTAAATCTAGGTGGCTATTATTATAAAATTAACAGAAAAATATATACTTTACTCTAGATGTCTCTTTTTTTTTGTTATGTTTTAAAGAACTGTAATACAAATTAAATTATACTTTGAATAAACGTCAAAGTTTTAAGTAAACAAATGAATAAGTTTTATTTGTTTACTTTTACAATTATTTAATCAGGTATTGAATATAGTTAATAAAATATATAATTATGGACATTTGGATACCTCAAAGATAAGTATTTTGATATAATATTACATAGCATATGGTGATAAATTTAATACAAAATTTAATTTATTTTCAGGTTAGAATTCCTATGGGAAACTATCAATATGTTACTGGAGTTGAAAATTGAATAAAAATGTTAAGTTACAATTATTATATAATATAATTTTTGCGTTAATATACTGATTCTAATTTTTACAGGCAAACAACAAAAATCATATAATAAATCAGCCACTATTGGAATTACAAATTAGATAAGTACTAAAAATGATAATTACTTGCTAAAATGATTCTTTTTGTTTCCTTATTTTTATTTCCAGATCGTCGTGAACAGTGTTTGCTGCGTTAATTGCCCAAAATTTTTGGCGTACTATTGAAACTAAATGTGTTGGGCCAACGTGTAAATTGTTTTCATGTTCATGTCTAAAAACAAGTTTTGTAAAATAATGATTTTTAGGTATTATAGTAAAATTTGATGTTTTGTGTCATACGCAATATTTGCGTTTTTTATTCTACCACCAACGCGAGGAATTTGATTGTTATCAAATAATGGTGTAAGGGACTGGAGATGGCTATTGTTGCAAACTTTTCCAGTTTTAGAAATACTGGTAATTTCAGATTTGAAGTGTTCTGTCTGAATGATTTTTATAATGATAAATAACGCTATATCTAACTCGTCTATGGTAAGGGCTCCGAATTGCTTTACACTAATCTGGTCTAATTTTTCAACCGGGAGAACTTTGGATTGTTTAACATTAATTCGACAATTTTTGATAAAACTATTGCAATATGCTATGATGCGAATCAATTTACTGTATGAACTGTTTCTGTATAAAAAGGTTAGGTTAGGTTAGAGCGGCTGCCAAAACGCACACTTAGACCGATGACGGTCCGTTATGATACCGAGGGATCCTACTCCTACTTCCACCTTTACTGGAACCAATTTGAGCTACTTATGTAGCGTAAGACATCTCGCCCCACGTCATCTGCATACGCTATCACTCCTATTCCCTTATTCTCCAGTTCCAAAAGTAATCCATTAATAACTATGTTCCAGAGAAGAGGTGATAGGACACTACCTTGCGGGGTTCCTCTAACTACCCGCCTCTTAATGGTGGTTTCCCCCATATCCGCATTAATAATCCTGCCTTCTAGCATCTGATTGATTAATCTCCCTAAGGGGTCGTCCACACCTAAGAAAGACAGTCCTTCCCGAACTGCCTCCGTCCTGACATTGTTAAAGGCGCCCTCTATATCGAGGAAGGCTACCATACAGTACTCCTTCGAGTGGATTGATTTCTCAATTGTTCGCACCAGGGAATGCAGAGCCGTGTCCACAGATCTCCCTTTCCAGTACGCATGTTGATAAGTCGCCCACTTACTAGGTTTTATTTTTGCACGTATTTACACGTCGATCAGTATTTCCAATGTTTTCAACAGAAAAGATAATAGAGTTATAGGTCTTAGGTCCTTTGGGTAGGTCTGTGAATTATTTCCCGTTTTCGGGATGAAAATCACCCTAACCTCTGTCCATTTCATAGGAATATAATTCAGTTTTAGACACCCCCTGAAGATCATCTCCAGTCATTGGAGAATGATCGACGAGTGTTTTTGCAGCTCTGCTGGGATGATACCGTCCGGGCCAGCCGATTTAAAGGTTTAAAGCCGTCTAGTGCCCATAGGATCCGGTTCTTGCACACGACTTCCTCCGGGCACCCCGACGATTTTCTTTCCCCCTCCCCGCCAAGCTCCGTCGACACTTCCACACTACCTGGGAAATGGGTATCCAACAGAAGTGCCAGTGATTCCCCAGTAAACGTTGTCCACAGCCCATCAGGTTTGATTAAGTAACTAGGGCTCGTTGGACTCTTAGATAAGATTTTCCTGAGGCGCGAAGTCTTCGAAACACCCTCCATTTTTTCACAGAATAGTCTCTTTATACTTTTTAAGGTGCTCCTATTTCTTTTGGAAAACATTATTTAAATTTTCGCTTGGTTTTAATTCTAGAGCACTGGGATCAATCGACATATTTGGCATTGTTGGGATTAAAATATTATTTTGTAAAAAATCAGGACCGTTAAACCATACGTTATTTTTATTTATTTCAGTAGGCATGAGACCACGAGAAATTATATCGGCAGGGTTATCTAGAGTATAAATGTATTGTCATGAACAATTTTTGGTTGATTCTTGAATTTGAGTCACCCGATTTGCTATAAATATTTTCAGTTGGTGAGGAGACATTTTAATCCAGTGTAACACAATCGTAGAATCGGACCAGAAATATATTTTGTCAAATTTGATGTTCAGAGATTCTAAAACAGGACCCTATAATTTTGATAACAAGTGGGCGGCCAAATCTCTAACCTAGGAATAGTTATGGTTTTTAGAGGGGCAACTCTTGATTTACTGCATAATAAGGACATTTGTATATTATGGAATTCATCTATTGATTTTACGTAGAAACAAGCCCGATAAGCCCTTTCTGAAGCATCAGAAAAGCCGTGTAATTCTGTGAAAACTGGTTGAGAGTTTATAATACATCGAGGTATACTTAATTTATTTAGATTTACTATAATTGTAATTTTTAATTTAACCAAATTAATCGCAATTCGTTAGGAACGGGTGTATCCCAATCAGAATTTAATTTCCAGAGCGATTGTATAATAATCTTACCGATTACAATAATAGGAGATATGAGACCCATTGGATCATACATTTTTAAAATATCGGATAAAATAGTTCGTTTTGTAATAAGGCTTGCATTAGTTAATAAATGTTTTACCTTAAAAATAAAATTATCTTCGTTAGGCTTCCATTCGATACCCAATGCCTTGATCTATTCTAGTGAACTGGTTTCATCCTTGTGTTTCGCGAAATTCGGGTGGAATGGTTTCTAATAATGTTGTGGAATTTGAACTCCATTTATGAAGATCAAATTTCCCTCTTCTTAACAAATCTATTAATTCATTTTTTAATTTAATTACTTGATTTGCCCATCATCTATGTAAAGATCGTTTTCCAAGACTGTGGCTGCCATTGGAAAATGGTTGCGTTCATTGTTTGCTAATTGGTTAATGGTTCGTGTAGCTAGGTAAGGGGCAGACGCGGTTTCATATGTAACTGTTGTCAGTTTACACGTTTTTATTGGTTCGGAAGGATTGAATCTCCATAATACTCGTTGAAGTGTGGAATTGGATGGATTGACTGAAATTTGTCGGTACATTTTACAAATATCAGCAGTAAATACATACTTATACTTCCTAAATCTTAAAACAATTCTAAATAGATCTTGTCGTACCTTAGGACCAACTAACATAACATCATTCATTGAAACATTTGTTGAGGATTTAGCGGAAGCGTCGAACACTACACGTAATTTGGAGGTGGAACTACTAGGTTTTAATATAGCATGATATAGCATAAAATACAAAATTGAATTAGGATCATCTAAATTCTCGTCAATAATTTTCATATGGTTTTGTATTAAATATTCACTCATAAATTGAAAATATTGCGATTTAATATCGAGATTGCGATTTAAACGTTATTCTAAATAATTAAATCGTTTCAATGCTTGGGCTTTCGAATCGCCTAAATTTGAAACATTTGATGATAACGGTAAAGAAACAACATATCTATTCTCAGCATCTCTATAAGTAGTTTGCGAGTAATGCAATTCGCAAATTTGTTCATCATTAGTCAACAGAGTTTGATTTGGCACTGATTCTAATTCAGAGAATTTTTTAATTGATTCTTGGAGCGCTTCATCTTTATTAGAGGGATTGTTTATAGCACAAAAAATTTGCAGATTATTAGATTCATAGTTGCCACTAACTACAAATCCAAAAACGGTATCGACTAACATTGGTAAATTAGGGTTTAAGTGGATTTTTTTATTCTTAACAACATGAAAGAATATGTTGGCTCCCAACAAAATATCAACTGGTCTTGGTAAACTAAAAAATAGATCTGCAAGTTTAATATTTGTTGATATATTCCATCGTGAAATGTTTATTGAAGTTTGTGGTAATGCATCTGATATATTACTTAGCACTAAGAAATTGCATGGCAATTTGTAAGAGGAGGTTTGTGAGCTTATTTCGGAATAAATTTGCACGTTGATAATTGTCGGCTTTTCATTCAAGCCAGAAAAAGAAAATTGATTAATTGGGGATTTTGAAAAATGAAATCTATTTGCAAATTTAGTCGAAATGAAATTGGATTGACTTCCACTATCTAATAAAGCTCTTGCTTCATGTGTTTTACCAAATTTATCTTTAATTAAAACAATGGAAGTTGATACGAATGTAATTTTACCAAAGTCTTTCTGAAGTGCACAGAATGAATCCATTTGATTTGATTGGCTAGCTTTTGTGTTTGAATCTGAATTTGGAGTCGAAATTGGATTTGGTGTTGGATTTTTATCTACAACAGATACTAAACTGGATGAATTGGAATGGGGGAGTAGAGTGGTATGTTTTTGATGACATAATTTACAACCGTGGTTTAAACATTTAGAAGTAAAATGTTTGGAACTAAAACCATTCTGACCGAGATTTAACTGCTTAACTTTTTCATATCGATCGTGAGTGGACATTTCTAGAAAATTGGAGCATTCACTAAACTTATGAAAGGTAGATTACAAAAAACACAATTATTTAGATTATTAGGTGTACGAATAAAACTAGAATAGGGTTGTTGAGAATTGGAATTTACGAAGACTGAAGAACTACGATACGGTACATTAGGATTGGGTTTTAGCTTGTTCGGTAAAATTGAATTTTGAAAATTGACTTTAGTGGGTTGCACTGAAGGTTGACTTTTGGTAAAAATAGGTTGTACTATGTCACTTACTCGAGATTTTTCAATGAGAATTTTTTTTAATTTTAACCAGGTAGGCAAGACTAGGAAATCGTAGAGAATACGTCCACCCTTGTTAGATCTACCACAATTCCACTAGGAATGACGACAATTAAAATCTCCTCCAAGTAAATAAGGTGAGTTAGAATTGGTAAGCCTACAAAGATCACTTCTGAAGTTTGGATGGTTTGAATACGGAACATAACAGCGACTAATTTTTAATATTAAATTGGGCGTGGATACCAGAATAGATATATTTTCTATACTTTGCAATGCTAATATACTAACTGACTGTTTGATTGAGTTTTTAATGATAATTGAAACTCCACCGCCAATTTGGATCGAACGATCATTTCTATATATCTGAAATCGAGGGATATTAAAAGAATCCCTCGGTTTTAAAAAGGTTTCTGTGATTTGCATAACATCTATATCGTATTTGTCGAGAAAATAAATAAGCTCGTGTTTTTTATGGTTGACGCTATGAGCGTTCCAAATAGAGACTTTTAGATTATTATTTACAGACATATTTAATGGCAGTCTCTAAAATAACTTGAACTTGTTCGGCTGGGCTTCGACACCTCCTGAGACCATTCATTACACTTTCCAAAATTAACAACAATTCACTAGCACTATATAATTTATTACCACTTACATTTCCGGCAGCATGTTGGTGAGATGGTGATGGATTATTGATGAATAAACTGGACATTGGTTGTTGTGATGGAGATGAACTGATAATATTAGGCTGGTCGAGTTTGAGTTCACGGGAGCCTTTCGAGCCAATGCAGGGAAATTATGAGATGAAACATGAAATTCATTCGTATATTTATGAAGATCTTTTTGGTTGGCAAGATCCCTAAGTCGCAGAAATTCATAACGCTTTGGGCATAACACTGAATTGGCTGTGTGATTTCCACTGCAATTAGCACACTTATATTGAGATTCGGTTTCTTTGATCGGACAATCTGCATCATCCAGGTGTGTAAGGCTGCAAAATTTACACTTTGGTATCATGTTGCAATTCGAAGATGTGTGACCCAAAATGAAGCAATTAAAACATTGGATGAGTCGCTCCGGTTTTTTGTGAGGTAAGTCCCATGAACACGCAATGTTACCAATATATTTGTGATTTCTTAAGTGACTTAATGTAGTACTTTTTGGAAAAGAAACAAAATATAGAGAGCTGTCGTCAGATCTGTTCTTTGAAGCAACCTTGGACAATTTTAAAGGAGTGAGCCCCGTATCTTTGATAAACTGATGAACTTAATTAACTGGAAGGGATGGTAGACCGAATAGAATGTATCGAGAAGTTTTATTCTCATCCAAAGTGTATGAACAGAATTCGGCTTTCTTCTCCTTTAACTTATCCTTCAGTAGGGTATAGTGGTTTGGATCGTATACCAAAACTTTTAAACCAATTGACATGAGTTTCAACTCGTATTTTGAGATTTTAAGGTCATTTATAATCACCCTAATTTCAGAAGATTTTAGCTCTGAAATAACAGGAGGGAATTTCCGAATTTGTTGTGTATTTGTATTTTTATTGCACAAATTAATGGTGTTTTTATTCGATTTTTTTCCTTATAAGACGCCTTCCTTATAATAACTTGGTTTTAAAATATTTCCTTATTCGACAAGTTCAACCACTCATTCTGTTGTCCAACAAGTAAAATTTTAGGACATTCATTTGCTAATAAGTAATTTGAAAAAATTATTAAAAGCTCCACTTTTTTACCGTGCGAACTTCAACGTGCGATGCCACAAATTGAGAAGCAGCAGTGCAAATTGTAAAAAGAAGACCACAGTATTGGTATCGATATTCTAAACGGAAACGATAGACATACTGACTCATTTAAAATAACGATAATGCACATATGCAATTCAATTCATTCTACAATTCTTCCAACCGATTTAAAAAAAAAGTTAAGTCAAACAGTTAAAATTCTTTAGCAATCTCGTTTACATTTACGAGTATTTCGGCCTATTACCCTTCCATAAACATTTGTCATATCCGATCCTGAGCCCTCATAACAAGGTTAATATGGTTTTCACAAGCCGTTTCTAACCCAAACTGTATCAATAACGTAGAATTATCGATTTTGGTGACGAACCAGCTTTTTTTCTGATCTACAGTGACCTCTGGTCTCTCCATCACTCCATCGATTCTTCATCGCTTTCACCAGCAAGAATTGAATTTTTGTAAATTACCAACATTTAATAAAAGAGGAATATCGAAAAATCCTAAAATGAGGAATCTGAAGATTACCAACGCCTTCGAGGCATAAATCCGGTATTTTCAGATTGAAACCTTTGCATTTAAATACTGTTTCGGTTGGTGGGAAAATCGCAAGACAAATGAAAAAGCAATCAAATTCTGTGACATTCGATTAATGTTCAAAAAGCCACTATTTATAAAATAAAAAATCAGTGATACCATGGCATATAAAACCTGTCGCTATCTACGAATGACCCGTATGAATATAACAACTATATTTAGAGAATTCGAAATTTTAGCCAAAAAATTCGATCCCTCTTCTGTGAACTATGGATCTTTACAAAAAAATTACCGCTTTATACTTATTTTAGGAATACATTTTTCGATAGCTCTTTTTAGGAAAGCCAAGCAAACGAGAACTGCTGCGGGTGGGACTGCTATAAGTAAGTTCTCAGAACATACAAATATGAAATAATAAGTGCCAAAATAAGTGCCAGGAGGCCCTACTGTGTTAAAATACAGGACTCCTCGGAGGCTGCGAAGCTACACAAAGTACTTGCTTCAAGTCCTATCATCCCGAGTCATCTCCAGCGACCGGATGGTTCTTGGACTATAACCAGTGTTGTATCTTTGGAGTTACTACTGATAACCCACTTTCCGGAGTGTTCCGAACTGGCGCCTGTAATGCCGAATGCTTTTACGGGTTCAGGCGTTTCAAGTCGAATAATAAGCAGGAGGAAGTTAGTATTGACAATTAACATCTTCAAGCCATATAAGTCAATTGGACCTGGTAACATTATTCCTGCGGATGTTCAGCAAGCCATTGACTTGGCTTTACTCTGGCTGGAAGTTATCTTCAGAGGCAGCCTGGAACTTTGCCACATTCCTAGGAAATGGACTGAGGTAAACGTAATCTTTATACCTAAGGTGGAAAAAAGCTCTCATTGACACCCCAAAGACCTTAGGCCTATATTAGGATTATGCTCTTTTCTATTAAAAATACTAAAAAGACAAATAGAAGCTCACATTAGAGGCTCTATTGAGCCGCTAGGTGACCGAAATGTCAACATGCGCACTGTAAAGGGAGATCAGTAGAAACCGCTCTACACTCCATGATTTTTCCTATTGAGAAATCCCTAGAATTTAAGGAGTACTCCTTGGTAACCTTTCTGGATATAGAAGGCGCCTTTAGCAACGTTTAACAGGTGGCAATAACTCGGGCTTTGTCGGGTTTGGGTGTGGATGAATCGCTCGTTGGCTGGATAGATCAGATGCTGAAGGCTAAGCTGAGCCGATCCTCCATTAGCAGATTTGTAGGTGTGGATACACCGCAAGGTGAAGTCTTGTACCCCCAGCTTTGGAACTTGGTCATAAATAACCATATTGGTGTCTTTGGTAAGTATCCTTGTACCTTAAGGGAGCGCATTCAAAGCGTGCTGGCTCTTCTTTCCAATTGGGCCAACAATTGTGGACTAAATGTCAATCCACGTAAAACTGAGGTGTTCGTCTTCTCTAGGAAATACAAACTTCATCAGATTGATCCTCTTACTTTAAATGGTATTAGCTTGACCTTTAATGATAAAGCGAAATACCTTGGTATTGTTTGTTTGGACACCAAACTTAGTTGGAAACGTAATATTTTAAAAAAAGGTAAAGAAAGCTACTGTAGCACTATAATCTTGTAAAAACTCTATTGGAAAACGGTGGGTTCTTGAACCTCATATCGTATATTGGCTCTGGGATTGTTGTTTGCTGGTCAGCCTTAAACAGTATGGCTAACTAAAAGTTACTGATGAAAATTCAGAGAACTTCCACCCTGTGTATTAGCGGTGCGTGCACCTAGGAGTACACCCACTGAGGCATTGGAGGTTCATTTTCATATGGCCACGAACACAACCTAAGGCTCAAATCGATTCCTATGTGTACCTGTAGTAATACATGATTCTATTACCATCTTTTGAGCCAAGGTTCTTACTGATATTCGCTCCAGAGAGGAAGAGATGTTGAACGCTGAAGTTTTGAACTTCTACACGGATGGTTGAAAAAAGGATGGCAGGTTTGGTTGTAATGTTTTCTGTGAGAAACTAAATTTGAACCTCTCATTCCGTCTCCCCGACTTTTACAGCATTTTTCAGGCTGAACTAATTGCAATAATTGAGGCCGTGGATTGATTGAGGTATAATGTAGTGCGTGTAATGGATATTCGCATGTTTGCTATTAAAATGCTACGAGTTTATTTCCTTATATGTCGAAGGTAGCCCAGAGTTGTCTCTCATCTCTTAACGAGATGGCAGATCATTTCAATACCAACTTAACGTCGGTGCCAATTCACTTCACTATAAATTGCCTCACTTTATCAAGTAAGGTAAATGCTGAAATTCCACGCGCTACATGGAGGCTCTAGCTTCAGGAAGAAGCTAGGAGGGCAGTGAACTAAAGATGGACCAATGGTACCTCTTGTATACTAGGCAGATTTGACCAAGACTCGATCAAGCAAGAACTAGACAACAGTTAACACTTCAGAAGAGAAAGAAACTGTACTCAATCTAATCTGCACTTGTCCCGGTCTAGCGTTAAACAGATGGACATTTTTAGGACCTCCACTCCTCAGTGACCTGGTTGATCTCAATGAGATGGACGTCAGGTATATCAACCGCTTTATTGTAAGCTCTGGATGGTTCAGGTTCAGTAGGTAGAGCCGAGGAAATTGTATATGGTATTGCTACGGACCATTTTTGTGTCTATGCCAGTCCCTTTAGCCACCCTAACCTAACCTAACCTTCCCCAAATTTGTAGATTTTGGTTTATTAACTTCCTTGGTCACCAAATTTGAGATCGTTTGATAAACTATTTTTAATGTTCAAATCTATATGGTTGCATATGACTTACAGAATATCGCATTATTTGCACTTAATATTCCCGAGTTTTTACAATGAAACTGCTTTTTACAACAAAAATAGTTCGGAAATCGGCTTTCCTCAATATGTAACGCTTAACACCTGTGTATTTAGCCAACGGGCAACCATTTAGTCTTTCATTTTCTCTCTATTTTATTACCACAGATGGTGTCACAGAGACCAACCACTAAACTAATCCAAGCCTTGCAAAATTTTACAGCGGGTGAAAACAATCTACCTGCGATGCCAGTAAATTTTCATAGTAAATCGTTTTGACATTTAAATCAAAAGCAGCAAGCAAAACAAAACTAGTGCCTTATCTGCCATCATATACGTATTCATTCATTCTGTCACACAATATAAAGTGAAAATTTCACTTACAAATTTTCCACGATCAAAGTGGGAAATTTAATTTGTTTAGTCGAGAATTATTATATGCTCGGTATGTGCTTGTGTGCTTGTGTACATGATGTATGTACACACTACAGCAAAAATCACAGTATGAACTGAGCTTTTACAGAAAAAAAACAAAAATCATATCAAGATTGACACAAAAAGAAAATGGGGAAATGGTGTAATACAAATATATTATATTTTCGATGTTAATGTTCTTAATAATTTTACGTTTTTATTTTCAACATCATAAAAATTTTCAATTCAAATGATTTCAATGGGAATAAATGAAATGAAAATTACCATAAAAGCAAGTATATAATGTAGTACGTTTACAGTTAGCGAAATATATGATATGCAAATCCTGTATTGCGTATTATGTGCATAAATGTGGCGGTATCGTTGAACTCCTTCGAGTAAACCTTTGATTCCAAATTGGAGTTAAAAAAAAAATTATAGGACATATTTATATTTCGCTTACTGTAAGTATACCTATGTATACTAAACTGAACGTATAAAAATGGTGATTAAGGGGAGACGACTTCACATAATAAAAATGATAATGTTTTAGTTATGTATTAATGTCATCTTAGTTATCAATCATTTAAATCATATCTGTATTTATAACAAAAGGAGTTGTCTAGATTTGACAGCAACTTGTTATGATGTATTCTTATCGTACACACAGCTAAAGAACACGAAATAATAATACACACACACAAAAATACAATTGTATAATTGAATTATGTTAGGTTTTCGAGATGCTGGAAGTAACATAACTATGTACATACATATAGCATAGAACAACAACAAATATTTCGTTATACGAGAATGTTTTCCTTTTGTGGTTAAATTATGTGGTATTTTGATCATGATAAGAGTTTTTGTCTTATATTGTAAGAAAAGAAAAGCTCTTGTAATTGAAATTATTATCTAACTGCAGGAAACTGCTTCAAGCCAACAAAACCAAAAAAAAAAACTTTATCCCAATTTAAGAACCAACGAATTATCTTTATTATTTCGATCTTTAAAATAGCAATAAATTTAAGCAGAATGATGTGACATATTTTGAGATGTGATCTGGGTCAATTTTTTTACTTTTTTTTTTCAAATCGTTTGTCGAACTGAAAATCATTCTGTTTAGGGCAAGTCAATTAAATTGGGTAATATACGTACACATAAATACCGCCTACATACTAAATATATTGAAAGTCAACCAAAAAGAAATCAAACGATTACAAAAACAAAATGTGAATTATGAAAATCATTAGACGATGTAGTTAGGAAATTGGATTTCATCAAAATTATACGGCAATTTTTTTTTTTTTTATATTTATTAACGCATAAAATTCTGAAAATGTATTTAAGTTTAAAGGGGATGGTTTTAGGTCCAGCCTATCGATAACATTTTAATCGGGTTTAGTTCAAACAGTATATTTTTACTTGGTGAACCCATCCGACATTTAAAAATTTTGGGATTCAATATTTAATTATTTTGCATTCTTTGAATTTCATGTTACATACAAATTATTTGTGTTTTGAAGCGCAAATCAAAAATGTATTTCAACTTGTACGCAAAAATTTTAATTCCAAACCATTTTAATTTTTTAGTAGGTATAGTATTTCAATTCGACACCCGCACAATTGAAACGCCTTAGGAAATTGGGTGGAAAAAGAATATAAGAAATTTAAACAAATTGTACAAAATAAAATTTATTCTGTTTTTAAGTATAGGGCGTTAAGTAAGAACCTTATATGTATTAATGGATTTATTTTCGTGTGTTAAGAGATTTGAAGATTTACAGGATAAGGGCAGTGAATTGGGAGATATGTATTTGTTAAACAAAATGTAGAATGAACAATTTATTTAGTGAAGTTATTTCAAATAAGAACTAACTTTGCCAACGACTTTAATAAAAATAACCAGATATTCTGCCTGAAATTTGGTTTTTGTTTTTCCATTCAACACCATGTCTTAAGACTGCTATGTACTTGATGTGAAATTAATGTTTACGTATCTCGACACATTTCGCACAAGGCCCTAAATCGAAGTAAGCGCAATGTACCGTGTATCAGTTTATCAAAAGTATTTAACCTTTTTAATTATTTGTTTGGTTTTGGAAAAATGGCTTATTTCGTGTAAATTAATATACCAAATTATGTTTAGTGAGCATTTAGTTTTTAACTATGTAAACAGTTAAGCCGTTTTACTAAAATCAGGTGTAAGAAACCGGTCTAACTTCAATTAAGCTGTCATAATTTTGATAAAGAGGTTTACATATAAATTAGACTAAATGTAAAACGATAGGTAAATGGACATTTTCTGAATTTATTTAGTTATAAGCCATTTTATTGAGTGCTAAGTGGTGAGAAAATGGAAAATTACTTAGAAAGTAAAAAAAAAGGATTTGTTTTATTATTATTCGATTTTAATGAATTAATTTCTATGAAAATATGTGTGTCGAGGTCAAAAAAATTGAACAACAACAGCTAAATGCATATGCTTATGTCCAAAACGATTCGGGCGAATTTATTAAACTAGAAAAAATTTCCTTCAATTACAGACAAGATAATGGTGTTTATTTTCGTTGAGAGCCTATGTTAAACATTTTGTTTGCTTTGGGTGTGGTCGATGAAAAAGAAAAAAAAAAGACAGGGAGTCAATGGGTAAAATTTATAAGTATCATTTGATGTAAAATATAAAAAAATCTAAGCAAATAAAAAAACAAAATGAAAAGATTGAAAAACAATTAAATAATTAAATTAATAAAGTCAAATAAAAAAAAGTACCACAAATAAAGACCACTTTTCTGTTTTAGAATAAAGTTAAGAAACAAAAAATATACAGAAAAACGTATTGTAAGAAAAGTGCAGTTCACCATTCGGCGAAATAATCCAAAAGCACAAAACCAAGGACAGAAAAATAATAACGTTTAATAAAAGGACAGGAAAGTTGTACTCATATCAATACAACAGAAATATGCATCATCCAATACGCATCAATACAACAGAAAAGTCGCAATTTGCATATCTTAAGCAGATTAGAGGAGCGTGGAATGCAGGTGTTGGTTTGCTTATGTGGCTGAAGGATGACACCAAGAGCCCGTTGTTACCGAGTTCGGTAATACCATATTAGCGGGAAATAATTTACTCTGCCATCTTGGATTTGACAGTTTGTTTCACATAATCAGTTTTCCACTTGTGTGGAGTTGCTAGCCTCCTACCGGGCGCGTCCCCAGGTGGCGGATAGGGGTAAACCCTAACCGGTTTGCCGGCGGGTAGATGGGAAATGAAATACCATTCGCGAGCCACGAATAGCTAATTGTGGTTCCCTAAATATAATAACCAATATGGAGGGCCTGAAAGGAGTAAACATTACGGCGCAGGGAAGCGGTTACCCGATGCCGGCGACTTTGGGGGTGAGCAAGCGAGCTCCCAGTCCTCGATATCCAACCGCCGCAATACTTCAGAGGTAATGAACTCTGAAAACCCATTTGGAAGAAGATTCATAATGTCAAGATCACTTGCATCCTCAACTAGAAGTGTTGACATCGAAAATGAAGAACTCGGTAGACAACTGTTTGAGATTAAGATAGAAAATGAGAAAATGAAAAATTCTTTACAAGCAAAGGAACCTGAGGAACAGGATGCTACAGAGTTAAAACCATAGGAATAGTGTGCTACAGAGTTCCACACTGATGAAGAAGAATTAAGAGAAGAAACTGAGTCGATCACGAAAAAGAACAGGAAGAAAAGACTTGCATAAAAAAGGAAGGCAGAATCTTCTCCAGAAATTGTATTTCAACCCAAACTTAAAAATCAGGTGCGTTAAACAAAATCAGCAAAATATACTAGATCAGGAAAATGAACTTATCAATATTAAGGAATAGGCATCACTACCAATCTACATAATTGGCGTAACTGAATATGGTAGTCAAAATCATTATTGAAATCGGTGACTACAAAAGAATACAGAGTTGTAGCACTGAAAAATAATATATGGAAAATGAATACAACAGATATTGAAACTTATAGAGCCTTGGTTCATCGCCCGATCAAAGTGATGGGCAGAGGTCTTCACCCAATTTGTACAAAGCAGGATAAAATCGAAGATCTCAAACAGCAGGGCTTCAAAATAGAGGATGCGGTAAATATTCTATAGAAAGAAAAAAACCGTAACTGATCAAGGGATCAAAATTAATAAGGGAGGGCTATATTAAGGCAGAAGAGAGTAATAATAGAAGCGTTACCTCAGCGTAAGAAATGCCAAGGATATAACCATACGCAGAAATATTGCAAACGAGAGCCTAGATGTGTGAAATGATCGGGAAAACATCTCGCCCAAGCTTGTAATTTGACAAAAAAATGCGCCTCCAAAATGCGTAAACTGTTGCGCGGGGCATCCCGCTAACTACATAGGATGTGAAGTAGCAGGGACCTGCAAAATTTGAGAAGGAAAAGACGCCAGGGCCCGCTAAACGATACAATACCCAGTAATAGGACATTATCCAAAAACCCAGTGGTAGAACTATCACAAACAAGTGCAATAGTAGGTCGATAAACATACTAAGAGAGTGTACAATAGCGCGAAATAATAAGTAACAAGGAAGACTGCCAAAGCATAGTTCTTGAAAAATTCTAAAGAATATAGAACCCTAAAATTAAAAGCTACTAAACCAAGAAAAAATCCTGTAAGCTATAAATAAACAAGAAACAGTAAATGAAATCACTTCCATGATGTACTAAATCTATGAAGATGAATAACAAATTCAGAATCGCCAATTGGAATGCAAATGGGCTGTTGCAATAAATTCCAGAGATAGACATTTTTCTAAATTTGGAAAAGATAGATTTCACCTGACAAAAAATTCATTCGTTATAATTCGAGGATACCAGTGCTACCACGCCATCCACCCATCAGAAAAATAATAATGAAAGCAGGAATCTAAATAACGAAAATTATGTTACGTTACTGAAATTGCTCGGTTTTAACTTAACGCACAAGGGTAGGGAGCTGTTTGCAGCTGGTCGGGCTTTAAACTGCTAGTTCCTCTCTGGAGGTAAATCAACATATTGGCTAGCGGATACAAATAAGATCCCAGATTTAATAGATTGCTTTGTAACGAAATGAATATCTGAAAACTATGTACTACTTGAAAACGGTGAAGGAATTTCCTCTAACCACATGCCTGTCATTATGATACGCAGTAATACCAATATCGAAAAAGAAAATTGGCCTAGGTTAACAAATAGCCGAAGACAATACTGAATTACAAGTACCAATTAAAACTCCATCACAATTTGATGTTCAATCAGAGCTGCTAAACAAGAGTATACTAAACGGAAAATTATATCAACTATAAAGTACAAGTGAGAGAGATCTGGTTAGGGAAAAACGGACAGCGCGGAAAATCTGGCAGAGGAACAGAGCACCACAAAGCAAATCACGATTTAATTATTTAAGCAACAAATTGAAAATGCTTATCAAAGAAATGAAGGACAAATAATTTAGCAAATACCTAGCTAATCTTTCTGGCAACAAAATGTCTTAAAAGTCCTAAAGTACAAATAGCTCATATCAAAAATGACGATGGAACTTTGCTAAGATGTGTCAAAGGAAAGCCTCCATTGTTTGCAGCCTACCTTGAAGATACATTTTAACCATTTCCGAGGCAAAAGCTGAAGAAAATATAATTGCAGTAAATAAACTAGTTAACCAAAACAGAAGACCTACAAGAGCTAAAAGATCAAATTAACAACAACCTAAGCTCAAAAAAAATCCCCTGGTTATGACCTAATCATTGGACCTATATATACTCGTAGTTAAAGTACTATCAGAAAAAGGATTACGAAAATTACTGCAAGTAATTAACGCAGCGTTCAGACTAAAATACGTTGCATACCATTGGAAGGTGGCAGAGGTGATAATGATTCTAAAACCTAACAAGCCACCAAACAAGGAAACATCGTACAGGCCGATTTCCCTAATTTATAAAATTTCAAAATTATTTGAAAAGCTACTTCTCAAGAGTTTTGGTGAAGTATTGCAGTCAACTTCTATTTCATAAATTTGGGAAAGGTGAATTGTGACAAAACCACGCGGTAAAGAGTAACAGATGTTCACTTTAAGAAGTATTGAATTTTTGGTACATAAATGTAAATTGGATTGGATTTTTCTATAATTCACATCTAATTGTCATTTACTCGTGTTGGTTGGTTTTGTTTACATTTTCGTTTCGATAAAAGAAAAGTTTAACAAATGACGTCAAAAGTTCTTTAAATCATTGGGCTATTGTTTCGCAGGTCTATTTAGTTCTGCCAATGTATTAAATAAATAGATTTATTAAAATAAATTTAGTTGTCCTTTTCCAGAATTGGTATATTAGTGGGTTGTTTGTTTCAAATTGAACCATCAAACAAGTTTCTTCCCACGTTTTCCACCCAGAAATAGGAACCATGAACCTGAAGCAGCAAGCGAAGCTGAATTTCAGATAATCCGTTTGTTTTACTGAGTTATAAACTTATGACAAAGTTTTGGAATCTAAATTTAAATTTAAATAGCTTTTAATTTGCATTATCGAGTATTAGTGATAAATTTGATTTTAATTTTAATTTTCAAAGATACTATCATCAATATCATTGACATATTTTTCAGTGGGTTTCCAGAACATTTTTGCACCATATTGTAACTCTGGTTCGGTTTAAAAAAAAAAAAAATGGGAAACAAACTAGTTGCTCATTAAATAATATGTCGTAATAAAATAATCGACCAATTTGTTTTAGTTTAGAAACACCTGTAAAATTGACCGGATTTACAGAAACTTCACGCATCCAACGATGCATAGTCTAGCCAAATGCCAATTGTATAGCCTTGATGTAACTAATTTATCTTATATTACTAACAAAATGATTTAATTAAATTTTAGTAGAATTTGTAACCTAAGTTGCAATGGGGTGCCTTGATTTTGATTTATAATAGTTAAATCCTGTTAATTAAGGTTAATTTTGATTTTGTTTTCAGTGATTCCCTAGAAATTTTTTTCAGTTTCCATAAATTTCAAATATCCAACGGATATGTAGTTTATAAATTGTGTTGTATTGATTTTTGTCTTCTTGATTTATAAGCACTTCAGCTTGGACTTCACACTTTTGGAACTAATTAGCGTCTCATTATTTTACTAAAACAACAAAAAACTTTTACCAAAAGAGAGGTTCAGAGTTTTTAATAATTTTTTAATTTGGTTTTAAAGTATTATTTAGCGATAATTAATTAGTTTAGATTTGGATTTTCAGAAATAACGGAGAAACTAAACTCAGATTTCCAGAAACTTCAGGCTTACATCGAATATGTATAGTTTAGAAATTGTGTTGTCTTCTGCTAACTATTTTATCATATACTATATTACTAAAAAAAATATACTAACCATTGACTACTTAGGTGTTTGGAACCGAGTCGATTCTTTATTATTAATAAATCTTACCTGTCATTTTTCTAACATGTAAAGCGATGTACAGTAAACCCGGCATCTTACCGGCAACCTAGCTTATAGTCTTGGCCGTACCTATCTGACTATGATTTTGACTACTTTAGTTTATTTTGCCAATCCGTTAAACAATCGTATGGAGCTTACTAATTTTAATAAATCTTATTCATGAGAAAATCGTTACCTCAAACATTTTTAAATATCGGTTATTCGAAAATTTGAAAATTTTTATTTCATTCATATCTATAAGAAAGTCGATATCTTAAAATTTTATTTTGTCGGCAAACATCTGTCTATGATTTTCTGATAGGCCTAAAATTTTTACTGCAAGGCAAAAATTTTGAGGTAATAAATGCTTTAAATTTTCTTCTAGTGGCGATTTTAATAGGTTAACCTTATTTGGTTTGTTTGTATTTTTTTAAACACAAACATTTCCATTACAATTGTAGTTTTGAACCTAAAATTAATTTAAGATAAACTTCATTCACCCTACAAACAATCGTTCACGATTGAAAATAAAAATAAATGTTGCCTTGTCGAAGGAGAGTATTGAATAAAACTAAGCCGTTACAAAATGGCCGTTTCCAGGACCCCCGAGTCATAAAACTAGAAAGAAACCAAATACATTGCAACTACAAAATTAGAAAAAAATAAAATAATAAAGGAAGGAAGCTTTGCACAGCGCAGGACCCCCTAAACGATTTTTTCTAACGTCAAGACACAGATGTATTTTCCGAAGTAACTTTCTTTTAGATTTGTACACAGTTTTATGTTTATTTACTACTATTTTATCAACCCGTTTTTTTCGCTTATTTCATTGACCGTTTGATTTTGATTTTCTTTGACTAATTTTCATGTGTTGGTCTAAGAAAACCTAAACAAAAGGAGGCCCCTGAGAAAAAGAATAAAACTAGAACAAGTCTCACCTGAGGCTGATTCTAGATTGATGTGATGCGAATCGTCAACCATGTCACCTCCCGGAGTAAAAGCTTCAAGGAAGACAGTAGCAGCAAAATATTTCTGGCCATCAATGAACAAGGCCAGCACATATTAGGGAAAAGCTTGCATTGGCTGACAGAAATCAAAAATACCAAGACATACTCGGTCTTTTTCACTCGGTGAACTAAATATATTCCTCTTCAAAATACTACCGCTAAAATAGCCGCTTCACTGGAACTGACTAGTATTCATTCTTAGTGTTCAATCTTCTCAATCTATCTTAATCCAATAATTGATCAAAATGATAGGTATCTATAAAATAAGAGCAATTCAGATGCTATCAAATGGGTTAATCGAACGATTTCATCGAAACCTAAAAGTAAAGTGTTATATTAGGAGTTCGTACAACATTGAAGAAAAATATAAATTGCTCCGCGGCTGAGTCCTGCGAACAAACATTTAGAGCGCCCGGAGATTTTTTCGTTCCTTCCAGTGGCAGTCCACAAGTAGATCCTACATCGTTTGCTGAACAACTACGAAATGGAAAATCTAATTACAATGGATACACGAACATACATTCAAAACAACATTTACATTCCAGATGATCTTCTAAATTGTGCGTATGTGTTTGTTCTAGTCGACAAGGTGAAGCATAGTTTAACAGCACCTTACGATGGTCCTTATAAAGTATACAGAGATTAGGAAAACACTTCGTAACCGACATTGAACGAAATAACTAAATCATTTAAGAAGCTCAAGATTTTATAATCCTACCTAAAGGAATGAATGAAAGAGGTTTGCTTTATAAAGAAATACATGAATTTATTAGAAATAGTGGGATAACAATTTATTAGGAGAAAACATTGTTTAAATTATTTTGTTGGGCCGATTTAAAGCATGATGCGATCCGTCGAAAAACCATAAGATCGGCCAGAGAAGATAAATTAAACAACATTTTGTTTAGCACTTCAGAGCTTGTCAATTCATAGCGTTCCCCACTATCCAAAAATTTGATATTTACATATCAAAACCTTATCGTACCTATTTAAATCATTTGATGGGATCCCTCTGAAAACACTACGACTCGCGTCTAACAAAATAAACTAAACAACGTTTTCGCCAAAATACGAGAGTATTTGGGCTATCTTAACTCGCCCAATTTTTTGTTGTGAAACATTTATTGGCGCGCCTTGGGGGTAAGACTGACTAGTATGCCGTGTCGGCCAACGACATAACGTACTACAAAATATTGAAGGAAGTAATGACGCAGGTAACGGGCCTTATTATGGTTAAGTTTTTTGTTTCGGGGATAAATAAATTTTATAACAATTTAATTTTATTATTATGATGGCCACGTGCTTTAAATTAAAAATTAGTAGTGTTATTCTGCGTTGTGACCATGGATTGTATGGTATTGCAAGTTCTTGGATTGTTTTTATGTAATTGACTAGCTGATTATCAATTCACTGTTGTGTATATTATCAATTATTGTTTCAACTCAAATCGTCTAATACGCTTGCACAACGTTTGCTTTGCAAAACACAATCTTCTGATTCAAACCAAAGGTTAGTAAATCATCTATTAATACCATTCTATTTTATTTGTTCATTTGAGGTTAGAAATATGTATACTGATGCCCACAAGCGATTTATTTTCTTCAAATGCGTACACAAAACGGGGAATATCTACGTCCACGTGTTTTAAACTCCTGCCTCTGTGTGTGCATAGACATATGGATAAATACATTCACTACACACGCAAACTCACGATGCATGCTGCATCACTCTCTCTCCTTTATCCGAATATATATATATATATATATATATATATATATATATATATATATATATATATATATATATATATATATATATATATAATATATATAAATATATATATATATATATATATATATATATATATATATATATATATATATATATATATATATATATATATATATATATATATATATATATATATATATATATATATATATATATATATATATATATATATTATATATATATATATATATATATATATGTTGTATATATATGTATGTATGCGTCGCATCGCTGTGTATTTATCCCTCTCTCTCCTGCACGCACACAGCTCACAGCTGACCAAGAGAGAGCACAGAGTTCAACAAACTGGCTTTTTTTCTCTAGCAAACATCGCATTTCTTTCCTTGCATGCACATTACCATGGACATATTTTTATCTTACATTTTATTATTACATATATCTATTTAGTAATGTTTTGATTATTTTTAAAATATTATATTTGTAATTTAGAGTGGGACAATAAGGCTGTTGAACGCAGTCGTTTGTATCGAGAGCGGCACCGAGAAGAAATCAATCAGCGATGAAGAGACATTAGGCAACGTCTACAAAACTTACACCAAACACATACTGTATCTAATGTACAGAAAACAGACAAAATTGAACAAATTACTTAAGCAACATCAAATAATCAACTAAGTTAAAATTCACGTACACAGAGCTATAGTTAATGTTAATTGACTGCAATAATATATTAATGTTCAATAAATGAAAAAACACTAACTATAATTGTTTATTAAATTTATTTAATTTAATTTTTATTTAATTTTAATTTCTTTTTAACTTAATATTATTTGGTTAAATTTTATTTTAGAACAACTGATGTTCACCCAAAATGACTTCTGTAATCGATATGAACATCTTTATTTTAGAATCCAAAAAATACAATTAAATTTTTTTACAATAGTTAAACAAATACCAAAAAATAATATTTACATAATAATTAAAAAACAAGATTTCATTGATAAATATTGATTACCTTATATACGCATCATAAGTACAATAATATTTTGATCATCATATTGCTTTATGTGTTTGTGGGGATTTATATATACTATATATAATTGCAAATTATCGAATATTTCGTATTTATGGTATGGAAAATAAATGTTAAAAATCAAGTGAAATTATAGGGTGCATGGAAAAGGTGTAAATAAAAATTGTACACATATTTGTGCGAGCTATGAAAAAAATGAAATTTTATTTAGTTCGCTACAGAGCCAACAACGATACTATGAAAGGCACAAAGAAGAAATAAACAAGCGCAAAAGAGTCTAAAACAAAACAAAAAATCGCATTCGATTCCTGTTATCGCTGCTGAACGTAATCTTAATTATCGAGAGCGAAACAGGTAAGAAATTAACGAGCGGAAGAAAGAAGAAACACCAGGCTACGGCAACAAAATTTACAGCGAATGCATACAGAATGAAATATAATCAAGATAGACGCTATTGAACAAGTTACGGAAGCAACACCAAAAAATCAACAAAATTTGAATTCTTCGAATGATGATATCATATAAGAAATTGCACAGAATTACACCCGCACTCCACAACAATACAATAGACAACATTTTGAAGAAACACGATATGACATGATTCAAAGTTCGGACACGCTTGCTCAATCTGTGATTTAGATTGGCTTGAGAGAGATTTAAAGAAAACCTACATCTGCACATAAAAATATTATTAACATAATAACTGATATACAAGATATTTCCACACTTAAAATTTGCTCTAGTTTATAATGGTTTCGCTAAAACCTTGATTTTGTCACTGAAAGACTTTTATCTCCTCGTATTCCTTATTACATGCAAATAAGAAGATTGAGGCATGTTCATGGGCAATTTGGAATATATGGAATATATCAACGTTCCTGTTACAGTTGATACAATGATAAATTCTCTTAGTTAACATAAAATCAATTAAATTGTGGCTACATCACTTGCTTACTGCTCTTTTATATTATAAAATAACAGTCAACGAATCATTTTTTAATCAAGATATACCACATATTTCTCAAGAAAATATTGATGATTTTAGTGAGAATATTGATATTGAAGAAAGTCGTATTGCGCAGCAACAAACTTTAATATGGAATGAAGAAAAATACTTAAGACTAGTGCCAGGACAACACATCATACCACAGAGTTTACTATTCGATGAGCATGCTGAAGAATTGTCAATCCCTAGTATTTATTTAGGACAATTTCGACAATTTAAAGATGGAGTCACAGTTACGCCATTCATGATTGCATCTAGCGAACTATGACGTCAAGATTGCAGAGGAGTAGATCCATAATATTTGTTATATACCTATGGTAGAACGAGCTCGTAACAGCTTGGCCATAGCGTTAAAACCTGTTGGTACGAATAGTAACATAACCAAGGAAAGAACAGGTGCAGTCTGAGGAATACATTAATAATTGCATTGAGTCTGATTTACCTTTTTTACGTTCCATACCTAATTCTGTCTGGTACTGGTTTGAAACAAAAGAGATTTATTTGCAATAATACGACAGATAGGAAAGCCAATAGTATTTATGACACTAAGTACTAATGAAGTGGATGGCCGTATTTATTCAAACTATTACATACGTAAGCCCGCGGCAGCGAAGGTACTCAAGAATTCATTTAATCAGAATTAAGCTTGATCTGGCTCGGGACTGCAACGAGTACAGAAGGGAAATGATGACTTTGCATATGCCTTTTAGAAATGAGGATACGGAAATTTTAGCAGACATGAAATTCTTTACCATATAGACGAATATACTATTTTACAAAGACGAAAAGAGTTTGGCACTAATATTGAAATTCAAAAGACATTCAACTATGTCGCTAAGATCCTCTATTGAATGATAAAGTCTCAAAAACATGCTTTAGATTTACGAGAATATGCATAGCTATTTTTATTATTATCAGAAACATGGCTTAAAAAAATTTAAACGGGTGAATGTTAGAGCTGCGGTAGTTGCGATGTATCAAACAAAAATATAGCCCAAATCACTACGCTGAATATAAAATATATAATATGAAATGCAGGTGAACTTAATGTTACCCAAGCAGCTATTAGTGATATATGGGAGAGAATTCCTTATGGTTGTTATGTATATTTCACCAAATCAAAAACTCACAGAAATCAGAAAATTTGTACACCGTGTGTTACTGATATATGGTATAATCGCGAAGGTTCAATGATTTTAGGAGATATTTTAAACGAACTTCCGATGATTTTAGCAGAAAATTTTAATGTTAATATTGCAAAAAACGATTCAACCCTTTTGACAACATTTCTTGAACAAAAATTTGATTTTTCAAATGAACCTACAACTAGATGATGCCTACAACTACATTTTTGGTTTATTAGTAAGTATCTATACTTATTTACATTTTTGTCTGCACGGTTTTTATTTTTATACATTTTTTAACAGAAATATAAATTGAATAAATTATTTTATCGTTATCCACCTCACATTCGTTTCAATTTTTTTTTTATTACACTGCATATAATATACCCTTGCGCCAATATTCCCTTTGACAAATTTTGCCAGGAACTTCACACCAATCCGACTTGTCACATATACTATTCTTTCAAGAGGTGAGAGGTTACAAAATTTGTAATGGACTATTTAGTATGTTGTGCAATATTTCGGATCACTAGGTAGTAGGGAAGTCAATAAAATATATATTACAAAATTTGAATGCGACAAACACACAACAAGGCCAGTTTAATTAAAGCTGGTAATAATAACAAAAAAAAAAATGAAAGTCAGGAAGAAGATTTGCCTGATAAACAGAAGAACCTAAAGAATTTCTACTACCTTCAGAGTACATTTAACTACTTACTCCTTGTGAAAAGCGCTGAATACCTACTAAATGTTTTTCGAATAAATTTTAAAAGCAAAACGTGGTGATCTTAGTTCTACCCATGAAACAAATCGATTTCTATATGTACTTGTATAACACTTGTCATAAATACATCGTGGGGGTTAATAAAATATTTAATTTGGTGACAACATAATTTTCACTTTCTGTATAAATAAATTGCGTCTTCCTTATAAATCACTAAAGAAGTCAAAAGAAGATACACAAATAATAATAAACAAAAAATAATAATTCTCAACACAATTTAAAAGTCAATTCGTCTTCTCCAAAACAAGAAAATATATGTAACAGCAACAGAAGGCAAAAAAAAAAAAAAAATAACGAGACATCCTCCTCCCTTCTATATTTGGTTTCCTAACGTATTTTATTTTAATTTATTATTTTAACCAGACCAAAGACACACAGTCAGTGTTGTGCATTTACGCGTAAAAAACTATTTTTTACATATTTGATGTAAATAATAGTAAAAAATAGTAAAAAAATGTAAAATGTAAAAAAATGTAAAAAAATGTAAAAAAAAATTTATTTAGTGACATCTATTTGAATAAAATTATATTATTCAAATATGGTAAATATATTTGATATTTAGTCGATACACACAATTATTATTTAATTATTAAGAATTTAATTTGTCTGGCTGTAATCAATTGATTTTTTCGTAAAATTCGATTTGACATATTGTAAATCAATTCGAAATTGTTTAGGTAAAAGTTTTTGCTTAATCATTTTATACAATATATAAAAAGCATCGTACTTCATTATTCTCACCAGAATTTTTTATTAAATTATTTCTAACATTAGCCTAATCTAGATACTTTGCACTTTGCAGTTTATTAAATAATTATAAATTACAACATTGTTATTAACAAATAAAATATAAATTATATTATCAATGTCCTTGTTATAAATAAATATTAGTTATGCTAGAAGTAAAAAATGTACGTATGTACACTGTATCAAAAAATTGTCCGTACAGCACTCAGTTAAGAAAGCATTGATAAAAAAAAAAGTTACAAATCAAACAAAAAATTCAGTTTTTATTTTTTTAAAACTCAAATTACATTTAACAACCTGAAAATAATAATTATCATTATGAAAATTGTTTTATTTTTACGTTTGATATTATTTACTATGTAAACCGCATAACACGATCTCAAATAATTATCCGTACACACAAAGAAGTTGAGGGAATTTGGTAAATAAGTTAGGTCTAATATTTGGTGTTGTAACCTATTTATGCAATGACACTTTGCAACCTTCTTTTCATTGAGAAAGCCCACTTCCGAGTTATTTCGGGGGCAATTTTTGGCCCATACCTCCACAATTACCCGTTTTCATTATTCCTTACCGCTAAATTAGTTTTCACGGATATTTCGCTCTATATAATGGCATAAATTATCAATAGGGTTGAGATCTTGTGGCTGGGGAAGATGAAGAAGTGTTGACTTTACATTGTACAATAACCATTCCTTGATCAACTTTGACGAATGCTTTGGGTCATTGTCATGTACGGAGCGAAAATCTTGTCCACATGTCCCATTTTCTCGGCACTTATTAACAAATTATCCTTCAAAATATCCAAATAATTATACCAGTTCATTATGGTTTCAATGAAGGTTAAATGTCCTACATCATCTTAAGCTAAAAGCTCCCCAAACCATTTTTCTTGCGCCACCATGTTTTACTCAAGTTCAGTGTTAGGTTTACGCCACACCATAACTGGACCATTTAAACCAAAAACGTTAAATTTACTTTGGTCCGATGAAATAACATTTTCCCAGAACTCTTTGGGCTCACTCATATATTCCAATGCATATTTCAAGCGCTTTTAATATTTTTTTTGTCGGCAAATACATTTCTTGCGTGTCGTCGACGCTCTTGTTTATGCAATATATTGCATATTGTCTTAGGTTTTATCGCTCGTTTTTCGCGTTGATAAACTTTGGCAGCGACCGCTAGAGGTTTTAGCTTTCGATTCTGTTTTATTTCCTTCTCGATTAGATTTATTTGACGTTTGTTCAGCTTTTGGTTGCGACCACGCCCAGTAACCATCTCTAGCGATTTGGTTTTTTGGGAGTTTTGGAGGATATATGGAATCGAACCTCACGGGCGATTAGTTATTTTGGAAATCTCCTATAAACTTTTACCTTCACTCTCCAATTTAATGATCAAATTTTTAATATGTACACTATTTTTGGTACGAGAATCACACATTTTTAATTAACTGGACAATATTTCATTCGCCATGAAAAAAGTACGACTAATTAACTTTTACGCATAAAAAAATTTCGTAATTTACCGTTAGTTGAAAAGAGGGGTACGACAAATAATAAATTGTTAAAGTGGTAGTGTTAGTTTTCACAAAAGTGCAAGTGTACAGACAATTATTTGAGATCGTTTTAGGATATTTAAATAGTAAATCATATCCAAACGTAAAAGTAAAATAATTTACATAATGATAATTATTATTTTCAGGTTGTTAAATGTAATTTGAGTTTTAAAAAAATAAAAACTGAATTTTTTGTTTGATTTGTAATTGTTTTTTTTAACAATGTTTCTTTAACCGAGTGGTGTACGGACAATTTTTTGAGACAGTGTAGTTTTATAAGTTACTTCTTTGCTCTTTCTACGGCTTCCTGCAGTCAAAAATAATAATACATCAGCTGATTTTGTTTACATTTTAATTGTGTTGATAAAATTATGAACGGATTATATTTTTTCATCCAGATGTTTATTAAACAATAAAAATAAAATTGTAATGTTTCGTACCTCGTTTTCAGTTTGTTGTTAATTTACAATATTACTAACCGACTAACCGTTGATACGTAAAATATGTTTTACAAGGCTAAATATGTCATCACGTTCAAATATGTAGTAAAGCATAACTTTTCTCTTAATGAAAACGATGTTGCATGAGCTTTCTTGAATACATTTTTAAAATTTAGATTTTTCATTATAAATTTTTATTCTAAAATAAAAATAACCAAAAATGCTCAAATAAAAATAACCAAAATGCTCAACCGAAAAATGAATAACCGAAACATCAGGAAGAAAAAATTAGGAAACTTTAACAACCTTAACAAATAATAAAAGAAAGAAATACTCGGACACATGATCGCAAATTACATTTGTAATATACAAGATAAACCAAACAATTCATGATTGAAGAAGTTTCAGTAATAATATTGGTAATGGTATGCATAAACAGAAACTATTACGTTTAAATTTAGTAGCCAAGGAACATTTTGTTGGATAGAAAAAGGTAACAAATAATATAAAACGTAAGCAGTTACAAAAGGTGAATGACCGTTCTACTTATGCTTTATGACGAAAGAAAATAAAATTCGTATATGTATAGTATATTGTAACTTTCTCACATTTATTGAAACCTGCGAGAATTCTCTTTTGAACTCTTCAGAGAGAATTTTCGTAAATAAGCAACTTCTAGAATACCCATAATATTTATGACGTGTAAAACACCTAACATTTATTTATAATAAAAAAATATTAACAATATATAATTGTTACTAACAAATAACAATTCAATAACCAAACTTCATCGAGACTTGATTGTAGTCTCTGACTATAATAAATGTAAAAAAATGAGTTAACGACATATGTAAGATGAGATGATCCAGGAATAATTTGTAATTGTTTAAAGAGTTTAATATATCAATGTATGCAACACTAATGATTAATCAATTATTTTTAAGAATAACAATAATCCACAGCCATCAGCAACAATCAATAATCCACAGTCACATCATAAATAACAAATACATAATAATTATACTAATACGTACATATGTCTGCAAAAGTGCAAAGGCTCTGATTGTGCCACATATCACTTAAAGTTTTAAAGAAATATTAGAAATGAATTGTTAATTCACGATGAGATGAATTACTTCCTAAATAGAAGGTACGAGGATCAAATCAAGCGGCCTTGTGATTATTCGATTAAGAAATGCATTTCCAATTTTTCAAACACTAAAATCAAATAACCAAATGAAAAATATGTTTAAAACTGGCAACGTTTCACATTAATGTTGTTCTCTGCATACTATCATATTTGTTTTTGGTATTGTAGATGCTTCTACCAAAATCTTCTATAATAAAAGTCATGAAAATTCCATACATATGAAATAAAAAAAATCAGGTTCTATGTGTATTGATGACAGATGTTTATTTTGGCATCACTAAATTTATATGTGTTAGTTAACTAAGTATAAAGGTGTTGGTGTAGAAACAAGAAAAAAAAATTCAAATTTACGTTGAATTGTTAGTGTAACTAATACAGCCAAATCTAGTGGAATCAATAAATGTATTTGTCTGTAAAAGAGAGTTTCATGACTTTTATTATAGAAGATTTTGCTTCTACTTTAGTAGTATTGTGTTTTATTTCGACTTGAACTTGATCTTCACAAATCAAAAAATCCAAATAAATTTTATATTTTTGTTATCCTGTGAAGAACAAAGACGGGTTGCACTTAAACAGTGCAGTTAGAAAGGGATAAACAGTTTCTTTATGTACATATTTGGTTTTTAATGTACTAACAGTAAAATCATATGGTTGAAATGGTTTCGTCTTTCTACGCTTTATTGCAGTCAAAATAATAATACATCAGCTGATTTGTTTACATTTCTATTGTGTTGATACCAACATAAAGAAAATTGTAATGTTTCGTATATCGTTTCCATTTATTGTTGATTTACAATATTATTAACTGTTGTTAGGTAAAATATGTTTAGCAAGCGAGAGGTCACCGCGTTCAAATATTGTTATTATAGTCCTCGCCGTGATTAACAAGAGTCATGCTGAAAATGTAGTTATACCTAACATTTCTGTCCATCAATACGTTGTTGATAAATAAAATAAACAACCTTGACAAATAAAATAAACAAAATATTCAGACACATGATTCGCTTATGACTATGACCTATCCCAATATTTTGATCATTACATAAATTCGGTACACGCTATTTTTGGGCTAATATAAACTTGCATACTAAATTTCACTTCAATCGGTTAAGAAACACGGCAAGTTGTAGAAGAAACGTATATTTTCTTATACCAAGCGCTATGGGAATATATAAACAGCCGTATAATCGGAACGAGATACGTTATAATATTGAAATTTGGTACACGCTATTTGTGGGCCAATATAAACTTGCATACTAAATTTCACTTCAATCGGTTAAGAAACACGGCAAGTTGTAGAAGAAACGTATATTTTCTTATACCAAGTACTACGGGAATACATAAACAGCCGTATAATCGGAACGAAATACGTTATAATATTGAAATTCGGTACACGTGTAAGTGTTTTTTAAAACTGTTTTCAAAAGTTGACAAATAAAATAAACAAAATATTCGGACACATGATTCGCTTATGACTATGACCTATCCCAATATTTTGATCATTACATATTACCTATAAAACATCAACCAAATAATTCATGATTGTAGATGTATTGTAGATGCCTTAAAAATAATATTTATGTACAAAAACAGAAAATGTTAAATTACAATTTAAGCCTAAGTAGTTATCTTGGCCGCTATTGCTATCTTCCCTCATTTTCTATAGAAATTGAAAAGGACAGAGAGAGAAGAACAAATTGAATTAATTTGTGAATGCACTTATTTAGGGCAAACCAAACAAATATTTATTGTGTGTGTGTTTGTGTGTGTACATATTCATTTTTGGCGCTAAACTAAATTTTTGACAAATTGTAAAAAATTGTTTACGAGCTTAACTTTGCTCGCTCTCTCATTCTCGCTCAATTGTTTTTGTTCAAATTTATAAATTCTTTTTTTTAAAGTACATGCAGAAGTTTTTAACCTATATACCTATTGTATATTGCACCTACATATACACATACACATACATATTTTATATTTGAAATCTCCTGTATCAGTAAAACTAAAAAAAATTTGGAATATATTTCATGCGATCACGTGTTTGGTTTTTTTCAAAAGGTCAATCACCTTTTCTATTTGGATGTTATTTATCATTATCATACTTTTTAAATGCATCCTGATGTGTTGTACTATGGCTATGTGCAAGAAACAAATACAATAATAAAACGGATAATAGATTTGATTATAATTTGTGGTTTTTGATTTCTTTATACAAATTTTATCATTTTTCAGGATTTACCTCAAAACATTCTTTGTTTCTTTGCTATTTGCAGAATTAAGAAAGTTTGAATAATTATTCGCAGTTATCTGTTATGAATGTGTTTTTACCGACTTGAGGAGAACGGATGATATACATATATGTATGTAAGTATGTAATATCCGTTATTTGGTTATTTGACTTTAGTGTTTGGAAATGCGTGGCTCAAGTGAATAATCACCACTAGGCTTTTTTATGCAAATAATTTAAATTGGCATGCCATACATTTTTTTGTGATTGTTAGGAAGACCGTACCATGTAAACTTTTTGATATTAAACATGAACTCAATTATCTCAGTTGTATTGATGCTGGGCTAAATATTGGGCTGGTGGAAAAATTGGTTTTTAGCTAACCGTGAGCTTAACTATGAAGTCCTATAATATCACTCAACGACTATATTTTGGCTCGATTTACCATTAATCGTTTGTTTTATTCCAAAATGCATTTTAGTATTAATTCCTTGTATTAAACTGAGATGCATTACTCATAAAATGTCTTTCAAAACTATTTAAAGTGAAACGCAAAAAAAAAAAAATGCAGACATATTATGGGTCCGGAACGTTGTCATTTCAGAATCTGGCCCAATAGCTTACCAAGTCACATCATAAATAACAAATACATAATAATTATACTAATACGTATGTACATATGTCTGCAAAAGTGCAAAGGCTCTGATTGTGCCACATATCACTTAAAGTTTTAAAGAAATATTAGAAATGAATTGTTAATTCACGATGAGATGAATTACTTCCTAAATAGAAGGTACGAGGATCAAATCAAGCGGCCTTGTGATTATTCGATTAAGAAATGCATTTCCAATTTTTCAAACACTAAAATCAAATAACCAAATGAAAAATATGTTTAAAACTGGCAACGTTTCACATTAATGTTGTTCTCTGCATACTATCATATTTGTTTTTGGTATTGTAGATGCTTCTACTTTAGTAGTATTGTGTTTTATTTCGACTTGAACTTGATCTTCACAAATCAAAAAATCCAAATAAATTTTATATTTTTGTTATCCTGTGAAGAACAAAGACGGGTTGCACTTAAACAGTGCAGTTAGAAAGGGATAAACAGTTTCTTTATGTACATATTTGGTTTTTAATGTACTAACAGTAAAATCATATGGTTGAAATGGTTTCGTCTTTCTACGCTTTATTGCAGTCAAAATAATAATACATCAGCTGATTTTGTTTACATTTCTATTGTGTTGATACCAACATAAAGAAAATTGTAATGTTTCGTATATCGTTTTCCATTTATTGTTGATTTACAATATTATTAACTGTTGTTAGGTAAAATATGTTTAGCAAGCGAGAGGTCACCGCGTTCAAATATTGTTATTATAGTCCTCGCCGTGATTAACAAGAGTCATGCTGAAAATGTAGTTATACCTAACATTTCTGTCCATCAATACGTTGTTGATAAATAAAATAAACAAAATATTCGGACACATGATTCGCTTATGACTATGACCTATCCCAATATTTTGATCATTACATATTACCTATAAAACATCAACCAAATAATTCATGATTGTAGATGTATTGTAGATGCCTTAAAAATAATATTTATGTACAAAAACAGAAAATGTTAAATTACAATTTAAGCCTAAGTAGTTATCTTGGCCGCTATTGCTATCTTCCCTCATTTTCAATAGAAATTGAAAAGGACAGAGAGAGAAGAACAAATTGAATTAATTTGCGAATGCACTTATTTAGGGCAAACCAAACAAATATTTATTGTGTGTGTGTTTGTGTGTGTACATATTCATTTTTGGCGCTAAACTAATTTTTTGACAAATTGTAAAAAATTGTTTACGAGCTTAACTTTGCTCGCTCTCTCATTCTCGCTCAATTGTTTTTGTTCAAATTTATAAATTCTTTTTTTTAAAGTACATGCAGAAGTTTTTAACCTATATACCTATTGTATATTGCACCTACATATACACATACACATACATATTTTATATTTGAAATCTCCTGTATCAGTAAAACTAAAAAAAATTTGGAATATATTTCATGCGATCACGTGTTTGGTTTTTTCAAAAGGTCAATCACCTTTTCTATTTGGATGTTATTTATCATACTTTTTAAATGCATCCTGATGTGTTGTACTATGGCTATGTGCAAGAAACAAATACAATAATAAAACGGATAATAGATTTGATTATAATTTGTGGTTTTTGATTTCTTTATACAAATTTTATCATTTTTCAGGATTTACCTCAAAACATTCTTTGTTTCTTTGCTATTTGTAGAATTAAGAAAGTTTGAATAATTATTCGCAGTTATCTGTTATGAATGTGTTTTTACCGACTTGAGGAGAACGGATTATATATATGTATGTAAGTATGTAATATCCGTTATTTGTTTATTTGACTTTAGTGTTTGGAAATGCGTGGCTTAAGTGAATAATCACGACGCTCAAGGTTACCCCTGCCTTGTTGCTAAACATATTTTAGATAACCACAGTTAATAATATTGTAAATTAACAACAAACAGAAAATGTGAAAACGATATACGAAACATTACAATTTTGTTTATATTGACTTTTCTGGAATCATAAAGAATTAAAATTTGTTATGTGACAATTAATTAAAACACAAAAAAAATTGTTAATAACAATTATCGAAAATCGAAAAATATGGCAATAAATATTTATTTATATTTACATAGCCAAATTAAATGGAAAAATTTCCACATAAATTGTTGGTAAATAAATGTAATTATGTAATAAACTAATAGGAATTTCCGAACATACAATATTTTAAACATGCACGAAAAACATACTACAACAGCGCCATTAATATTATGTAGACGAAATACACCACCCTAGACATTGCCAGGCGATGATTAATTTACTTTATAATAGGTGGAACTTTACCAAAGGGTTTTTTTATTGACTAAAATCATAAATTTAAATACAAAATTTGCTGTAATTCATAACAGATGTCACTTTATTTAATTTTTTACATATTTTTTACATTATGTAAATTTAATTGCCATGTAAAAAATACATTTTTTACGCGTAAATTTGCGCGTAAATTATACGAGGTAATTTACCTGCACAACACTGCACACAGTAAAGAAATAATTTACAGAGCCACACATAGAGTGACTAGAAATGTATAATATTACAAATTACATAAAACTGTACATAAACGTATAGGAATGACAAATATAAAAGACAAAACCAAAAAAAGCTCATAAAATGTATGAGGCCCAAAACATAACTAACAAGAGCGGAGTTAATTATGATTAATGAATAAATAAATGAATCGCAAATAATAAAATTTATGGAGGCAGAAAGAATTTAACTTTATTTTTAATTTTTATAATTACATAATTTTCAACAATTTAAATTATGTTTTGTACAGTACACAAATACAAGTGTAGACAAAAAAAAAAAAAAACTTAAACTTAGAAGTTGCGCTTCCTCGCGTTTTTTTTTTGTTGCTTTTAATTTTTGTTTTGTGTTACTTAAAAAGAAAGTTCATTTTATTTTTAACGACATTCCATTGTTTTCCAGTTTAAGCTTTATTTGTCGAACAAAAACAAAGTTTTGTAAAAATTTCTGTTTTTTTTTTTTTTTTTTTTTTTGTGCTTTCTTGTTGTTAAGTAGCTTAAATGGATTTTTCATATTTTTCTTCTTAATTTTTTGTATACTTTATGCTTTAAAATGTATTTTTGTTTTAAGATAATTTTTCCACTCAAATTGTTGTCGTCTGCGTGTATCTTTGTATGTGCTGAGCTTTTGTTATAAAGTTGTTAAATACGTAAATATACTTGTAAATATAATGTATGGTGAACTACAGGAAGGAACACATTATGAAATTATTCGTTTTAAATATTTTAATTATTTTGATGTTTTTGTACATTTGAGTTGAAGAACGAAAAAGTTTATTATTTAATTATGATACGTTGTATTTTAATCCATGTATTTTAAATAAGGATGGACTGTCTTTTTCAAGAACTGGCAGCATTCCTGATGCATTAAGTATTAACAAGTTAGTTTGCTCGCAGAAACCTAAAGAAAAAAAAAATAAATATTTCGATTCCTGGAAATTTCTTAAATTATTATTTAATAAGGGAGGAACCAAGCAAAATCCTGCAATAAAATACAAAATAATGAGAGTGAATTGAAAATGTTTAATTGATTTCTGTTTTTCTGCTGCTACACTCGTACGTCTGCGTTTTTGAAACAGCTTTGGGGGGAAGAAGAAACGAAATGAATTAAATTTCCATTTCGCAGATTTCGATTTCCTTTATTTTTTATTTTTTTTTGGTTAAATTATAATTTTCTCATTTCGTTGAAGTTAAAGTTTTTTATCCTTTTTATTATGTATTTTTTTAAGTGGTTTATGTTTTTATTTTGAAATTTAACACTCGATTGATTGGTTAATTTATATAAGGCTTTTAATAAATTTAATGCGGTTTTTTTTTAGGATTTTTTTTAATCTTGAGCTGGATTACAATAGCTATACGTTTTTTTTTAAATTACATTTAATGTCTGCTGGGTTTGTGTTATAACATCATGATAGGAATTTCTGGGTAATCAAGAGTGCACTTATTTTAAAATAAATGACGCCTTCGATATCTTCAATTGATGTGATGTTCAAAACAAATGTCTTGTTTAAGGTTTTGTTTTTCTAACACTAGTTTTTAGTTCTATACCCACAAGTTAAAATGGCTAAACTCAACTCTAATCGATTTTCAAAATTTTGCTTAATTAAACTACTTGAAAAATTCTCTTTCCGTACAAAAAATCAACATTGCTCTTTGATATTTTATATAATTTTTACAGTCGAAAAACATAACGGCTAAACTAAAAAAGTATGAGCAAGCATTTGGTAAAACGGCTAAACTGAAATGTAAAATGTTTTTTTAATATTATTTTTTATGAAAAAGTCTAAAAATCACTTAATCAAACGTTTCGTAAAATGTATCAGTAAAAATTGATTTGGTAAAGTGACTAAACCTAAAATTAAAATTTTTCTAGTTATCGTTTTGTGTAAATGTAAAGTGATTAATCTCCAGTTTAACCGTTTTACCAAAATTTTTTAAATATTTTGAGAAGTTTAAACTCCGATTTAGTTCGTTTAACAAAAACTGATTTGAATTAGCTGTGGTTTACATAATTACATTTCGACTTTAGTTTTTTTACAAAAATTTATATTGTTGAATTTTAAAATAAACTTGATATTAAACGTTTTTCCGAGTGCAGAGAAATACTTAATGCAGTTAGTGCTGAAAAGTGAATTTTTTTAAATATAAATTTTTAGTGAAGTTGATAAAAAACTTTATATTAAAAATATGTTTTAGTTTCCAAATTCAATGCGAGCAACTAGATCACAGGTAATGGTGGCTTTGGCTTGAAAAAATACATCATGTGGAACCGTAGTAGTTGACAGTGATCGCAATAATCTACTAATATATAATTCACAGTGTGCGGCCGTAACGCTTTTCTTATATTTCCAATTTAGATGCTTGAATTTTATAACTGAGTAGTCCGAGTGATATAGGTGGTGACTTTTTAACAGGGAACTTCGAATAGAAAATGTTTCGGGTTCGATGCTCATCGAAGTACTATAAATTTTAATAATTTTTTTGCCTATAACGGTATTTCATTTTTTCAATACGAATAGAAAAACATAAAATTTTATATTGTAAGACAATGATTATAATGTAATATGTAATAATACATATTTTAAAACTGTAATGTACATTTAGGCTGGTACCGAAAATTATTTTTCGATATTCAATTTTTTCTAATAAGCTTTCGGGTTCGATCCTCACCAAGGACGTTTTGCATTATTTTTTTTTTTCATTTTATAACGGCATTTCATTACAACATAACGAATTGAAAACTATATCCTCTTTATTAAATAATATACCCAGTGTGAGGCGAGACGCTATTTGTATAATTATACACCCAACACACTAACACTACTACAAACTAAATGCACCAACACCTCATTGTATCAATATTTCGCGTATAATACGGCCCGCTGTAAATTTCAGCTAAGTGAGCCTTTTTTAATTCGTGGAGCCCTTTCGATGCAATCATGACCATAGGAACCATTGTAATATTAGTTTCAAATACTCATATAGGTATCGGGTGTGTTTATAAAAATAAGAAACTGAAATTTATTTTATTTCTTCAATTGTTTTGTTTAGTTCTTATGTTTTACGTGTGAATAAAGTGTTAAAATTGTGTCATTTTATTGAATTTAAAGATAGTTTTTTATTATTGCACTAACGTGTGAAAAATTAGAGCGAAACTTTCGCTCAATTTTTAACGAATTTACACAGACGTTGTGTAAATAGATTTGTTATATAGACCTTAATAAATGTAAGCAATATTAAAACTTTTGAAATGTCAATGTTCCCGAAAAAGATTAAATTATTTAAATTTTACTTTACATGAGAAATCAAAATTTTAAACTTTTTAACTAGAATGGAACGAGAAACTCCGGAAGGACGGAAATTGCGTTTGAATTGTGAACGACAACTAAGGTGGGGAAATCGACAGTCGCAAGAAGGTCGTCAACGCAATATTGAGCAAAAACGCCAACGACTTATAAATAAAATGCCGGGAGAAGGCATAATTCGCAGAGCTCAAAATGCAAATCGGATGCGAAGATCGAGAGCCGCTGGGAATTCATCGATTTTTGATCATGAAACCTTCCGAGACAATGAAATTAATGCTCACAGTTGTGGTGTGATGAATGTTGAATGTCGACATTGCCATTCTCTCAATTTTAGTGCGGAAAAATCGTCGGATGGAAACTTCAAATTTTGTTGCCACAAAGGAACTGTATTGCTTGAAACTAGCTGCCAGCAAATGCGACAATTTCCGTTTCTTCTTCATGAGCTTCTCAGTAATCCTCATCACTTACATTTTCGAGCCTTTCATGATAACATTCGATCGTACAACTCTATGCTTGCATTTGCTTCAATGGATGCGCAAATTCATCAGTTTCAAGGACGAGGCCCTTATGTTTTTCGCGTTCACGGTCAGATCTATCATCGTACTGGCCACATGCATCCAGCTGAAGGTGAGCAACGACAATATGCTCAACTATATGTTATCGACTCAGCTATGGCGAATCAGATCACATGAATCATCCTGCTAATTCGCGATTGAACGCAACTATTGTCAGCGCTTTGGATGAAATGATTCGAGAGCAAAATATTTATGCAAAAGCCTACCGAAATCTTGGTGAGGTTGAGCGGGAGGAAGAACAAGCAGCGGCAGCCGACAATCGAACGCTTCCCGTTGTGAACATGGCATTTCGGCGCGATCGTAATGACGATAGACGTCGTTACGATCTTCCAACAGTTAACGAGGTGGCAATGATTTTTCGCTCTGCCGACGGACAGCCTCCATTTGAACGTGATTTTCGAGTTTACCCACGTAATGATGAACAACCTCTCATCAACCTCAACATTTTAAGTTTACATTTGGATCCGATGACATACGTACTATTCTATCCTTTTGGAGAAGCTGGCTGGCAACCAAACATGCAAATGAATACCGCTCATTGTCCCGAGAGAAAACGAACTAAAATCACTCTTATGCAATGGAAAGTTGCACAAATTGCCATTCGAGTCGGTCGCTTCAATCCAATTCTCCATGGCGGAAAATTGTTTCAGCAGTGGGCTGTTGATGCTCATCTGCAAGTTGAAGCCAACAATTTGAACTTTGTGCGCAATCAGCAGGGACGCTTACGAGTCGAGCAATATCGAGATCTAATGGACGTTTTGAATAATGTGGCAATTCGTCATGGAACTACAGTTAGTCGATATGTCATCTTGCCATCTTCATTTCAAGGTTCCCCTCGCAACATGCGCGAAAAGTATCACGACTCTATGGCAATTGTGGCAAAGTACGGCAAGCCTGATCTTTTCATTACTATGACATGCAATCCCAATTGGCCAGAGATTAGAGAGAACCTTTTTCCTGTACAACAGCCCGGTGACAGACCAGATTTGGTTGCTCGAGTGTTCAGCATTAAGTTGAAAGCACTACTCGATGACATAGTAAAGAACAAGGTTTTTGGAAATGTCATTGCATACGTTTACACGATTGAGTCTCAAAAAAGAGGACTTCCCCATGCTCACATGCTCTTCATTCTGGCCAATGACTCAAAAATCGACACAGCCAAGAAGATTGATCGATTTGTGTGCGCTGAGATTCCTGAACAGCAACTGGAACCCATATTGCATGAAATCGTTGTTCGCTCGATGATACATGGACCTTGCGGCAATGAGAACCCACTTGCACCTTGCATGGAAAAAGGTGAATGAGCAAAAAGATTTCCGAAATCCTTTTGCAAGGAAACGTTAACCGAAGTTAATGGTTTTCCCATTTATCGTCGTCGTGAAGGAATTGAGATTCAAATAGGAGAAAGGAAAATTGATAATCGTCATGTCGTTCCATACAACAAATTTTTAACACGCAAATTCAATTGTCACATTAACGTCGAATCCTGCCAAACCGTTCAAGCAATCAAGTACATTTTCAAATATATATACAAAGGATATGATTGTGCTTCTGTTGAATTAAGTGCACAAGGACCGATTGTTCATGATGAAATTAAGTAATTTCTCGATGCGCGTTATGTTTGTGCTCCTGAAGCAATTTGGCGACCTCTCGAAAATCCAATGAACGATCGATCGCATGTTGTTTATCGTCTTGCCATCCATCTTCCTGACGAACAAATGGTTTATTTTCAAGACGGCCAAGAAGATGCTGCAGCTGATCGAGCTCAACACCGATACACACATCTGACTGCATGGTTTGAGCTTAACAAGCACGAAGACGAGAATGCTCGACAATATTTGTATTCCGAAATTCCTGAGCATTACGTATTTGACAAAACTTTTTGCATTTGGAAAGTTCGCAAGCAGAGAGGAGATAGGATTATCACTCGAATGTATGCTGTCCGTCCGAAAGATCGCGAGCGCTTTTATTTGAGACTGCTATTACAACACATTCGTGGAGCTCAAAGTTTTACCGATCTTAAGACCGTCGATTCAGTGATTTTTGACACCTTCAATGATGCAGCACGAGCCATGAACCTTCTTGAGGATGATAGCGAATGGGAACGATGTTTAAGTGAAGCAAGTCATGTGTGCATGCCGCATCAAATTCGCCTAACATTTGCTTTGATTTGTGTCTTCAATTCGCCAAAAAATCCTCTTGCGCTTTTCGAGCAATTCTAGGAGTATTTAATCGCCGAATACATCATGTATTTCGATCACATAACCGCTGAAAAGAAACTGCTTCAAGACATTGAGGTTATTTTGCGCATGAATGGAATGAAATGCACAGATTTTCGCCTTCCTGAACCGGGCCCGATTCAAAACGTCGAACATGTTTTCGATGTCAAAGAGCAAGCTCAAATGGCCATAAACTTGATCGCCACCCTTAACCCAATGCAGCGTGCCATTTTCGAAGAGATTGCTGCTGTAATTGATGATTCGATGGCTGAGTCGAGATTTTTCTTCCTCGACGGTCCTGGCGGTTCGGGAAAAACTTACCTTTACAACACTTTGATGAGTTATGTAAGAGGCCAGAGTAAAGTTGTTCATGCTTTCGCCACGACAGAAATTGCAGCGGATTTATTAGTTGGTGGTAGAACTGCCCACAGTGGTTTCAAAATCCCGCTTTCTGCTAACGTAACATCGGTGTCATCTATGAAAATCCCCTCGCAGGAATCCATTAAATTACGAGAAGCTGCAATGCTCATTATCGATGAGGCTTCAATGCTTTCTTTGCATTCTCTTAGAGTGATTGATCTGCTTCTGCGAGGAATCATGAATAATATTCGTCCTTTCGGTGGCAAGCTTCTCATCCTTGACGGTGACTTTCGACAAACCTCAAATGTGTTCCCAGAGGAAAAAATGCTGATATCATCGAAATGTGCGTGAAAAATTCTCTTTTGTGGCGGCATGTGAAGCAGCGAACTCTCATCACCAACATGCGAGCATTTGGACAACGAGAGTTCAACGAATGGGTTTTGCAATTGGGCGATGGCAGATTGCGAAATGATCTGGAAGAAGCCGATCCCGATTTAGTCGAAATTCCTGAGGAAATGATAGAGCGTGGAAACATCATTCGATCAATTTTTGGAGTTGAAATTCGAACAACAACTGCTGATGAAATCGCCGATGTCGCCAACAAGATCATTCTCAGTCCAAAAAATGTTCATGTCACAAAGCTCAACAATGCCATTCTCGATCTTTTACCGGGAGATGCAACAACCTTCGTGAGCATTGACTCAATGATCTCCGACGACCCGAACGATGCAATCGATTTTCCAGTCAAATTTTTGAATTCTCAGACCCCTTCTGGCATGCCTCCTCATTCACTGAAATTGAAAGTTGGTGCGTTCATCATGTTGCTAAGGAATTTGGATCCAAAGAAGGAACTTCTGAATGGAACTCGATTGATCGTGAAAAAGCTGTTCAGGAATTGTATCAAGGCGGAAATAATCGCAGGCAGCAATAAGGGATCGGAAGTTTGCATCCCCCGAATCGACTTGGAACCAAGCGAGAGCAGCTTAGGATTTCAAATGAAGCGACGACAATTTCCCATCATTTTGGCTTTTGCAATGACGATTAACAAGGCTCAGGGACAATTATTCGATAAGGTTGGGGTGTTTTTACCAGAACCTGTTTTTGCTCATGGCCAGCTTTATGTAGCTTTAACGCGAGTACGAAATCATGAAAACCTTAGAGTGCTGATCAACAATTTCTCATACCAAGGCGAAATAATAAATGATAACTGTACATTTACAAGAAACGTTGTGATAAAAGAATTATTGAATTAATATTAAATTGTCTTATTTCGTATTATTTTAGGAAAAAAAAAACATTTTACTTTTCAGGCTATGGGGCCATATTACGTAACGCTTCATGGAGGTGGCTTCATGATTTGTTACGATTTGTTAAAGATAGGGAGGAGTGAACATAGATCATATCATTGATAGCCCGTTTTCTTAATTGCAAAATTCACTTTCACGTGATTAAAATAATTTAAAAATGTGAATACTTTTATGTTACGCCTGGGAGAGGGAGGGGTTTTGAAATATGTTACGATCTTTTAGAAAGGGGAAGTAAGGGGTATAAAAAGCAAATAAATATGTGAACTACTATATATTGAGTTTTCAGAAACTTCCGTCAGTTTTGACGGGTAATTACTAGTGGAAAGATATGCTTCAAATAAAATTTCTTTAAAGATTATAATAATATACGATTACTCTTTAAATGTTATTTAGGATGTAGTACTAATTTTAATGAGCCATTAGAATCCAACCAAGACCGGAAAAAATAAATTCAATTGAAAACTTTAGGCAAATTTTTACATAAGATAGATTAATTTTTTCATTCACTTAGGGAATGAAGGAGACGTGCTTCCAGTGATACATAACGAAACCGAATCAATTTATCGGTTTTTTTAATTGAAATGCCGAGGTTTTCATCAATGGCAGCTAATTTTGGATGGCAAGAAAACACTAGATATGCAAGACAAGATAATATGCAAAACATAAATATGGCAAATGATGAATTAAACGATGATGAATTCGATGACAGCGACAAAGATCCGAATTATCATCCTTCTAATTCTTCTTTTGATGAAACTGAACTGGAGGAGATGGGACAACAAGTAGAGGATGGTTTAGAGAACGTGTGTGGAACAACCACTGAGGAAGAAAACACCAGAGCAAATAGAAAACGAAAGCGCAACAGCGGCCAAACGTACGTCACGGGAAACCAAAACTTGGTTAAGGGACGAATATTTTCAGCTCTAAAAGATTGCCGACGAAAGTGTGCCAGTAAAATACCAATCGAACAGCAAAGTGAAATTTTCCATAGTTATTGGAAACTTGGCGAATATAATTTGAGATTATTGTTTGTTTCTGAAAAATACAAAAACAAAGACTCTTTTCAAAAGTCAAACTTCACCTAGAAATCGTATCCATACTACCGTATACCGTTTGGATATAAATAATCAACGAGAACAAGTGTGTCAGAAGTGCTTCCTATAGTGTAAGGTGAAACAAATCGTTTTTTGAAAGCGGTTATAAACAAAAAGCTGCACTTGGAAGCGACATAGATAATTGATAATCGGGGCAGACATACACGGAACCACAAATTAAATGAAGAAAAAATGAAAGAAATCAAAGACCATATACATTTTTTTCCTGCTTACGAGATTCACTATTAACGTAAAAGATCTGCTCAAAAATACCTACAGGCTGATTTAACTATCACAAAAATGTTTGAGCTATACAGTGATAAATGTAGTGATCCAGTTTCGATCTCAAAATATAGAGAGGCGTTTGGTACCATGGGTATTAAATTTAAGAAACCGAAAGTGGACACTTGTAACAAATGTGACACGTTTAAATCGAAACTGAACTATGCAAATGAAAACGGAAAGTTCGATATTATAGTTAATCAAAAAAAAAAAAAACATCATGAGCAAGCTGATTTTGCGTAAAAGGCCAAAGCAAATGATAAGAAGTTGGCGGAAACTAATCAGAGAATGATTGTTGCAACATTCGATTTACAGCAGTGCCTTCCGACTCCATTTCTGCAGACGTCAATTCAATTTAACGGTTCACAACTGCGGATCGAATGTTCCATACAGTTTTCTTTGGAATGAAACAATAGCTCGGCGAGGTGGAAATGATATAGTATCATGTTTGTTTCAGTATCTGAAATACTTACCAGCGGTTTTTTATTCCGATTCATGCCCTGGACAAAATAAAAATGCTTTTGTGGCTATGATGTTACATATTTCAGTACTATGCAGCCAAAACTTAAATGTAATCGATCACAAGTTCCTAGAGCCCGGCCACACGCATATGGAATGTGTTGTAGATCTTGCTGTTATTGAACGCTAAAAAAGAAATACGTCTTTCAAAATTCATCACCCACGTGATTGGTCGCAGTTTATTCGAAGTCTCACTACCAAAACGAAATTTATTGTACATGATATGACCAGAGAGGAATTTATCAACTTTGCGTTTGCACTAAAAAACGAACAGATAAAGAAGGTAACCGATTCAAATGGAAAGATGTAAAATGGTTGAGATACTCAAAAGAGTTTGGGATTATCCAATATAAAACATCATTAAACGAAGAAGAACCATTTAGGACATTAAACATCCGAAAACGTGGCTACAATGAGTTCAACTTAAAAGACCTCACACTGCTCTATAGTGACGAGCAAAAAATTAGCTGGGAGAAAAAGCGTGACTTATTGGATTTGCTTCCTCTAATTGATCCGGCTTTTCACAGTTTTTATGCAAATTTGTCAACTGTAAATGGTGCAAATGACGTGCATATGAACGCTAATACTGAAGATGAAGTATCTTCCGAGAAACCCGAATAGTTGGAATAAATAATTATTTTACTATGCATCATTAAATATTAAACTCTCTGTGTATTATTTCTGTTTATATACATTAAAGGAATTCAATTTACTCTTAATTTTGTTTACTACAATTAGTGCATAGACTTTTACCATTGATTTTTTTGGTCTAAATTTTAAGTGAACTATTAAATAATTTTCGTAAACCGACCAAAGTTTATTTTATTTCATCATAAAACAAAAATTAAATTTGGAAAACTGGCTTAAGTCGACATAGGCATTGTTGGAATTTGTTTAGTAAAGTGACTAAATTTCGCAAAGTGGCTAAATTTTAATTTTACCTTCTAGTTCATTACACATCCGTTACTTTGGAAAACTGATACCACAGGTCTTTAAAGAATCTAGAGACTTTAAAGACTCAGAGATAAATAAACCTCAAAATTATTAAAAAATTAGTGAAAAACTTTTATGAAATTTTGGTGCAAAAGATTAATTCGTTCTCCTGAAAATGTGATACATTTGAGTTTAGCCATTTTAACTTATGGGTATAGAGTTAGTATAAACAAGTTTAGTGTAAATTTTTGATTTTTTTAAATTTTAAATGAAATATGTTTGAAGCCTTTTTTCCAAAATTTTTGAACTTTTTGATGTTATACTGATCTGTTAAAATTAAGGAAGATCTCTCTTAGGGAAAATAATTTTAAGGTGGTTTTATAAGCTTTAAACTGAAATAAAAGGCTATAATGAAACAAAAGGTTCTCTCACGTACTGGGCACTGTTCATGTTGTAAGATTTGAAGAAAACAGTTTTCTCTTTTGATGGTTTACTTTGGATCTGTTATTGTTTGAGCCGTATAAGTTTAGTGAGCCGAAGATAAGTTTTTCACAGAAAATGTAGCTGCACAATGTATTTTGGAAAAATTTTAAATAAATAATGGAACGGAGTATTTTTTTACAAAAATATTTAAGAAGGATCATACAAAATTTTAAATTTCTTACGAATAATTGCATCAAATAAACCGACAAATATTCATAAAATTGTGTGACAATTATGTGATACCTTTACCATTAAATACATGTCGAATTGGAAGTTGAATTCTCAACAAATAGTCCAAAATGAATTCCACAGTTAAACCATCAATTACGCACAAAATATCAGAAAATATAAGCATGTGAAGTTATCCCAGTTTTTCATCCCAGAAAAAATAAAAATGTTCATCAGGTAACACTATCTCATCCCATCCCAGTTTTTTTCTATACATATTAAAAATGTAAATAAAAAATAAAATGATGATAACATTTTTTCATCCCATCCCAGCTTTTTCTATATAGTGTATTTCGAATACAAAATATTCAATATAAACTAATCATAATTTTAAATTCTTTATTACCGATCTCATAAGAACTTAGTAGGCCGGAAATGATTCTTTATATTTTGAGTTGGTAATAGTATAGACTAACTTTGGTGAAAATCTTAGATCAGCCGTATGGGTGCAATTTTCACAATCGGCCAACTTCCAAATGAGTTCATATAAAATAATCAAAATTTTAAATTCTTTATTACCGATCTCATAAGAACTTAGTAGGCCGGAAATGATTCTTTATATTTTGAGTTGGTAATAGTATAGACTAACTTTGGTGAAAATCTTAGATCAGCCGTATGGGTGCAATTTTCACAATCGGCCAACTTCCAAATGGGTTCATATAAAATAATCAAAATTTTAAATTCTTTATTACCGATCTCATAAGAACTTAGTAGGCCGGAAATGATTCTTTATATTTTGAGTTGGTAATAGTATAAAGAATCATTTCCGGCCTACTAAGTTCTTATGAGATCGGTAATAAAGAATTTAAAATTTTGATTATTTTATATGAACTCATTTGGAAGTTGGCCGATTGTGAAAATTGCACCCATACGGCTGATCTAAGATTTTCACCAAAGTTAGTCTATACTATTACCAACTCAAAATATAAAGAATCATTTCCGGCCTACTAAGTTCTTATGAGATCGGTAATAAAGAATTTAGAATTTTGATTATTTTATATGAACTCATTTGGAAGTTGGCCGATTGTGAAAATTGCACCCATACGGCTGATCTAAGATTTTCACCAAAGTTAGTCTATACTATTACCAACTCAAAATATAAAGAATCATTTCCGGCCTACTAAGTTCTTATGAGATCGGTAATAAAGAATTTAGAATTTTGATTATTTTATATGAACTCATTTGGAAGTTGGCCGATTGTGAAAATTGCACCCATACGGCTGATCTAAGATTTTCACCAAAGTTAGTCTATACTATTACCAACTCAAAATATAAAGAATCATTTCCGGCCTACTAAGTTCTTATGAGATCGGTAATAAAGAATTTAAAATTTTGATTATTTTATATGAACTCATTTGGAAGTTGGCCGATTGTGAAAATTGCACCCATACGGCTGATCTAAGATTTTCACTAAAGTTAGTCTATACTATTACCAACTCAAAATATAAAGAATCATTTCCGGCCTACTAAGTTCTTATGAGATCGGTAATAAAGAATTTAAAATTTTGATTATTTTATATGAACTCATTTGGAAGTTGGCCGATTGTGAAAATTGCACCCATACGGCTGATCTAAGATTTTCACCAAAGTTAGTCTATACTATTACCAACTCAAAATATAAAGAATCATTTCCGGCCTACTAAGTTCTTATGAGATCGGTAATAAAGAATTTAAAATTTTGATTATTTTATATGAACTCATTTGGAAGTTGGCCGATTGTGAAAATTGCACCCATACGGCTGATCTAAGATTTTCACCAAAGTTAGTCTATACTATTACCAACTCAAAATATAAAGAATCATTTCCGGCCTACTAAGTTCTTATGAGTTCGGTAATAAAGAATTTAAAATTATGATTATTTATATTGAATATTTTGTATTCGAAATACACTATATAGAAAAAGCTGGGATGGGATGAAAAAATGTTATCATCATTTTATTTTTTATTTACATTTTTAATATGTATAGAAAAAAACTGGGATGGGATGAGATAGTGTTACCTGATGAACATTTTTATTTTTTCTGGGATGAAAAACTGGGATAACTTCACATGCTTTAAAATATTTGATTTTATTACCTCAAAAAAGCTGTCGAATTTGTGGTTGAATTTTCCACAAATATTTCAAAAAGTCTTCCACGAAAAACCGATTAATTCGGTTTAAAAATTTTTTTTACAACAATCACCATTTATGTGAAATTTTTGTCGTTTCTTTGTGTCGCATGGTTTCTCGGGTTCTTTCGCTATTATTTTTATAAACAAAAACTTTAATTAAAGGAAATCACAAAAATGATAAAACCTGGTAATAGACCTGATGATCAAATCTAAACCTGTTTTTACACGGTTATCTTTTACACGTTTTTTGTTTTTCTTTTTTTTTTTTTTGAATGATCACAATTGCGCAGCAAATAACAAAAGATAAAAGGAATTCCGTTACTTTTTATTGTTTTAGATACTAACAAATGAGTACACGTAAGCCTGTTTTTACACGGTCCTTTTTACACGATTTTTTTTTACACAATAGGAACGAATCTACGTGTTAAAACCGGGTTAGGTGGAAGTGATATTGTGACGGTGACACCTAGTGTGTAATAGAAGAATTTAAATGAATAGCTCAATGTGTAACTGTACTAAAATGGAGTTTTCCATGATAAAAATTGTTACGTAATGTCTCTACGCTATTCTAACTAAAAAAGTCATGAGCTTTCTAGAAGTTTGGTTGTGTATATAAAAAGGCGAACGATAGAGTAAAGATTAAAAAGGAATTAAAAAGTGAATTAAAAAGTGTTTTTGTGGAAATAAAAATTATAAGTGTTCAGTAAAAATTTGAGAATAATTTACATAAAGTGATTTTGTGAATTTTTATTAATAAACTGTGTTGTAATAATTCTTGTGTGAAATAAATAAATTCGTTGGTGATAAATTAAATTGTTTTTGTATTATTGACAATCCAGTGATACGAACCGTAATTGACAAGGCAAAAACGTAACAATATTGTTACGTTTTTGCCTTGTCAATCAAGGTTCGTATCACTGGATTGTGAATAATACAAACTCAATTCAATATATTACCAACGAATTTATTTATTTCACAAAATTTATTATAACACAGTTTATCAATAAAAATTCACAAAATCACTTTATATAAATTATTCTTAAATTTTACTGATCACTTTTACTTCATTTATCGCACTACAACACTTTTTTTAAATCACTTTTTAATTCCTTTTAATCTTTATACTATCGCTTACCAAATATCACTGATCCAATTCGATTTCGTTCGCCTTTTTATATACACAAACCAAACTTCTAGAAAGCTCATGATTTTTCTAGTGAGAATAGTGTAGAACAATTTTATCATGGAAAATTCCATTTAGAACAGTTTAACATTGAACTATTAATTTTAACTTATCCTATTACACACTAGGTGTCACCGTCACAATATGTATGTTTGCATACAATAACAATTAGTTCGCTGCTAACCGACAGATGTCATATAAAAATGGCTTTAATTATAAATTGTCCGTCATACGAATGAAGACGAAGTGATAACTATGAGCATTAAACCGTTGACATATCAATGTTTAATTGTCTTGTAAAAGGATATAAAGTCAGCAATGAGATATAAATAATTAATAAACGTAGATTTTAAAAATGTTAGAATTCTATATCTCATTCAGTGCTTTATATCCTTTCAAAGAAAGCATATGAGGCCCGTAATAACTTACGTATACTCTAAAATCATTAAAGATATTTTAAATCATTAAAGTTAGAAAAATAATTATTTTGTATGTATAATATTCGTTAAATTTGTAAATTATGCTATAATTTGATTTGGCTTGAAATTTTTTAAATTAAAGTCGTTAATTTCTTAAAATTATTATAATATAAAATATGTAAAATTCTTATAACATTTAAAAAAATTGAAATTTCTAAAAATGTAATTTCAAGTAATTGCTGCAGCCAGTGACGTGCGTGTATTTTTGCACCTGCGGAGCAGGTGAAGGTGAAACCCATTCAAAAAATATCTTCCATTAACGAGTTATAAAAAATCTAGAATTGTGTGTTTCAAAAAGTCTTGAATGACCTGTAAAAAATTCTGTTAATATGAATTATGCTCAATTTTCGAATATTTTGTATAAATTTTGAAAATTTTTAAAAATATCATCAACACAAATCTTCAAGATCTTGAATAATTTGAAAAATGTCGAGAATTTCTTCAGATTTTAGTATAAATCTCTCATGGATATGAAAATATTGAGAAATATCCAAACATTTTAAATCTAAATTATGTGGACTAATCTGAATGATTATCCTGAAAAATCTCAAATAATTTTGAATTTAAGGAACCACAAAAAATTTCAAATTATCAATCAATTATCAAAGAAGTAGGTAAAATTTTGTAACTTAGGCTGCGGTCGAATTTTCGAGTAAATCAGCTAAATTCGGTAAATGGATTTACCATATTTTTATGGAGGGTAAACGAAATAAAAAAAATGCTAAATTATTCACGTTTAGATCCTTTATTCCCTATTATTATAAGAATTAAATGAGCATAAAATACGAAAAATGCGAAATTTAACAAAAAAAAAAAAAAAAACGCACACTAAACGCACTCAGTAAATTATTTACCCGAGAATTCGACCACATCCTTAATACTAGAATGAAAATAAATCAATCGTACTTTTCCAAGTAATTTTAGAACCAATTTATTTGAGTTCATGTTTATATAGATAAAAATTATGATGAAATAACATTTGTGAACGAACCTTAGGTTCGAATTTGTATGAATTAAAATAAATTGCTCTGAAAATTACTTGGAAAAGTATGATTGTTTTATTTTCATTTTTAAAGTACATATACATCCAACATAAAAATTTCTCAAAACTTATACTAGAATCTCACATAATCCGGATTATTCTCGAAAAAACTCTGAGATGTTCAAATAAATTAAATAATTATGAAAATTTCAAATAATTTCGAATAATTTTGGAAATATCGAATGCCGAAGAATAATCCCATCTGAAGGAATCCTGAGTAATACTCCTTAATCTCAAAAATCCTGAAAATCTTCAAAAATCTAGAAAATCTTAAATAATCTTTAAAAATTTAGAAAATTAGTAACATTCTCGGATAACATGCTTAATTCAAGAAAAGAGTTAACGTAATAGTTAAATAAAAATTCAATATGGAATTTAGCCTTTTTTAACAAAATTATAAATCAACATTTATTTTTCACAAATTAACATTTAAACTTTATTATTATTTAATATTTCGGCATTCATGCCATTTTCAAAAAATACACTGAAAACAATTAAAAACAAGTTAAAATTAATTATTTACTATACATCGTTAATTTAATTTTATATAATGCACAAATTCTCTTGTATATTATAATCAACTTACATAAAAGTTTAATTTTTAAAAAACATTATAAAATCCTTACACTATATTTTAGATTTGATACATTATACAATAGTACATTAAATAAATAAATAAATAAAAATGATTTAAGATACAACTTAAAAAATTAAAAGAAAAGTTTTTGAAAATTTCCTAATTAAAGTGGAACGAAATCTAAAGAAAATAATGAAAAATAACAAAGACATAATAATTTTACCAAGTGATAAAACGAAGAAAACGGTAATCATGAATAAGAGTGAATATATCCAAAAAATGAAGAATTTACTCTCAGACACTAACACATACGAAATTGTACATAAAGATTTAACTACATCTACTAATAATAACCTGAATAAATTATTAAAATCAGTTAATATGAGTTCGACATTAATAAAACAAGTAACCACAAAACATCCTACATGTCCTAGAATGTACGGATTACCAAAAACACATAAGGTTGATATTCCACTTCGGCCGATAGTATCCACTATAGACTCTCCAGGGTATCTTCTATCTAAGTACATGAGTAAAGTTCTTAAAAATCTTACTAATTATAGTAGATACAATATTAGAAATTCATTGGAATTTAAATCATATATCAAGAATATACAACTAAAATAAGAGGATATTTTGGTTTCTTTTGATGTCGTATCCTTATTTATGAATATTCCGACAACAATAGCAATTAAGGAGATAAAACTTAAATGGGAAGAAATTAAACATAGTACGGAATTAAGTAAAGATAATTTTATAAAATTGCTAAAGTTTATAATTAATGAAAATAATTATTTTAAATTTGAAAATACATTTTACAAACAAAAATTTGGACTAGCGATGGGGAATCCTCTATCCCCAGTGTTAGCAGACATCGTTATGGAGAAGTTGTTTAAAAAAACGTTAAAAAAACTAGCAAGACAACCTACGTTCATTAAAAAATATGCCGATGACATAATTATGGCGTTGCCACTTAATTTAGTAGATATAACAAAAGCAACAATGGAGAACTTTGATGAACACATTAAGTTTACGTCTGAACTGGAAAAAAAAATAATGAGATTCCATATTTATGTAGATATCAAGCTTATAAGGGACAACTGAAACATAAAAACAGATTGGTATAAAAAATCTATGTGTTCGGAAAGATTACTTAATTATCTTTCAACACATCCAAAGAAAATGAAATTAAATGTTGCCTTAGGTTTCGCGTTAAGAGTGTTAACATTATCTGATAAAGAATTCTGGTGCAATAATGTTATGATAATCAAAAACTTATTATATAAAAATAATTATCCAGAAGATATTATAAAACGAACAATTATACAAGCGAAATGTAAAGCAACTCTAATATTAAGAAATAATGTGCAGCTTCCAGCAGAAAACCAGTTGAATAGAAATACAACATTTGTAATTAATAGCACACAATCTATTTTGAATAATGACAACGGTGTCTTAGAATTTCCCCTAATTAACAACAGTAATAATACAAATAATAACAATGGTATGAACTTAAATGAAAATCAAAATATTTGTATTAATAATAATAATAATAATAATAATAATAACGGAAATAATAATATTAACAATAACAGTAATAATAATAATAACAATAATAGTAATATTCCACAAACAAACATTATATTTGCTCCGCTCACATATATACCTGATGTATCTGACAGAATACTTAAAATCATATCTAGAAATAATAAGAATAGGTAATAAAGTCCCTAATAAATTAAATAATCAATTTTCTAAACTTAAAGACAAAATACCGATACAACAGCAGCATAATGTAGTTTATGAAATACCGTGTGAATGTCGTAAAACCTACGTGGGCCAAACAAAACAAATCCTAAAACAACGCATTCAAAAACATAAAAGTGACGTAAAGTTAAAAAATAAATCCACAGCTTTAAGCACCACACTCTATTGACAACAATCATAAATTTAATTTTGAGGGTACAAAAATAATTTACCACGAGAAATGGGAAAAATCTAGGCTAATCTTGGAATCTGCTCATATTAGCTTAAACACAGCGAAAAACATTAATTTTAAAACTGACACCAACAACCTCTGCAGAGAATATAAATTTATTATACAAGCTTATAAAAATAAAAATATAAGAAATAGACAGTAGTGTATAGTTAAAAAGTGTTGGTAAATAATAAATTAGCGCGAATTTAACAATATAAATGCTTTTCAATTTCACGCATACAAAAATAGGATTTTAAGTAGGCTTAGTTAAAATAATTATATGTATATAGGCAATTCTGGGCTTATTGAGGATGGAATTCTAATAATAATATTTTAAACAAGACCAGATTTTTAATATGTTAAGTTGTATCTTAAATCATTTTTATTTATTTATTTATTTAATGTATTATTGTATAATGTATCAAATCTAAAGTATAGTGTAAGGATTTTATAATGTTTTTTAAAAATTAAACTTTTATGTAAGTTGATTATAATATACAAGAGAATTTGTGCATTATATAAAATTAAATTAACGATGTATAGTAAATAATTAATTTTAGCTTGTTTTTAATTGTTTTCAGTATATTTTTTGAAAATGGCATGAATGCCGAAATATTAAATAATAATAAAGTTTAAATGTTAATTTGTGAAAAATAAATTTTGATTTATAATTTTGTTAAAAAAGGCTAAATTCCACATTGAATTTTTATTTAACTATTACATAAATACAATATTATCCATTATATAAACAACATATTATTGAAAAGAGTTAACGACCAAAGAGTTAAACCTCCAACCCATAATTCTATCTATTCTATTCTATTCTGACCAAACTAAACTATGGAAGATCGCTTTGAGAACTAGCTTGGATTTCAAAACTACGTTAAACTTATTATTAAATGAATATCGTGTATGTATAGTCATATTCCTAAATTCATTTGTATCCTCCAAAGTCGAAACTCTAATGTCGTTTTCGATTGATTTTTTACCCCTCTTTGAAAGTTTAACCTCAATTTCTTCGTCAATCGAACATAAACACCGAATTGCGTTCTGTCATCTGTCAAATCATATTAAAACGACAAGTCAAATCGAAAATTACAGCACAATGACAGTACTGTTTAGTGCATTTGTAAAAAGAGGGGTAAAACTACCAAAAAAACTGGAGTAGTCGAAATTGCACTGGTGTAGCTGTCAGTGCAATTTTTTTTGGTCAATCGAATATTTCCAGGGTAAAAAAATTACACTTTTTGCACTGAGTGCAATTCAATTTGGTCAATCGAAATCCACATAAACTAAAACTTTTCGATTGCATTCGTTTGATTTCATTTCATTACGAAAAATAGTAAAGTTTGTTTGATTTTTTAATGATAAATACTTCTTCAAACAGACAATTTTACTTAACTGAATGTGTAAATGTGTCAACATAATTAGACAGTTCTTCTGTGTTTGCCTATGAAAATATCTCCACCACAATATAGATTACAGACAAATAGATTGTAACGATTAAATCGCTATAAGAAGGGGCGGAGGCGGCCACGTTTGTGTTGAAATTGACCATGATATGTATGAGAATGGATCTATTCTGAGTTGTGATCAATATAGTTGTCAAATAAAAAAAAATATTTTACGGTTGGCGATGAACGCTCGATGGAGATGGACGTGTTTCTGTATATCTCCCTAAGTGAAATTTTTTTATATTTTGTTTTATTTTAAATTAAAATTTATTTTTGTTTTAGGTTAAATTAAATTAAATTAATTAAATTAGTGTTAATAAAAAAGTGTGCAAATTAATTTAAAAGTGTTAACTGAAGATTACTATTTTGGAAAAAAATTGGGGTTGAGTGGGGAATTAAAGTTTAAATTCAAAATGTTGAAAATTACAATGTGAATTTCGATTCCCATTTTTGATTACAATTACGGTCATTTCCATAATCTTCATTAGTATTCAAAAGTTTTGTTTAGTGTAGTGAATTAATTTAAAGTGAGAAACGTGAGGAAACGTGGTTGAAAATCAAGCAACTGTACCTAGCTGGTATCGTTTATTAAGGTGTTTTCTTATCACATATATGTACTAGTCTATATTTAGTATATGAATTATGGATAGATATGAATTATGTAAATAAAAAAAAAAATTTGTTGTTCTTTTATATTTGTATATATTTTATTATGTGATTTGCTTCGCCCAATGTCTATACTGGCCGTAAAATTAGAAAAATGTGTCGTTATAGAATTTCTAGTCATGAATGAACATGTTTTAATTTATTCTTACTATTTCTCGATTGACAATGTATATAGTAGAAGTATAAACAGATAAATGATTACATTGCGTCACGACGCAAATGATTATAGAAGTATGTAGTAGGTTTTGTTTGTGTTTGTATCGATATGCAAATACGTATTGCACATCATTGTGTGTGGCGTGCAATCAGATGAGTTGCTGTAGACCTACTCTAAATCAAAACCATACAGAATTTCCGAAGTCTAGGCGAACAAGAAATTAGGATTGAACATTTCTGAATTCGCTTCCACTATGGTTTTATATCCGATATTCAAAAAATTTTACTGCTGGTCAGAAGGAAGCAATCTATTTTTGAATGAAATTTTGGAAAATCGATATACAACCATAGTGGAAGCGAATTCAGAAATGTTCAATCGTAACTATCCGTTCCTCTAGATTTCTAAAAAACTGTATGGTTTTCCATGAGAGTAGGTCCACAGTAACTTATTATTGGTTTCCGTTAGAATGCGCGCTTTACAGGAACAGCAGAAAAATTTTGGAAAATCGATATACAACCATAGTGAAAGCGAATTCAGGAATGTTCAATCCTAACCACGTGTTCCCCTAGATTTCGGAAAATCTGTATGGTTTTCCATTAGAGTAGGTCCACAGTAACTAATATGTAGACAGTTTCCGTTAGAATGTGCGCTTTTCAGGAACAGGAGAAAAAATTTGGAAAAATTGAAATTAAACCATAGTATTAGCGAAGATTTCGGAAAATATGTTTGGTTTTCCTTTAGAGTAGGTTCAAAGTAACTCATGATTGGTTTCCTTTAGAATGCGCGTTTTTCAGGAACAGGAAGAAAACTTTAGAAATATCGATATACAACCATAGTGGAAGCGAATTTAGAAATGTTCAATCCTAATAACCCGTTCCGCTAGATTTTGGAAAATCTGTATGGTTTTCCCTTAGAGTACTTTCACAGTAACTAATAGATGGCTTCCGTTAGAATGTGCGCTGTCCATACCTTAAATCGATTTGTAACCGTTGATTTCGGAAAATCTGTATGGTTTTTCTTTAGGATTCACAGTAACTCATAATTGGTTTTCGCTAGAATGCGCGCTTTTCAAGAACAGCAGGAAAATTTTGGAAAAACGATATTCAACCATAGTGGAAGCGAATTCAGAAATGTTCAATCCTAACTATCTGTTCCCCTATTGATTTCGGAAAATCTGTATGGTTTTCCTTTAGGGTAGGTCCAAAGTAGGTAACTCATAATTAGTTTCCGTTAGAATGTGCACTTTTTTCGAACAGGAGGAAAATTTTGAAAATATCGATATACAACCATACCAACCCTAACTACCCGCTCCCTTAGATTTCAGAAAATCTTTATGATTTTCCTTTAGAGTGAGTAATTAATTAAATATAGATTTTCATTATAGTTGCTGTAAATAAGGAAAAGCCGGAAACAGTTTTAATTTTAAAATAATTCATTTAAACCAATAATTTTTTTTTGAAATGAAATTGCATTGGCGGCAATATCTTAGGGAGATGAAATGTTTGTTCAATTTGTATTTAGTTAAAAGAAATTGTTTTAAATATATTCGTAATATGTATTTTTAGTTTATAGGTAGTTTTTTATTGTGAAGTTTTTACACATACATTGAAATGATTTGTCATTTTTAGGAAACTTAGGAAAAACTTCACAATCGTAAGTTCGAATTTGATGCTGATGTCTTTTATTCTAGTTGCTTTGATTTAACTTAGGTAAAAGAAAGTAAAAGTTTAAATAAATACAAAACGTCCGATCAAATATTGGGTTGCCGTAATCGTCAATTTGACTTTTTTGAGCTAGAAATTTTCAATAGGTTTACGAAATTTGTAATAGGCTTTGCTTTATCTTTTATCGTTTCTGTGATATACAATATGATTTTGTTGTATATCTCAAAATTTTCAACTCTTAAGTGTTGGTTTGTTGTAAACTCCAATTTTTACAAGTGCAGCAAAAATTTATATGAACAATGCCTTTACCAGTTTCTTAATATTGGTTTGTCGTATGTTCATAAGTTTCAAATTAAGCCGATGGAAGCATTGTTTTGCAAATATATTGGGTTTGATTTTTTGTTCTGTGTGTGTATAATAATGTAAAAAAATGCGGTTAGTAGAAGGGGAACATTAAAAAAATAAAAACATCACATTACTTTTGAACTTTAAGTTAAAGTTAAGATAACTGATATATGGTACTATCTTGAAAGCTGACATATAAAAACAGGACACAATGAGTAACAACATTTCATCACGTTAAATTACAAAATATCTTTCAGTTGCCGAACCGAATTTTCAATTTGAAACCAACCAAGCAATAAGAGGTAAGGAAAAAATATCGAGCCACCCTTGTTAGATGCTAGCTGCGAAGAACAGAATTGAACCTTCAACATCAAAAACCCCGTTTGCATTTGATTCTTCTGAAAATAATACGGAAATAAATGAAACGTTAGAGAATGAAAATCTAAGAAATTTTCGCTCGGAATAACAGTCATCTTGTAAATCGTCATGTGTCATTTTTAATAATTGGTTTTATAAAGTGATTCAAATTCATCACCATTGCCAAAAAAGAAAAAAAAAACGAAATCCCGAATTGTGGAAGCAGCATGTTGCTTCTACGAATGTGGACAAATTGTGACCTTCAGTGAAAACCCCACGTCATTTAATATTTCATTTTATAATCCAAGTGAGGCTCAGTTAACTAACCACAACGTACATGAAGAAGATAAAATGGCTGTACAAGCCGAAACCAATGGGATAGGCAAAACGTGAAACTGAAAAACGCAATAATTTCTACTGATTTACAAAGTCTGTTTGCCCTAACGCTGATGCGGTAAGCATTTTATTATAAGCAGAAGCTATACGTTTATAACACAAAAGTAACAAGGATTGTTGTTGATAAGCCAAACATAATATCGCGCTATGCGGTTTTGGGGAACGAAGCCCACTTTGGACGCACAGGCGTAGATATTGTTAGCTCCTTTATAAAAATTTTGAAGCAAGTAGTTACTGATAACGCAGAATTCGAATATATAACCCTTTGAAGTGATTACACAAAACAAAAATAAAATTGGAACAATGGCTTAATTATACTTTTTTGCAAACCAGTTTAAATATCAGCACTATAATTCAAAAATTCTCAATCCTAGGACATTCATTAATTCAGAAAGTTATTGCGTACATATCGCAATCGACAGCCATTTAGAATGTTTAGAAATGTTTATTCTGTTGTCGCTAAGGCAACTGAAGAATAAATCATATAAAAATGTGATAACAAAAATAATGAAAATGCAGAAATCTGATTTCTCCGCATATTCTACTAAATGCGGCAGTTTAAATTTTGCACAAGTACCGTTTATGAAAATATATTACAGTGGTTCTGTCCAGAATGTTTGTTAGGTATGCACGATTACCAAAATTAGATGAAAAGTTATCTCAAAAGGATTCTCCTAATAGAAGGGTCTTGGAAAAATGGTATAGTATACGCCATTAAGCCGCCTGTTAATACAGATGAACGTCTTGCGATACGTACTCAGACCAGGCCTTTCGCAACCATCCATTTCAGATAAGTCCCTTTCAGACCAATCTTTCTAATTGTCATACCAAGAGTCATTATATCGCAAACGATTTCAAGATTATTACGCAAGCGATACCAGTGTTAGCGCCTATGTTTTTAGCGAAAGTAATGGATATCGATGACTTCACGGGAAATTAAATCCGTTGCCCCACGATCTGGTCAAAATCTCACTTAAAGGAGTAAACGGCCTAGCTCCTGAACAATTTACAAATGCGCTATAGTTAGCAATGTGGCCACTTGGACTAATGATGAAAGAATTCGAGTGGAGACCACCTCGTCAAAATTTTCGCAATATGAGATCGACCAAAACCTTAAATACAAACCAACAGAGCCTTCATCATGAGAACTCTACACCTATTTGTTAGCAAAATATTAATAAAATGTCTCCGAAAGCCGCTCAATTTTACAATTTTGTGTTAAAAACACTGTTTCCGGTTTATATCATCTGTGAAATATTATTCAACAAAGGGGTCTTGAGTTCTGACTTCTTTCCCAGAAAAAATGCGATTTATATATGTGACCGTGGTGTAGGAGTATTCATAGCTGAAGATCCACCAGTGTCGAATGATTTAGTTGAAATATCCCACCTGAGCAATTATGTGTTAAAATTGCAATAAAAAACAATTCAATTTTCATATATATTGCTTATGTTCCCCTGGCTCACCGATCTCATCGTACACTGCCTGCTGCGACACAATAATGAAAATCGACATCACAGGGGATTTAAATTTTCCAACTATTAGCTGGTCATATGACGAAGAAACGGACGAAATTTTACCTTTAAACGTGAGTTCGGAAAAAGAGTGTCTGTTCATTGATATGGTTTTTGACATACATAGATCTAAGCCAAATTTGCGGGTTTCAAAATGGTCTACTAGACCGAATTTTTGACGGATTAACTGGGAAAAGAACTTACCAGCAGAGACATAGATGGTACTACTGCTGTGGCCAAACCAAACAAATATCCTCCATGGTACGATGGTAACCTTATCAATTTAAAGAACAAGAAAGACTAGGCTTACAAACAAAATCTGAAATTATGTTCTGAGAAAAGCAATCGTAAATAACACTGCATGTAACCAAAATTTTGAAAGCTTGTTTGTGATAAAGTATAAGAGCTATGGTAAAAACCACGGATGGAAACCGAGAATATTCATCGAGCTCTAGAAGTATTCGAAGATAGATGTGATCTTGATGGCGTTCCAGCTTCATTGTTAGAATATTTCACGAGGTTGACAATCCCTTTGTCTCTTCTATTTAATCACTCTATAAAACTGGAGCAAGAAATGATGTTTCTTGCTACACATGAATTACATCAATATCTTCAATACCCAAATTATTTGCACTAGTAGTATGCAACTCATTCAGATCTTTGGTTCCTCGATTCATCTTACAGTGTCAGTATGGTTTTATACCCAAAAGATGACCATCAACAAATCTTATTGAATTTACCAGCAACACCATTAAAGAAATTGAAGCCCATTAGCAAGTTAATGTGGTTTAAACTGACTTTGCGAAAGCCTTGGACTCCATTAGTCATTGTAAAACGTTGGAACAGTTAGACTGATTCGGTTTCCCTCAGTTTGTTGTGTGCTTTAAATTATATTTGGGTAACTGCATTCAGTATATTGAGCTTCGTAAAAGAAAGTCAGAATTAATTCCCGATATCTCATGGGTATCAAAGGCTCTCATATTTGTCCTTGGATCTTTATAATTTTCATTTTCGACATTACTGAAGTAATACAGGAATCGTAGGTATGTTTGCAGATGTAAGTCTATAACCTTCTCAGTATCAACAATAACGAATCTAAGAGTTTATCGATCAACCGGAAAGTTAACCTTGTTATAACACTAAGCATAATGAGCAAATCGTTGCTAGAGCTAATTTCATGCTTGGTTTTATTAAGCGTTGGACGAGAGATATTTATGACCTCGAGACAATTAAGATTCTGTATTATGCCAAAGTTTATACGCTATATAGTGTGGAAAAGTGAACAGGATTACGAGCAAAATTTACCGTACCACGTTAACCTAAAGCGATTGACATCATATCTCACAAAGAGCTTTTAAAGTGTTCGTTTGTTGGAAATATTTTACTAGATCAAATCGACTCACCATCTATACTCAATTAAAATAAAGACACCGAGTGGAAATTTAAAAAATCAAATCCTTCATCTGTATACACACAGAACAAACTATCTCTTTGACTTTTACTTAAAAAAGCAGTATTCTGGTGTAGAACTTTGAAAAAATTCAAAAGCTTAGGTATTTAAGAATGTATCCTCGAGAGAAAATTTAAAATTTCAATAATTTACGGAGTTAGCTATTTTAGACTTAGACCGCTGCGGCTGCCTAAAACGTTTGCTCAAAACTACTTTTTTCAACACGGTTGACATGTTATTTCAAGTTCTATTCAACCGATTTACTTCAAATATTCTATTATCCTACAATGTATAACTGTCTATCGCCCCTACCAGTTTCATACCAAAATGGTTGATCAAAATCTATCCCCAGAATACCCCATTAAGCACAGTTAGCTTTAAACGCAAGCAACATTTCTCGAATGTCCGAAGTATTTTTTTAATGTAAAAATTATAAAATGGCCGGTCCCTGGGGTCGCCCATATAAGTAACAAGCAATATTTGCATCAAATGTTTTACGATTTTCCGCAGACGAAATTTGTTAAACAAAAATCAAAAATTTCAAAGTCAAATGATTTTTCTCGAATGTCCGCAGTGTGTACTTCATGCAAATATTAGCAAATGGCCGGTCTCTGGGGTCAGCCATATAAGTAACAAGCAATATTTGCATCAAATGTTGTAGGATTTTCCGCCGACGAAATTTGTTCCAAAAAAATCAGAAGTCCCAAAGTCAAATGATTTTTCTCGATGCCCGGAGTATGGACTTGATGTAAAAATTATGAAATGGCCTAACCTTGGGTTCGACCATCTAAATAATAAGCAATAATTTCGTCAAATGTTGTACGATTTTTCGCCAACGAAGTTTGTTCAATAAAAATTAAAAGTTTCAAAGTCAAATGATTTTTCTCGGATGTTCGTAGTATGCACTTGATGCAAAAGTTATCAAACGGCCGGTCCCTGGGGTCAGCCATATAAATAACAAGCAACAGTTTCATTAAATATTGTACGATTTTCCGCCAGTGAAATTTGTTCAACATAAATCAAAAGTCCCAAAGTCAAATGATTTTTCCTGAATGATCATAGTATGGGCTTGATGTGAAAATTATTAAATGGCCGGTCCCTGGGATCGGCCATATAATAACAAGAAATATTTGCATGAAATATTGTACGATCTTCCACCGACAAGATTTCTTCAATAAAAATCAAAAAACCCAATGTGATTTTTCTCGAATGCCCGTAGTATGTACTTGATGCAGAAATATTACCAAACGGCCGGTCCTTGGGGTCGGCCATGTAAGTAACAAGCAATATTTGCATCAAATGTTGTAGGATTTTCCTCCGACGAAATTTGTTCAAGAAAAATCAGAAATCCCAAATTCAAATGATTTTTCTCGATGTCCTGAGTATGCACTTGATGTAAAAATTATGAAATGGCCGAGCCTTGGGTTCGACCATATAAATAACAAGCAATACTTTCGTCAAATATTGTACGATTTTCCGCCGACGAAGTTTGTTCAATAAAAATTAAAAGTTTCAAAATCAAATGATTTTTCTCGGATGTTCGCAGTATGCACTTGATGCAAAAGTTAAAAAATATTTTACGATTTTCCACCGACAAGATTTCTTCAATAAAAATCAAAAAACCCAATGTCAAATGATTGTTCTCGAATGCCCGTAGTATGTACTTGATGCAGAAATATTACCAAACGGCCGGTCCCTGGGGTCGGCCATATGAGTAACAAGCAGTATTTGCATCAAATGTTGTAGGATTTTCCACCGACGAAATTTGTTCAAGAAAAATCAGAAGTCCCAAAGTCAAATGATTTTTCTCGATGCCCGGAGTAGGGACTTGATGTAAAAACTATGAAATGGCCGAGCCTTGGGTTCGACCATATAAATAATAAGCAATAATTTCTTCAAATTATGTACGATTTTCCGCCGACGAAGTTTGTTCAATAAAAATTAAAATTTTCAAAGACAAATGATTTTTCTCGGATGTTCGTAGTATGCACTTGATGCAAAAGTATTCAAACGGCCGGTACCTGGGGTCAGCCATATAAATAACAAACAACAGTTTCATCAAATATTGTACGATTTTCCACCAGTGAAATTTGTTCAACAAAAATCAAAAGTCCCAAAGTGAAATGACTTTTCCTGAATGATCATAGTATGGACTTCATGTAAAAATGATCAAATGGCCGGTCCCTGGGATCGGCCATATAAATAACAAGCAATATTTGCATGAAATATTGTTCGATTTTCCCCCGACAAGATTTGTTTAAAAAAAATCAAAAAACCCAATGTCAAATAATTTTTCTCGAATGTCCGTAGCATACACTTAATGCAAAAATTATCAAATGGCCGGTCCCTGGGGTCGGCCATATAAATAACAAGCAATATTTGCATCAAATATTGTAAGATTTTCCGCCAGCGAAATTTGTTCAACAAAAATCAAAAGTCCCAAAGTCAAATGGTTTTTCTCGAATGTTTGTAGAATTATCAAATGGCCGGCGCTGGTGTCGGTATTACTTTGAAATACGTATCTACGGGGTTTAAATAAATATCTTAAAAAGCTCAAAAAATAAACTCAAATAAGTTCATTACCAAATGCACGTTTTAAAATCAGTTACTTACAATGAACAAGTAATCAATTTAATTGTAATTTAAAGTAAGTTAAAACAAATAAAAATAAAACTTTAGAATCAATGCAGAATATTTCGATTATAAAAAAGCGTTGCCAAAGCAGTTCATATCCTCGGTTCAATTTTTTTACTTAAACTCAGATATTGTTATTGTTATTACTGCAATTACTGTTTCGCAGCAAAAAAAAACCAAAACTTTCCTTTCTGTGTTGTGTACGTGTGCGTGTGTGCGTTTAATGTTATTACAAAAAGATTATTGCCACGTAAATTGAATAAAACGAAATCTTTCTTCCAGCTTCTTACTAATATTGCTATTATTATATTATTGTTTTTATTATCATTACTATTATTTTTCTACTATAGCTAATAGTATTACTTACGATTTCTTCTTCTTTTATTTTGCTTAACAATAGTGAAGATTTTTATTTTATTTTATATTGTTCAAGAAACGAATCCGTTTTATTAGTGTATAATGTGTGTGTATATGTATGTGACTTCCAGGCTTACGCGAATTAAATTAACACACATATATGCGAGAAGTATGTGTATGTGTACACTAAGAATACAAGAAAATCAGCATAATTTTGTTTATTTAAAATTGGCAAGCCATATTGCCTAAGGAATACTTTTTTTTTATGTAAATTCGATAACCATTATGAAAATGAATGCGTTGGATAAAAAAATTGTATGCGGATATTTGAATATAAATCGACAATTACTTATCTCAGGTTCTTGATGTACTTTAAATTGGTTTTATGATTGCCGCTTATTTTTATAGGACAATAAACCTTAATTCCGATGGAGGTGGAAATGATTTTATTGGTTAACTCACCTAAAAATAAAAAGGAGAAAAAATTGAATTAATTAATTGCAATAAAATGTTTTATTTATAAATAGCTTATAGATTATTAATATGTGTACGATACAAAACAAATTATTGGGCGATAAGGCTCAATCAGATCCACATCGTATTTATTATGTAAAACGGTAATACGAAACCAAGGAACATATGCAATTTACAGTGTAATTATTCATCAGCAGTGGATCATAAAAAAAAATTAAACTTTTTCACTTTTACAAGTAGGGCGAACCAAAATGATTTGCGAATGGTTAAATGTAAATTATCATATATGTATATATATATATATATATATATATATATATATATATATATATATATATATATATATATATATATATATATATATACATATATGATATATATATATATATATATATATATATATATATATATATATATATATATATATATATATATATATATATATATATATATATATATATATTTATATATATATATATATATATATATATATATATATATATATAACAAATAAACTAATCGATGAATTTGGGTGAAATTTTAACAGCTGACGTTTGACAGATCGCAATTTCTAAAAAACAAAAAAAAAATTGTGTTTGTGCTGCCATCTAGCGCTAGGTGGCTTCATTTTCAATCCGCCCTCGTATACATATATACATATATATATATATATATATATATATATATATATATATATATATATATATATATATATATATATATATATATATATATATATATATATATATATATATATATATATATATATATATTTATATATATATATATATATATATATATATATATATATATATATATATATATATATATATATATATATATATATACTTATATATCCAGTTTGGAGGTACTGGATCTCTTAAAGGCCGCGTCTAGATTGCGGATAAGAGAATGCGCCCACCAGCTTGCCAGCGGGTAGGTGAGAAATAAAATACCACCCGCGGACAAAATCTAGCGAGAAGCATCTGTTCAGGAGGCTGATATACTACTTCGCAGTAGTAACATGTTTGGGAGAGAGACCCAAACGATTACTATCGAGTGACTCGGAATCCCCAGTACCGGCGGATTTGTTTAGTGAGCAAGCAGTACAAGTGCCATCACCGCAGTTCTGAATATAGCGAATTCAGATGAAAAGAGGTTACTGCTGTGTGGTCTGATTAGAGCACCAGAGATAACTTCTGAAGGAAAATATGGAGTTCAGGATGTGTTTGGACGATCTTAGGTTACTAATAGATCCTCACCGCACCATAACTTGCATCCAGACATACCAGCGGGTAGTGCCAACAGATCGAGCAGGTGGAGAAAGAATCTAGAATTTTCAGTGCATTGGTCAAGGCAAACCCCGTGACGAAGAATTAAATAAAGGACTTGGTGTCGAGCTTAAGGATGGCAGCAGATAAACTTAACAACCATAAGCAGCTGGTGCAGACATGGAACAGCCGGGTTAACGGAAGTAAAGAAAAGAATCAAAGGACAGGCCAGGACCAGGCAGTCTATAATGTGATACGGCAGGATGCCACATCTCAAATGGAACGTGACTTTAATGGTGGAGCGATCGTAAAAGAGATATTCGCACAAACAGTAGGTACACGGGAATTTGAGAGGAACCTACAAGCCGAGAAGTTTTATAGCTGGATACACTCAACGATAACATCATATGAAATTAGTACGATTGTCGCAGAGGAATGGCCGCAGAAGGTGTTTCGGCTAACTGTACTACGAAAAGCGGCCCACCGAGGGTAAAAGTTCCCCACCGAGGGGAACTTTTAATGATAGCTGATCAGAAAATGCATAATCTAGGTGATCGAGGTGTAATGGTTCCAATGATTGGTTAATAGCCAATCTAAGGCAAGACTAGAGCGGGTGACGAAATGTGTACATTACTAGTGGGTTGTGTGAATCAGCAGGAGGATTTAAATGTTTTGGAAGAGCAGCTCTACGAAGTGGCCGAGAAAATAAAGAACACCACCAAGGAATGGAAGGAATTAAGCGTCTTCTCAAACACTATCAACCCATTCGGGCTGCGTACATTATTGGAGTGTTGTTTTATTGACAGAGGAGTGAGTGTCATCATCTGCGCAGGTAGAGAGGGGAACGTTGTACATTTGTACGTTGAAAAGTGAGACATCAACCATAACCTACATGGTCCACAGAAGGAGGAGGCTGAGAAATTCAGAGAAGACAGGCAATGGAAAGGCAAATGGAAAAACAGAAAGGAGACAGTCATAGTTAAAGAAGAGGGACTTCGGCTGATATACTGAAAATTGTAAAGGTCGGCGTGAATATCAAAGACGTAGAAAAACGCAGGCGACCTTATGTTCCAAGTGAGGGGTGGCGAGAATAAAGCCAAAATTTGTAAGGGGGCAGTTGTCGGAAAGGTAGGTCGAGCAACAGCGGTAGAGCAGAAGCAAATGTCAGTGGTGCATATACGGGACCTAGAGGAAGGAACGGGCGATTCCAATGTAAGACAGGGTGTGATAATTGTAAGTCCCCGGAGTGGGGAGGAGAGATACTGGATAACGGGTAAGGTTCAGTTTTGAGGGAACTGTTTGGAACTTTACCCTCCTAATATTGCTACAACACAGCAATTAGTTACAGCTGTTAAAGATGCATGCGAGGAAGTGTTGCAACTCAAAGCCCGTAATAGGAAAAAATCTGTGTACTGTTAAACCTCAGAAATCGCTGGGATACGCAGAAGCTGTAATTAAGCCAGAAGGAGGCTACAGAGAGAGAGAATAGGTGTAGGTTAAATTAATACATCCTTCAAGCAAGAGCTGAAACGCGTTAGAAACAAGCTGAAGACAGCAATTCTGAAATTGGAGAAGAAATGCTGGACAGCTTTCTGCAATACTGTTGAATTGTACCTATGGGGAAACGCCTATAACCTCCCTACTCTGTCAGCGGAAGTCATGAGTAATGTTGTGAGCGCACTTTTTCTGAAGCATAAATGACTAATCCAAGAGAACATACATTCACGGCGGAAGAACTGCAGCCTGGCGCAAAATGAAAGCAAAGGAGAGCAGAGGACCAGACGATATCCCACCAGAGGCTGTCAGAATTGCATCAGACATACACCCAAACAATGAATGATATGACGAATGGGGCACTTAAAAATGGGGAATTCCCTGACATCTGGAAGACGGCCCGACTGGTTCTACTTAAAAAAGAAGGGAAACCAGACCGTGTGCCTACATCGTATAGACCACTTTGCCTAATGGACACTTTTGGAAATTTTTTTGAATACCTACTAATGTGCAGATTGGTGGAAGAGATTGAAAAAGCCGATAATCAGTTTGATCGTAGACATATGGATTACAAAACTATTTGAGTGAGCGGCAAATCATCATGGAGGTGGTAGGCATGCAATGAAATATTCTGTATGGTACGGTACTCCGAATTCTCCTAGCCGGGGCTACTATTCTGGTAACACGAACAACTTGGTGGATCATGTAGAAGCTGATTGCCTACATAACCATAAGCGGTAGTTTCCTCCAAAAAAGACTGAGGCAGTGGTAATGGCAAGTAGAACGGTCCTTCACTCAATAATCTTTAATGTCGAGGGAATTATAATTAATCGAACGACACGAATTATGTACCTGGGTAGATGGCTGGATTATCGACGCTGCTTTCAAGAGCACATAAGACAAACGGTCAAACGCCGGGGGATCAAGTGCATGAAAGAGGGGGCTGCATCGGTTGTTACATCCATAATATTGTATGGAGCACCTATCTAGATCCGAGCTTTAGACGTAACCAGTGCTCGTGAACAGCTGGAGCGCGTACCACGTACTGTACTACCGTCTTTAAGGAGGCTGTTCTCGTAATATCCAACATGCCACCTGTTACCTTGATGGCGAGACATAGAGTGGCGGTGCTAGAAGAGACCCTAAAGGAAGGGACCAAGGAGGAGCTGATGCAACAATGGCATGGAAGATGGGAGAATACTGACATCCGGCCCTGGACGAGGTAGCTCATTCCTAGTATCAAGGAGTGGGTGGAGCTAAAGCATGGAAATACCAACTTTCATCTGACACAAAATTTTTGTCGAGTCACAGCTGTTTCAACAGCTACTTTAAATTACGCTTGTTACTCTTCTTAGCATACTTTCTACAAAATCCCCCATTGTAGAGGATGGAGTATTTACCCGTTCAGCGCTTATCCGGTCCCAAAAGTCATTGATGTGTTTTGAGGATTCATCGTAGTGTCGCAACCGCCCTTTGAGAATTGCCCACAAATTATCTATCGGATCTAAATTCGAGCTTTGTGCTGTCCTTTTTACCATTGTAAATTTTTGTTAACTCAACAATTTTTGCAAGATTTTTGGTGTGTTTGGGATTACCGTCTATAGTTGAAAAAGGATTTCATCGATGGGTCAGGTACATTCATCAACAAAATCTGGCAAATGTCTTTGAAAATGGCTAAATACATTTCCTTATTTATTATGTCAGATATTTATTACTAAAGGACCGTTGTTCCATCAAGTAAAATAGCCTCAAACCATCAAACTTTCTTCACCAAGTTTTACAGTTTCTTTAAATTGGTTCTTCTGTAATTTATCGCTAGGTCTGTGCCAATAGTAAAGTTGTCTTTTTCATTTGTTTGGAAACGGTTTCGTTTCATCTGACCAAATCATTCATTCCCAATCCTCCAACTTTTATGCTCTTTTGCACACTTTAAAAGGGCTTTTAATTTTTATCAGATAAAGCTCTTTTTTCTGTTTCACAATGCTAACAAATCCAATTATATTAAGTGATCGTCAGGCTGTTCATTCGCTTACAATTTTGTTTACGGTTCTGGCTGCTTCTAATGGAGTTTAATTCTTCTAGTGGCGAATTTTTCCCCAGATCCTATTAAGGGTAATCCATTACCAGAAGATGTAAAAAGCAGAATTTTGGAATATTATTACGATAACAAAGTAAGCCGATTATTATTACCTGGCATACAATAAAATGAAAACGATCGCGTCGAATTTTCAAAATTTGTAATTAAACGACCAAAAGAAAGCGTTTTGCCAGGTGCTTCAGGTACACACTCAGTTTGTGTTTGTATTATACATTGCTTGATGATTTCATAGCAGAGATCCAATCACAAGCCACAAAGAAATTATAAAGTTAACGGAAGAATTTCTTGAAATTCTGACAGAATTGTTGGGTAAACAGAAGTTACACAGTTTCACTGCTAAGCGACAATCTGAATTTCTTCGAGAAAGAAAGGGAAATGTTTGCCAGAGAGAATTCATTGTTATTTGCGATTCTGCTGAGAACTATTTGTTAAGAAATACAAAAAAGTCACTGGAATAACCAACAAGTAACAATATTTCCGATGGTTGCATATTATAAGAAGAACGATGAGCTAAAACAGGTATCATTTGCATTGGTATCGGAGAAGCTTGAACGTACTACAAACTAAGTACACCTTTTCCACATGAAGCTGGAAAATTTTCTTAATAATAATAGTGAGATCTATCCTGGGCCTACAAAATTTACTTACTTTTTTGATGGAACACCAGCAGAATTCAAAAATAAAAAAATTTCATTAACATATGCTATCACATCGTGGACTTCAATATAAAAGCAGAATGGATCCTTTTTGCTACAGCTCATGCAAAATTAGCAGCTGATGGTTTTGGTGGAACTATTAAAAGACTAGCACGACCGGAATCCTTGAGGACGTTAAACAGAGCGCGTTTCTCCAAAGCTTGTGATTTATTCAGTTGGGTGAGGGACATCATTGCTGGCAGATTGCATTTACGATTTAATAATATAAATGTATTTCATGAAACCCAAAAAATACATCATGTAATCACAAGGGATAATGAACCACACCATATTATGTAAACCATATTCAAAATGTAATGAAAGTCATTTTAAACTAACATAAATAGATAGTTTGAAATAAAAATGTTGTGATTATATTTAAAACACAGCTACAAACTTGTATTCTTTATTTTTAAATATTTTTTTAATTATTTGGAAGAGATATAAACTGTTGATTTCAAAACCATGTATTTCAAAATGTTTGTTCTACTGCCAAGCTCAATTTTTCACAGATTAAATTGTCATTATTTACAAGTGATTTAAGTTTGAATTAAAAAATTAAAAAATTAAAAAAAAAAAATATGTTTTTTTTTTGTTATCGAGATTAAAAATTAAAACAAAATTAAAAATTAGTAAAAACTTAATTGCTTCATAATTTTCTTCTAGCTTTAAAAAACCGTTCCGAAAATATCATCAAACACGTAATACATGCAGGGTGTCCCACAGGTACGAGTCCAAATGAGTAGGGCGTGTAGCTGGATCAATATCATGACAAAAGTCCACTACGCATATGCCCGGAAATGAACCATTACCCACTTCAATTGCATTTCAAAATTTTTAGCATAGTACACTACCTTGAATGATGTAGATGCCAATAACTCTTCTAAAAATTAAGATAACTCAATTGTTTTTCTATAATTTTAAAGGCACAGAGTGCTTCTTTCTTGTCTGGAAGTAGGAATATCATGCGCAAAAAATTGTGCGAGAAATAACAAAAAAATTCATTAAACTCATTTTTCTCGAAAAACTCATTTAATAATTTTGGTTTTTTATTTCAAATTTAAATTGAATAGACTATTTAATACAAAATTGCTTCATCGTTTTTTATCTAATCATGTATAGTTTTTGAGATATTAACGTTTCAGTGTAGTACTTGTTAGTAAACGTATAGCTAAAATCGTTGTTAATCTTTTGAAAATAATTTTTTTGCGCGTTTGTAATCAGAAATAATAAAATGCCACGCTACACATTCGAAGAAATCGCCGACATACATTTTATTTATGGTTTATGTAACGGAAATGGACGAGCTGCAGAACGTGAAAATCGTTATCCAGAGGTAGGCCGGTGCCAGATCATAGAATATTTGAAATCACATACGATTACGAGAACGAGGAACATTTGTCCCCTATGAATACGAGAATGTTAGCCGAATTCAATATGAAGTCAATACCGACGAACAAGTTTTGAATTCAATACAAAGAGATCCCACCATTAGCACGAGACGTCTTTCGATACAACTTGGTATTGGCAAAAATAAAATCTGGAGAGTACTTCGAAGAAACCATCTACACCCATTCCAATACACTCCAGTGCAAGAATTATTACCAGTCAATTTACCAAACAGAACAAATTCCTGCCGTTTATTGTTAAACAACGATGGACATAATCCTTCAAATTTGTCATCCATTTTATGGACAGACGAATCGACATTTACGAGAGATGGAATAACAAATTTCCACAATCTTCATGAGTGGCAACCAGAAAATCCACACGTTAAGCGAGAATCATTATTTCAAAGACATTTCAGTGTTAATGTGTGGTGTGGTATAATTGGAAATAAGCTTATTGGGCCAATTTTACTACCTGAAAGATTGAACTCACAAAACTATCTTGAATATTTGAATGAAACAGTTCCCACTGTGCTAGATTCAATTCCACTCATGATGAGAAATACTTTCTTGTATCAACAAGATGGAGCTCCTGCACACCATGGAAGACAAGTTCGAAATTGGTTTGATATAAATTCGGCGGCGGACCTATAGCTTGGCCGGCTAGATCTCCAGATTTAACACCATTAGACTTTTATGTATGGAGTTACTTGAAAGGAGAAGTCTACAAAACAAACATTCAGACTAGGAAGCAGTTGGTTGATCGAATCAATAATGCCGGCAACAAAATAAAATAAAATTTAATAAATTTCAACATGGCTGCTGCCATTAAAAGACGACTGCAACTATGCTTGTTACGAAATGGAAATCATTTTGAAAATTGTTTATGAAGTTGAAAACTTGGAAATTCTTACAATAAATTATTAAGTACTACATTGAAATGTTATTATCTCAAAAACTATACATGATTAGATAAAAAACGAGGAAGCAATTTAGTAATAAATAGTCTATTAAATTTAAATTTGAAATAAAAAACAAAAATTATTAAGTGAGTTTTTGGAGAAAAAATGAGTTTAATGAATTTTTTTGTTATTTTTCGCACAATTTTTTTAATTCCACCAATGTTTTCTTTATGGAAAAATGCATGATATTCCTACTTCCAGACAAGAAAGAAGCACTCTGTGCCTTTAAAATTATAGAAAAACAAATGAGTTATCTTAAATTTTAGATGAGTTATTGGCATCTACATCATTCAAGGTAGTGTACTATGCTAAAAATTTTGAAATGTAATTGAAGTGGGTAACGGTTCATTTCCGGGCATATGCGTAGTGGACTTTTTTTTTCATGATATTGATCCAGCTACACGCCCTACTCCTTTGAACTCGTACCTGTGGGACACCCTGTATGTATACCAAAAATTCCTTAAAAAAGAAAAAATTTTGAGAGAATGTAACTCGAGAGTGAAAGAGACAAAAAAATGTATAGTAGAATTTTTTTTTTAACTTTTAAATCGAATATAGATTGAATAATTTTTGAGATATCGAGTCCAACTCATGTACGATTCCATATGGAATCACTCTATAGCATGTACAAATATTTACGGTATGTTGCGGATATTAAGCACTAGTCAACCGAAATATAGTTTATTTTTAATATTTTATTTGCATATTCAAATACCAATGATAACACAGTATATAAATTATACATTCAATTAGAATTAAATGATTTTTTTTTTGTTTTGTTTGCCGTTTAGAGTAAACAATAAAGATTTATATTTTTATAAAATCACGCATCTGTACAGTTCGATTACACATCAATAAAGTTGTGTTTTCATATATGCTGTTTAAATCCAATCATCTAGAATCATAAACAAAAATAATAGTTTTTATTTCGTCTGTTGTTTGGTTTGATAATATTTGGAAAATCCATAATTTATCTACAGGGTATCGATTTTATGTTAATTCTGTAACTCTGGTTTCGATTTAACTGAACATAAACGAAATTCCAATGAATTAATTTAAAAAATGTATAAAAATCAAAATTAAAGCAGTCGAAATGTGTTATTTTATTATAAAATGCATGCATATATATATATATATATATATATATATATATATATATATATATATATATATATATATATATATATATATATATATATATA